>ML677350.1:486265-723823 GCA_007922305.1 Dermatemys mawii
GGTGGATGTGGGAGCTGGCTAACCCTTTCCCCATCTCTGCTGTCTTTTGCTTCTGTGCTGTGGGGAAGTCTGACATTCTGTGATGAACCTGGCAATGAAGAGAGCACAGGCAAAGGGAGCAGGTGTGCCAAGCAGCTCCAGGTCTGAAAAGCTGTCCATATCATTACCGCAGTAATGGGGGGAAAAGAGAAACCACAGAGGACGCCATGTTGCCATGGTGGAGGGGATATGATGGGAAAAATTCCAGGGCAGATGTCAACCTTGCTAAAGTCACAAAGGCAGTGGTAGCATTTAGGATATTCCACAAAAGCCAATTCACAATAATGTGTAACTTCTCGTATTTTCAAACTTGGGGGACCAAAGGGAACAAGGAAATAATCTTTACTGACCTCTTTCTGGCTTTCGTCCAACACGCAGTGTACATACTGCTCCATCTTCAGCTCCGTCACAAGTCGCACCAGAACTGAGCAGAAGAAACAGGATCAGTAACAATAACACACACCAGAGTTGACTCCGAACACATCTTCCACAGAGCTCTACCAGGCAAGTGTGTGGATGGAGTATGTCTTTAACATATATGTGGGTGCTTATAAAGGAGGTAACATCTGCATTCCCTTTGCTGTTATTTGATATCCCTCCTGCCCCAGCTTGATCTTTCTGCAGTGAAGTCATAATAAACCCTGCATTAGTGACCGCCATCTGTTTACAAGGAAATTACCTTCAAGTCACCAATTCAGTATTAGATATCAAGTAAAGAAGAGATATCAGGCTGGAAAAGAATTAATCCCTTATTTAAAGCACAAATACACTAAATATTTGCACAGAGCAAGTTTCCTACACTTCCTTTCTCAGATTAGATCAGAACACAGTTGATGACCAGATACAATTTAAGGGGCCCTCATCTAGTACCAGGCTCTTCAATAGTCCTTGAGAGCTTGTTACAGACCAGGCTACTAGTGAACAGGGGGCTGAATTAGGACTTAGGAGACTTGTGTTTGAGTCCCAGCTCTGCTGCTAGGTGAGTGCTACCAAACCTCAACCCCCCAAACGTAGGATGATGCTGCTGACCTCTTTTGTAAATGCTTTGAGATCTACTGATAATAAGAGCTAGGTGTTATTTAAACCAGTTGTGATTATTCTGGGTATCAAGTCCTATTTCTTCAGTTTGGTGTCCCAATTGTACCTTTCCACTCCTAAGCACCAATTAAAGACCTACTATTTTTGGCTCACAGTAACTGTGAGTAAACCTTATTCCATCTGCCCTAGTGACAAGGAGGAGGTGGAATAATGGAAATCAACAGGCAACTAGGTTCACTAGATGCCATTTGTACATCATTTTTGGCTTTACTAACAAAACAACTGGTGAGTTGCATGAAGCAAGACAACTGCTTTCCCAGTAAATAAAACCTCCATAACAAGTTGTGCCCGTTAGTCACCTCTTGCCTGATATGAAGAACCAAAACAATTTCTGACATGTTTAGATCACTGGCTTTTCATTGGTATAAGGAACATTCAGACTGACTTAAGAGCTAGAAGTTTTCCAGCAGACAACCAAACAGACAAGAAAGCTATTATGAGGATGATACACAGAGGATGGAGGCCGGGTACAGTAACTCCTCACTTAAAAGTCATTCCAGTTAATGTTGTTTCATTGTTATGTTGCTGATCAATTAAAGAACATGCTTGTTTAAGGTTGTACAATGCTCCCTTATAACGTTGTTTGGCAACCGCCTGGTTTGACCACTGCTTGCAGAAAGAGCAGCTCATTGGACCTAGCTGGTGGGGGCTTAGAAGCAGGGTGGACCAGAAGCCCCCCTATCAGCTCCCCGCTTCCCTAAGTTCCCTGTGCAGCAGCCCCCCAGCAGGCTATCAATTGCTGGGCACTTCAGCTGTCCCTCCCCACACTGTCATGTGCTGCTCCTGCCCCCTGCCTTGGAGCTGCTTCTGGGAGCGGTGCAAGGGGGAGGGAGGAGAAAGGCGCTAATGTCAGCGTGTCCCCGGCTGCCCTGCTCCTTTACCCTATCTCCACAGAGCTGGGGGCAGGGAGGACACAACAGGGCTCAGGACCAAAGGAGTTTGCTGGCAACAGCTGCTGTCTCAACTAGCTGATCCACTTAAAAAAGCAGTGTACTTAGAGTGGGGTCAGCGTAATTAAAGGGGCAATGCGCGTCTCTCTCTCACACACATACAGTGTGTGTCTCTGTCTCTCTAAAATGCTGTCTTCCCTTTCTCCCTTCCTGCTACCTTGTAGAGTTTGAGGCCACAGTAACAACATGTTAACCCTTGAGCGTTCAGCTGAGTGCTAACTCATCATTTAGCAGTAACGCATTCCCTGGGAAATATGCCACTCTTTTCCACCCTCTGACTTCACCACCTCAGCAAAGCTTCACAATGATCATGGCTGTGTATAGTATTAAATTGTTTGTTTTAAACTTATACTGTATTTATATATATAAAATATAGTCTTTTGTCTAGTGAAAAAAAATTCCCTGGAAACTAACCCCACTCATTTACATTAATTCTTATGGGGAAATTGGATTCACTTAACATAAAGAAAATGAGGAATACTTGTGGCACCTTAGAGACTCTAATTATAACGTTAAGCGAGGAATTACTGTATGTTGTTTGATATTATATGAAGGGTTGTTGTGGGTTTATCTTGCTCCTATTGTGTGGTTTGTTTAGGGCATGATACGCTTTTACAGAACACACTATTTTCCTTTTATACTGTTAGGGTATTCAATGATACATTAATGGTGAAGGGTAGTTAACCCTTCGAAAAAGTTACCAAGGAACATGGTGGATTCTCCATCTCTTCATGGTTTCAAATCAAGACTCTGGGCCTTTCTGGAAGATGTGCTTTAGCCAAACACAAGTTATGGGCTCAATACAGAGGTAACAGGGTAAAATTTTAAGGCCTTTGTTATGCAGGAGCTCAGACTAGATGATCTAACAGTCCCTTCTCGCCTTAAAATCTATGAAAATCTTCAGGTATGAGGCACCAATACATTAAACTGTTTTACAGTTTGGGAATGTGCGTATCTCAGAGGATTAGTAATGTGACACAGACACTTTACCTCTGAGTCACCACATCAAATCCAGCCCACATTCCTACTGACTGAAAATTGTTACCCTCTCTGAAGAGAGCTGTTTACTTCTCAGTTCAGCTCTTAAGATTTTTGTGAGAAAGACACCAGTGTCAGAAGAAATGCCAAAGATTAAATGAACTGTGGGTGTGCTTTCCCCCCAAAACAATTCCTAGGAGACTATTCCCCTCTCACCGGGCAGGAAAAGCACCCCTGCAACAAGGGGGAACAGCTACTCTCTTCCATTTGTGAAGTTGCTGAGACTCTATCAGCATCTGACCAGATACAGTAGATTCCTCTTCCCAATCTGCCCGTGAGACCCAGAACCTCCCTCTCACCTTCCGTGGGCAGATCCAGTGCACTGCTGTCTTCTGCTGTATGCAACATCCCTGAAAGATTAACTCACATATAAACCACAATGACATAATACAACCCCCATTTGAGATCACCAGTATAGGGGCTTGTAATCTCTGATTTTGACCATTCAGGACTCTCGCATTTTCCCCATTTATTAGCCCTGGTTCATGTGAGACCAACCTGTCTTTCAGGTCAAGAATAGGAGGACTTGCTCTTTAGGAGCAGAATACAAGGTGCTCCCTGTATCCAATTCACAAGAGGCTGAAGCATACAGCCTAACCTGTAATCTTTTAACTTGCTTGCTGTCTCTTTATTTTTAGGGGGTATAGTGAGAGTGGCTTTTAGTTTTGTTTGTTTGTTTTTCGCTAAAATAATTGTTTCCACCCACCTAGGTACATACAAAGCTGTTCATCATCATCTTTTCTTTTCACAACCAAAACATAAGATTTGGCCATCATCCCACCTGCTGCTGCATCAAAACAGACAACTAATCCAGTACCCACCTCCTTCCATATTAGATTAGAGCACTGGTCCACCACAATCCCTTCTTCTGCCATACCGGGTCTGTTAGGATTGCCTCCCCACTAGGAACTCCAGGGTACAGATGTGAAGACCCGCTTCTGCCATACCAGGTCTGTTCCACCAACATTTCAAATTCAGTATTTTGCTTTGATGCTTCAAAAGGACAAAAAGCCTCCATATAAAACAGCTGAACAACTGAACAATACTGAGACACTGGGTCTGGAGAAAGCAGTTTTATTTCCTGCCTTATCCTATCCACTCTACATCATAGGATCAATTACCTTTATTACTGAATATTGTAGAGTTAGCTTCCTTTCTCTTTCCACATTCAATTCAGGCTATTCATGCCATCCTCATGGCCCTTCACAATACCCTAGCCTACATCTCTTCCCTCCTTCACTTTTAACCTTCCATTCTTCCACTTATGTGCCTCCCAAAACTCACTCCTTTCTTATCTTTTTCCAATATTGTATTGATTTAGATTAAATAAATGGGCTAAAGGTATTAACATAATCCAGTCACTGTCCAACATAAACAGTATTAAACTAGGTCTGGGGTTTGGTATACAGAGACCTCAGCCTGCTTATAACCATGGCAAACATACCATTACATTTTAAAAAAAACTTTTAAATTTAAGATAAAGTAAAAAAAGGCAAACAGCTAAAGGATTTGAAAGGTAAAGTATTAAACAAGATTTTTATTTTAAACAACTTTTTTTGGGGGGAGAGAGTTTTTAGAAGGAAAAAACCCCTTTTTTCCACAGTTATAACTGTCCTTTGAGGGACAAGAGAAGAAATTGGTTGAGAGAGGCTTGAGCTATTGGTGCTGCCGTTGTTAACATCTGATTTTGTTTTATTGTAGGTGGTGTTTGGGATTTAGTTGGAACCAGTAGAGGTGGCAATGTCATTGTGGGCTCTTTTTTGGCCTGGTCTGGTCAGGACAATTTTTAGGATATGGATGATGGAAGCCTGGGGTCCTTGTGATCATCGGAGTGGCAGCCATGATGGTGAAGCTTCACTCAGTAGCCAAATTTTCTTCCAAAGTTTTTTTTAATTTAAGGACCACATAAAGAGTGTGTGACATTCTGTACCTTGTGGGAACACCCTTCACCCCCATGTTCATCCTTATAATATGATTATGTGGTATCTAATGCAGAGTTTGTCATGTTGAGTGTCTTCGGAAGGTTCATCATGCACTGAGCACTGTTGTTATAGTGATGTTATAGTAATTATTGTTACAGTAAGGTTATAGATTTAATTTCACATATATACACCGAACCCCCACTATAGCCTGGGGTTTGGGATCCATGCGCAGATAGCGACGTGGGCTATAGCGAGGGTCCGGTGTAGTTCTGAGGCTGAAAATGTGTCCTCGTGGATTAAAATAAGCCCAGATAAAAACTCTCTAAAGGCAGAGGGGCAGTTCACGCCTCATCAGGGCACGTAAGGGACAAACCCAGCACAGCCTCACAGGAACAAAGGACAACAACTAAGGATCTGTTGGACTCTCAAGGGAGTCACCCCCCTTCCTTTGGTCAATTTAGGACTGCGATGAGGTAATGCTCACCTGACTCTGAAGGCAGTGCGGGGGGCAAAGCCAAGATGGATGAAAGAACATGATAAAAGGGAGAGACATTTGCTATCCTCTTCCTCTCTCTTCCACCTACATCTACAGACATCGCACCCAGCAACTGAAGCTCTGATCAAAGGGGAAGAGTCTGGAGGAAGAGTAACTAACCAGCCTGTGGTGAGAAGCATCTGAGTATGTAAGGGCATTGAAAGTGTTAAGATCAGCTTCGCTTTTATTTCATTTGACCAATCTGTTTTGTTATGGTTTGACTTATAATCACTTAAAATTTATCTCTGTAGTTAATAAATCTGTCTGTTTATTCAACCTGAAGCAGTGTGTTTGGTTTGAAGTGTGTCAGAGACTCCCTTGGGATAATAAACCTGGTACTGCACATATCAATGTCTTTGTTAAATTGACAAATTCATATAGGTTTGCAGCATTCACTGGGCTTAACTAGACACTGCAAGATGGAGGTTCCTAGGATTGTGTATGGGATCAGAGATATTGGATACTGTCATTTGGTTGCACAATCCAAGGAGCAGCTATGTGCCAGACGCTGTGCGTAAACAGCCCGGGAGTGGGGGCTCTCATAGCAGAGCAGGGTAAGGCTGGCTCCCAGAGTCAAGGATTGGAGTGACCTAGCAGATCACCAGTCCGGATAACACCAGGGGAACATCACAGAGTGGTAGGCAGAATAGCCTATCTCGTCTTTATTTTATCCACCAATCAGGCCTAGATTTTGATACATCAGTTTTGGTTTTCCTGTGTGATAAATGAAGTGGGGAAAGGGGGTAGCTCACTTTGATGGACACCCAACCAGCCAGTTAGCTGTAAAATCCCCCTTGGTAGCTGTTCGCTATTTGCTTTACCTGTAAAGTGTTAAAAAGTCCCCCAGGTAAAGAAAAAAAGAGTAGGCACCTGACCAATAGAGACAATGGGAAGGTAGAACTTTTTAAAATTGGGAAAGAAACTTTCCCTTTGTCTGTTGTTCTCTGGAAAAGGAGACACGGAGCAGAAATGCTGTGTAAGGCTTGAAGCAGGTATAAAAATTAATCTTCCATACCTAGAGGAAATAATTGCACAGGGCATGTTTAGACAGACAAATTAGGCTTATTTCTTTATTTTGGCTTGTGGGTCTCCTCTGTGTTAACCCCAGATGCTTATGTTTTGTTTGTAACCTTTAAGCTGAACCTCAAGAGAGCTATCTTGATGCTTAATATTTGTAATTGTTTCTTTTAAGATCTAGCAAAAAGCCTAAATTCCAAATGTAGTTAATTTCTTTTTGTTTTTAATACATTTTACCTTTTCAAAGAACAGGATTAGATTTTTAGTGTTCTAAGAGGTTTGTGCATGTTTGATTAGCTGGTAGCAACAGCTAATTTCCTTTGTTTTCTCTCTCTTCCTGGGGTAGGGGTGAACAGTGAAGGGGCTTGAGGCTATCCCACAGGGAGGAATTCCTAAGTGCTCCTTCCTGGGCCCAAGGGTTTTTGGGGGGGGTTTCTGCATTTGGGTGGTGGCAGCATTCACCAAGCCAAGGTCAGAGAAAAGCTGTAACCTTGGGAGTTTAATACAAGCTGGAGCGGCAAGTATTAATTTTTAAAATTCTTGCAGGCCCCCACCTTCTGCACTCAAAGTGACAAGAGTGTGGATTCAGCCTTGACAACTGGTTTTACACTTTTTTAAAAAACACCATCCTTGAATTACATCAATAGCCTTTTTGTTTAAGCTAATTAAGTTTTTTTGCTCTCCCTTTCATATCTTTTCCCATTAACATTTATTCTTGATAGGTTACTGTGATATTTTAGGAACTTTCACATACTTTTTACAGTTGAGTTCTTAATTATGTACATTTGTAGGACCAATTATTACAACATCACATTGGTTGTTTTGCCTTCCCCATGCTGTTGCCCTTACTCCCTCCCACAGCTAGTGTAGCAAAAAAACCAAAATCAGCTTACTCCAATCTCTCTTTAAAACTTATTATTATTGATTATATGTATTACAGCGACATCCAGAGGCCGCAGTTAGGACCCTATTGTGCCAGGCACTGTACAAACATACAGTAAAAGACAGTTCCTGTCCCCAAAACTTCTCTACAGTAAGCCTTCCAAAATAATGAGAAGGGATATTTTTTATGCTATTGCCTGTTTCTAAAGCACACACTGGCCCCCTAAGTTATCAGATCCATGTGTGTTTAGTGTTAGAACTATATTACCCAAGTCTGAATTGTCTGTAAACTCCTCAGAGCAAGGGCTGCTCCCTTCACGTCTGTACTCAGCCAAATGCACAGACTGTACTCAGTATAACCTCTATGAATAAAATTATTAAAATCTACAAAGCTGTGTTCCTAACAATGCACAGCATTATATGTACAAACAAAATGAGAAAACACCACTGAAATTATTCAGGACAGAAGAACAAAAGGGAGGGATCTTGAGATGCATTTTCCCCTAAAGAGCAAGAAAAATCTCCAGTAAAGGACATCTGGGGAGTAACCAGGCAGAAGCAGAGAATCCAATACATTTGTTCACTGAAACATCCAGCTTTTGGGACCTCTATGCACCCCACCACTTTCCCCCTCCCTTACTATTCCTTCGCTCAATGGGCCAACATTCCATACCAACTCTTCCTGCAAGGGCTGTGATGCAAACAAAAACTGATCATGCATATGCTCTGGCCAGAAAAGATCACTGTTGGAAAGACAGCTCTCCTAATCCCAGAATATGCTGCTCTACTGTGATGCTGGTTGGAAAGGAGCAGATGAATGGCCCTAAAGCTTCAATCTGAATTTCTACACATTCAGAGACATGGGCTGAAAAGGTATCATGCAGTTTAGTGTTTTGGATACTGTGTTATTAAACCACGCGATGCATTCCTTCTACTCAGCTCCCCTTTGGTTTTGTACCACTTCATCCCAAAGCTGCAGTCTCACCTATTCTATACCTCTGACAGTGCTGTGGCAGAACAGCAGTGCATTCTGGGAAGAGACATAACCCCCAAAAGCTCTTTGTGACAAGTCTTTGAAAAGGAGACAAAAAAAGAGTATGATCCACACTAATATGCTGGTTCTGCCTCCAGCTGGATGAGAAAAACTCACATGCTCTGTATGAACTGGCGCAGGCATACTGTTTCTCCAGGAGTGTAGTATTCATGACACAGAGCTTTGAAAGTCAAGATGGGGCAGATAGAAACAGGGAACACTGAGGCAGAGGGATCCCAATAAGTAAAGATCAGCAATGCCTTTCCCGGTTAGCTGTATTAGTTAACAAGGGGTGCTCTTACCAAAGAGGGTTCCTATGAAATGACCACACACCCTTTCCTCCTGTGCCAGCAGCTGGATGACTGGCACTGCATGCCACGCCAGGACATCACGGAAACAAGACAGCACATGCTTCTTGCGCACCAGCTGAAGGTTAAAGATGGAATGAAAAGTATCCCTGGTAATCTCCTTCCTGACATGCAAAGGGGTTGAAGAGGCCTCTAGGCCAAGAGGACAACAGCCCAACGTGCCTAGGTGCCTGAGCGACCCATTTCAAGAGCCCAGAAACACAGCAGGGCAGGACACTAGCGCTATTCCCACACCAGGACTAAAGTCACAGAGGCCATCCCATAGGAAAATGACCTGGGAGGAACAGGCCAACAGAAGGCGGGATGGAGCCGGGACCAGACCGGACCCAGACCAGACTGGACCAGCAGGGAGTGGGAGGGGAGCCAACCTGGCAATCAGAAGCAGGGCTGGACCGGTTAGGAGCCAGGCCAGGCAGGGGCGAGCCAAGCCGGGCCAGGCAGGGGGCAGGGCTGGATCGGCTGGAGGACCCGTGTGGGGACGCGCAGGGGGCGGGGGCGGAACCCGAAGCTCCCCGCCCACAGCGGCCGGTCCCTACAGGCGAAGGCAGGGGCGGGGCGCGCTGGCGCCGGCAGGACCCGGCCGGGCTCCGTACCGAGGCGCCGCCGTCCCCCAGCGTCTCGATGACGCAGGCCAGACAGAGCGGTGGGGGCACCAGGAGGAGCCAGCGCGGGTCGTGGCGCGCGTGGAGCCGCTCGCAGACCCGCAGACCCGCCCCCGCGGCCGCTTCCATCGCGCGCCGCCCGGGCCTCGCCGCGAGTAGGTGTCACGTGGCTGGCGGGCAAGAAAAGCACAGACTTGGCGGGAAACGTCCTGCGCATGCGTAACTGGAGGGGCGTGGTTTCTTTTTGGCGCATGGGGATAAGCCCCGTGCGTACCGAGAATGAGCATTCCGGAAATGTGGGCGGGGCCCAGGGGCGGGAGGCAGTTGATTCCTCTCCGGCGCACCATGTCCTTAAAGGGCCACACACATCATCCTCCCCAACTTTCTTCCCATCCCCGGCCTGAGCCCGCCCGCTCGCTAGGGGAGCCACCCCCGGCAGGACTGGGGCACTCGGGGCAGGACGTCACCCCAGACAACGCGCCTGGAGCCTGGCTGGCATCGTGGGCCGCTGGGCGGGGGGGGGGGCAAGAGGGGAGGAGAAGGTTCTGCTGGGGAACCTAGAGGGGGAGAAGATGGTTTCTGGGGCAGCACCGCATCGAGGGGGCGGGAGAAGAGGGGCAGCGTTAGGCTTAGAGCAGACACACGGGCTCACTGTGCCGCCCGCGGGCGGTGAGTAGGGCTGTGGCAAGCCAAGGGGTGGGGTGGGGTGGGGTGGGGGGATGTGGATGGGGGCGGGGCGGGGGCGGGGCTTTTCACCCCCAGCTGTTTTTTTCGCAGTAATATGGCCCTCGCTGCTTTCCGAGCTGTGCAGTCCTGGCTTAGAGCAGAAGAACCCCGCCCTGGGGGGGTGAGAGAGGGAAAGTTGATATGGGTCCAAGGGGGTAACACGTGGGGAAATGAGAACCTGGGCAGGGAACCAGGGGGAAGGACCAGAAGCACTGAGGGACATATTGGGGAGGGACTGAGAAAATGAGAGAGCAGGGAAATGGGTGGGAAAAGACAGAGGGGATTCTACATAGCAAATGGGGAAGGGGAAATAATATGCAGAAAGGAAAGAGAAAACTGAGGGATGACAAAATAAGCGAGGCCAAGGAGAAAACCCAGAATCTTACATTTAATTGGTTGCAGCCTGTGTTTTGGGGTGACATATAAACCAAGCCGGTCTTTTCCTTCTTGTGCTTGGAATGTGGAGGAGTGATCAGTCCTTGACTAAGGATGCCACTGCACTTAAAACAAGCCTTATAGTTGGTGATCATTTGGTGACCTATGTGAAATCATTTTTGGTTCAGTCCAGTTCCTGCTGTGGTCTGTAACACAAAAGTCACAATTACAGCTGGTACTAATGTTTTTCCCAATACCAGCCCCTTGTTGGTAGCCTCAGAGAAGTCAAAGACTGAATTAGCTATAGGGACTAAATCTCTTTTCTTACCCCTACAGATGGGGCCTTTGAGTCAGAGTTGAAACTCATCAGCTGTGTGTGTTTGAGATGTCTGAACTGCTGCTGCAGTGCAGTAACTGCACTGTAGAGTACCTAAGAGATGGTAGTCTCTGGAACCATAATTACAGCAGCTTTTCCCAGCACAGATTCACTTAGAATGTAAACCATTTAGCACTGCCACTCAGTAGCATGCCCCTTTACCTTACCCTTACAGTACATTCAGGAGGCATAGAGATGCCTTTAATCCATTCTCTGATCTGCATGGAACTGAAGAACAGATCTGGTGTTCATAGTCTCGTGTTACGCATCAGTTAAGGATGTCTTGGGAATTCATAATCCAATACTAAGTGTGTATGTGTTTTGTTTGGAGTAGGGAAGGGAACAAGGATGAATAACATTAGCAGGCACATTATTTGTTTATGTGTCTCCAAGTCCTAAAAGTTATCATGATGGTTTTATTGCATTTGGAACTAGGAAAGTTTTTAAAATGAGGTAAACATTTGTATCCCTTTCTGAATAGGGAAGATGGAACAAAAGACTACAAAAGAATTAAATATAGAAAGACCAAAGAGAACAAAGGTAGCATTACAGCAAAAGGGATATAATTGTATATCCCTGTATATCCTGCAAGTATAGCAAGCTATCTCTGTTCCTCAATATTTTACATGTGGAAATCCAGGACAATATAGACGAAAGCAATAACTAAGGATCAAGATAGGCAATCAGCTGATACAAAATTTAGGGCCTGGTTTTCCAAAGTGTCATAGCTCTTAGAGCCTTCAACTAGAATTGTGAATTGTCAGCTGTTCTGAAAAGCAAGTCCTTAGCGTCTAAAGCAACAGAAATTAAAATTGTAATGACATGTACTTTTCAGTCACAGCTTGTTCGTTCTCCATACCCTAGCTAGTAGGGAATTGTATTCTTCAGTATATTGTCAACAAAACACCCACCTCTCTCTTTGGGAGAGGATTCAGTTGTCTGGAAGATTGCACTGTTAGAAAAATGTTGATGTCCATCTACAAGCTGTAGATGGACATCAACATACTCCAAACTGTAACCTGAATAATTCATGTGCCTTGTATAGTGCGAGTAGGTTTGTCTTTCTATTGAGAATGCATTTGAAATCAGAATTCAGCTCTGCCTCTAACCTCCAGCATAACAATCTCTATATGGAAACCCCAGACTGAGGAGGATATTGAAGACTGTTTCCTCCCAAATCCCTTTCAGGTGCAAGCAAAGCTGCTCTCTGGTTCCTGAATTGTTGCTTCTGTAATGGGACCTGATGACGCGCAAGGGACGCAATGCGCCGCCCAACCCCCGTATATCAAGGAGATCAGAACCGGCTGGTTTTCAAAAGCAGCGCTGGCCCTTTAAGGCGAGAGTCTCTCCCCGCCCCGGCCGGGCTCCGCTAGCTCTCACTTCCGGGCGCGACGCACTTGGAGCGTTTTCGCCTTTTCCCCTCCGTGAAGCTTTCGGGCCGAGAGGATCGTTCCGCTCCGCACGGGGAAGGGCTCGGGTCGCCTACAGCGCAGCCATGGTGAGTAGCGCCCAGGCTGGGGGCAGAGCACGTGGGGGAGGCGGGCGGAACGCTGGGACACGCCGCGTTCCGCGAGCAGCGGGCGCGCCGCAGGGGACCGCCGGGCTGGCTGCAGGAGCCGTGCCTGGGCCGGGCACGTGGAGCACAGGCGCCGCACATGGGAGAGAGAAGAGGCCGCTGGGACGCCAGTAAATCCGAACATCCCCTTTCAAACCTCCATGATTCCTGCTGCCGCTCACCGGGCAGCTGATCGGTTACCGCGACCGCAGCTGTGTCCTGTGGCTTTTGTGCGGGATCTCAGTGTTTCCCGTCTCATCTGCGGGTTGATTTTTGTGTAGGTCTTTCAAAAGAGTCACGGTCTGAGTTGATCCTGGCAGGACGTGAACGTGGCGCTCTGGAGAGTTTGGATGTGTTAGACTCTGTATCTACCTGTGAATGTTCCAAGTGAGGCTTTGCCTTTCCCCAGCTTCTTATAATTCTTGTCTTTTTTTTTTTTTTTAGACCGAGGCAGAAGTGAACCCCAAAGCTTACCCACTGGCTGATGCACAACTCACCAAAACCCTGCTGGACCTTGTACAGCAGTCCTGCAACTACAAACAGCTACGCAAGGGTGCCAATGAAGGTGAGGTCTGTTTATGATAGAACCTGCTATATTTGCTGAAAGTAAAGAAAGGGTTTCCTAGATTCTGCGGCCAGAAGGGATCACTGTGATGCTCTAAGTCTGATCTCTGAGGCAAGAGAACTTCAAGATAATTCCTAGAGCATCTAGTTTACCTTACTACATGTTACAGATGATAGTTGTCTTTCCCTGTCTATAGATGTGGGATTAGAATGTTTGGTAATTCACCCTTCCAAATCCACATTGTTTTTTATACAGTTTCTGGCTTGTGCAAATGTTTAGGGTCCCCCCCCCTTTACAGAATATTGTAGCAGGAACAAAACTAACCTTCAGCAAAACTATGTGCAGCCCTTATCTCCCTCTCTTGTTAACTGTGCAAAATAGGGTTGTTGACATAACAGTTCTTTTGTGTGTTTTGAGAAGGGATTGCAGGGGAGAGTGTTATGGAAGATGGATGGCTGATGGGGAGATGAATTTGTCAGGATTGTATCCTTAAGATGTGTTTGTAGTGCCCATTGCTGAGCTGCATAAGAACTGATAGCGTTTAAGGCAGTGGTCCCCAAACTGGGGAGTCATCTGGGGTGTGATGGGGCCAAATCCAGTGTCCAGCCCTGGTGGGGATGGGGTGCCATCCAGCCCTGGCTCCTGTCCCAAGCTTTGGCCGCAGCCCTGCTCCTTGCCATGGCTCAGCCACCTGCCCCCGCTCTGTCCTCACCCCAGCTGTGACTTTGCTCCTCGCCCAGGGGGCTGCGGACATATTCCATTACTGGTAAGGCATTGTGTGAGGGGACAAGTTTGGGTGCTACTGGCTTTGGCGAAGGATCCAGACAAACCAGATTCCTATGTCCTAATTATGAAAAATAGAATGAAAACAGTTGTTGGATCAGCTTTAGCTTTTCAATTGCATATATCACCATCCTTCACTCCCTCCCTATCAAACAATACAGGTTTGATTCCTAGAATATGTTCCCCACAACCTTGTCCAGTCTGTATGGGGGGGAGGGGTGTTTTACATCAAATCCGCCTCATTCCTTGGGAGATTTCCTCAAGCTCTTTGGGGCAGGACTGTCTCTGTTATGGTTGTACAACACCCAGCTCAGTGGGGTTCTGGTCCTTGACTAGGGCTCCTAGTAGCATTACCATGGCATCGACCAATAATAGATTAACTGTTACTAAATAGATTTCTGGGTTTCCTAACGTTCTCTTGTATTAATATGCTCCACAGCAAGATCTCCAGCTAATCCTTTCTCTTCCTTCTCTTTCTACAGCCACTAAAACACTGAACAGAGGAATAGCGGAATTCATTGTGATGGCCGCTGATGCTGAGCCCCTGGAGATCATCCTGCACCTCCCTCTCTTGTGCGAGGACAAGAATGTGCCCTATGTCTTTGTGCGCTCCAAGCAGGCCTTGGGCCGGGCATGTGGTGTCTCCCGGCCTGTCATTGCCTGCTCAATTACCATCAAGGAAGGGTCCCAACTGAAGCCTCAAATTCAATCAGTCCAGCAAGCCATAGAGAGACTGTTGGTCTAAATCTGCCTAAAACCCAATAGCTGAAATCCATAATTTTTTTTAAAAAAGTCAGAGCAGGGGTGGTAATTAATGATAGTTAGATAATACAATAGTTTGATACCAATCCCTTGTTGCAAAATGCCAGGTGTTTGTTTTACAGTGGCTTGCTTCTGTTATATATTTCAACTCTCCACTGTGGATCAGTCTAGATTTTTCTCATCTCTCTGCCCCTCGCCGGCCTTTCAGAAGACATTCAGTGAGACTAGCTCCTGCTGTGTGATATGCAAAATAACGTATTGCCCCACTAGGGCATGATTAACCTATATTTTTTTTCTCCCCTGCAATGATGGATTGGCTTCCTTCATTTTGCAGCAAATTCTTCTGTGACAAGTTTGACTTGTAACAGACATGAATAATTTAATGTGTGTGTTCTAGACGGTTTGGTTCAATGAGGAAAATTAAGGCAGATCTGCAGTGTAATGGTGTATGTTCAGCAATTGCTCCTTTAAGGGAGAGGCAGTGATAGGGGAGAGGGGGAAAATATGGCAGATATGTAGTGTAGGTACAGACCAAGACCAAGTCAGCAGACATGGTGAAACTGAACAAGAGGCCACTGTATGAGAGATGTAGAGGGAGGAGAAATCCTCCTACAATGCTACGGGTGACAGTTCTAACCTTGTTTGTTTTTTTAAACTGTTTTTTGTTTTTTTGTTTTTTTTAAATAAATCCATATATTCCCCAGTTTTGTCAACTGATGTACATGACTTCTCCCAGCCTGCCTTGGGTAGGAATGTGCTGCTAACTATCTCTTACTAGCTCAGATGAATTAGAGACCACTCCAGGGCTAATGCTGTGCATTGCAATACAGCATATTATTCTGCTCCCTATAATTTTGTTTAGTAGTGATGTCTGCCTGGAGCATTGTTGTGATCTACAAAAAGCTGGTTCTCGAGGGTGTTTATACTCCCACCCACCCCCCAGAAAAACCACACACACACACGGGAAGAAAAAAAGCTTGCTACTTCTGGTAGGAAATAGCTTATCAAGGCCCACATGTGGTAACGGGGAAATAGGTTAGCAAGGAAAAGTGTAAGTATTCAGACTCTTCCCAAAGGTGTCTTGTTACTGTCAGTAAAGGCCTACCTTTAGAACTGAACATGAAAACAGAAAAAGTCTATTCCTTTTGCTTTAAAGGTGAAATGAGGCTTGTGTAACAGACACCCTTGAACTTCTCCATGGCCTTTCCTCATTGGAATGCTGTTTCTTAGGACCAAGAGCTAGTGTGGCCAATTTGCCTACCACCCACACCAGCATTTTTTTAAATTAATTTTGCTTTTGTTTTGTCTAAGAGTTAGGAGAGGTGCCACCCTTACAACACTATTTATTAACTGCAATCCTAGAGCTGGCATTACACTGGCAGAGGAGTCGGGGAGGGTGCCATAAGACGACATGAACAAATTTTCCATTGGCTGAGCTGGGTTCTGCAAACTTGAATTCTAATACTAATCTAGGTGCACTCTGTGTTAACTGTTAGGTGTATCTGTACTGAATGGTAGGATCAGTTGGATCAGGTAGGAAGAGCTCTTGCTGTGAGAGAGATGCACATGTATTCTGAGGGATAAGTATAACCTGTTTCAGCATCGAGTTCTGGAGACTGGCCGAGGTATACCAGGCTGTATTCTGATCTATATAGGTTTGTATACCACACTTATCATTAGTATCACTTGGCATCTTCTAATAGTATGTTAACATGACTACATTGTCATGTTCTCCCACCCTCTTCCTCACAAGGGGAAGCATAGGCAGTGAAGTGTCTTTGCTAAGGTATTTGTTGCTTTGTTTATAGTGGAGAAAGCAAGGTCAAATAAATGCCTTACACGTGGAAAGAAAGTGGTGGCTAGTGATGGTTCCGGGGAGGGGAGGGGTATGTGTGTGTGTTTGGAACAAGTTCTGTCTACACCATAAATTAGCTTTACTGTTTGAAAATTCCACAGTGCGAGAGGAGTAAAGCTGTCAGTCACACTTTGCCCTGGAACGTTAGATAGTCTCCTGGGTCTGGGCCTGGGCCTTTGAGTACTTTGAAGATACTGTAAAGACTAAGACCTTGCTTCAATATTCTGAAGGAAGTTAGGGTAGAGAGCAGAGGACGGTTGTGGTGTGCTCTCGGCTGCATATATTGCTAAGAGGTGCTATAGTGTTCTATGCCAGTTGTAGCTTCCTAAGTGCTGCAGGTATCATGCCTAGGTATATCTCATGCCTGTAGTCCAACTGACTGGTAACAAAAAGGCATGAATACCTAAGTTCAGGTCTTTGATGGCAGAAAGCATTAGTCATGGCCATTATGATGGGAGCGCCCAGTGTCAGCAAGGAATCCAAGAGTAGTCCTGTAGATTAGACCAGGGGTTGGCAACCTTTCAGAAGTGGTGCACTGAGCCTTCATTTATTCACTGTAATTTAAGGTCTCATGTGCCAGTGATACATTTTAATGTTTTTAGAAGATCTCTGTCTATAATATAGAACTAAACTAGTGTTGTATGGAAAGTAAATAAGGTTTTTAAAATGTTTAAGCTTAAATTAAATTAAAATGCAGAGCCCCCTGAACCAGTGGCCAGGAGCTGGGCCATGTGTCACTGAAAATCAACTTGTGTGCCACGTTTGGTACATGTGCCATAAGTTGCCTACCCCTGGATTAGACTATGCTGAGCCGGTGTTTCTTTACAGCCAGAAAAACACTACCTGCCCGCATCAAGCATCCTCCCATCACCATTGCTGCATTTACACTGTTAGGCTGGCATAGTAATGTAGGTCAGGGGTGTGGATTTTTTCCACATCCTGACCATCTTAGCTATGCTGACCAGGCCTCAGCTACTTCTTGATGATAACCTCACTGTACATGTGACAGTACTGATACCTACACTTAATCAAGGTGTTACTATGCTACTGGAAAAACCCCCTTCTGTGGCTGTAGGAAGTATCTACACTACAATGACATAGCTATGATGCCATAACTGTGCCACTGTAGTTCCTAGAGTGTAGCAGAAAAACTTTTTGCCAACTGAACATGTAAAGGACCTAGACAATTCACAAGATGCCAAGACAGTTGTCTCCTTTAACACACTGCACAAGAGCATGAGGAATCAAGGATTGAGTGAAAGAAGAGTTTGCTTGTTAACAAAGCAGCAGAGGCAATTAAAATAAGCCAATTTTCACTGCCTATTTGCTAAATTCTTACATAACAGAAGCATCTGTTAAAAACAGAACTGAGGAAAGGCTAAAAGCAAAATAGACCATGAAGTCCACTTAAGTGCTATAAAGATGTAACTTATCTAATCAAAACCCTTCGAGATATGTGCACATTAATTACCAAGTAAGGATATGTTAGCATCAGACTCTCTTTCCAGGATTGTAGACTGCTAACCTTCAAGCTGGGGCTCACCAGGAAAGGGGTCCAAAGCAACTTATCCCCCTGACATCATGGTAGAGGCCCCTTCTACACCATAAAACATCACCCCCTTTTGTCTACAACTCCTTAGCCCTGCTTCTGGGCCAAGCTCATGCTCCTTTTGTACATGAAGAAAGGGGGTAGACTGCAGGATGGAAACAAGGACGAAAGCGTAGTTACGCTACACTTAGCAGCACTGCCTTCTCGAACAAGACATGGTTCTTTAACTACATATAAAGTTTGTTTTCACTAGTCTAACACTTTCAAAAAGGGGAACTTTCTAGTGCTGGCAGTTTAAACACATTTCCATGTCATGGATCCCACTTTGATACAAAAATCAATGGACGTAATGAATAGGAACTATCACACCATGCCCTTTTTCAAGTTCTTGCTCACAGACCTCTGACTCACCCTCCTCTGAGGGTTGGAAAAGCAGTATCTGGGTTACAGCTTAATGCAGGGTTTTTCAAGCTGTGGGTCAGGTGGCGGCATGTAAGGCACGGGGTTGCCTGCTCTGGTCGGCACCTCTGACCGGGATGGTAAAAGTCCTGTCAGCAGTGCTGCCCAGCTAAGACAGACTAGTGCCTACCTTTTCCGACACCGCGTCACGCCCTGGAAGTGGCCAGCAGTGGTCTGGCTTCTATGTGGGGGGACATGGGGCTCCATGTGCTGCCCCTGCCACAAGCACTGGCCAACAGGAACAGGGGGTAGGGGGGTGCCTGCAGGCAAGAATTGTGCTGAGGTGCTTGCATGCCTCTGCCTAGGAGCCAGACCTATTGCTGCCTGCTTCTGGGGAACAGTGTGGTCTGCACTGCACCTCAGCTGCACCACTGAGCCACCTGATGTAAGTCCATGCCTGTGCCCCAATCCCCTGCCCCAGTCCTGAGCCCCCCACAACCCAGACCCCCATCTGCACCCCAATCCCCTTTCCCAGCCCTGAGACCCCCTAAACCCCTCATACCCAGCCCAGAGCCTTGATACCCTCCTGCACCCCAAGCCCAGCCCTCCACCAAACCCAAAGTCCCTCCTGCACCCCAGACCCCTCATCCACAGCTTGGATGGGTGGCGGTCACCAACAGTTTTCTTCAACTGGGTCCCCCGAAAAAAAGTTTGAAAACCCCTGGCCTAATGGGATGTCATTATCCCTTTTCTCTCCTCAAAGGGAACACATGACCTGATATCTAATGTTTAAGAAGAAACTAGTTATCCTTAGCCATTTTTTCCTTTGGCAATTTAGCTTTCAAAAGGGAAAACTACTTATTTTTAAAATAGCTGGTATTACTCAGCACTAAAAAGGTTTCTGCCTATGCCATTATCAGTATATGCTGACAACTTTGATTTTGCTTAAGGCAGAACAGAATCCAACTTGTTCTTGCTTGAGGGTTCTGATAAGTTTAATGTGTTAATCAGTACAGTAAGATGCCACTTCCATAGTTCTTGTAAGCACACACACTTGCAAGGTAAGCCTGATAGTAATATAGCACTATTTCATCCACCACCATAGACTATTTCACTCTCTTATTTAAAATGAGCAAGTTTTGTGGTACGTCAGCATCTCTTTTATACCATTCCTGCTGTTCCAAAGTAGTATGGGTTCCAAAACAAACTTGCATTTATTCTGACACCAACAAGGCACAACAGTGTTCATTTGAATTGTAGGACCAGAATTGGAATGGGGTTTATTTTGCCCTCTGCTACCACCAGCAGAAGACACATTTGCTAAACGGATCTATTGTCACCAAGAGGAAGAAATAAGTTTCCTCCCCACTGGAGACTGCAGTGTTGGATGTAGAGAAGGGATCCTTTCCCCACCCCCCTCTTCCACCAGCATCAAAACTGAACTCAGACTCAACATCCAGGTGAGTAGACTGAAGTTGTAAGCAGAAGAGAGTCACCCCTTTGTCATCAAAGTCCTCAGTTCCTGGTTAGAACTTGCTGAAATACTCAGTCAGTGCATCTAAAAGTTCTTGCTTTTTCCCACCACCTTTCAGCCCATAAACCCTGCATGCTTCCTTCAGAAAAGGCACAGTGAATTTGCCCAGAGTACCCTTCTGTACATGGCTCCTAAGCTCTTCCTTAGAGACTTCCATCTTGGGCTTCTTCTCTGTTTGGCCAGCACCTTCTCCTATTAGAAAAAGAAATTTGGACCAGGACATTAAAAGAACTGTAATAGGGAAAACACTGCTACACTTAATAAGCCAGTCTAGTAACCTATAAGTAAGCAGTGTCTTACCAGCTGTGTATGAATATGTAGCAAATTTCTAGATTCTGTATTTCATCTTAGAAGCAGCTGTATTTAATTGGTGTGTGATCATAGGAGAGCAAACAACCACTGTCAGTTAAGTTTATTGATATGGTACAGGAAAAAAGATTCTATACAACACCAGTCTCTGAAGAGCAGTTCCATGCAGTAATACTATATTCGCCTTATGCAGAAGGTGTGCTCCTCAAGTTACACATTTCAGCTGGTATTATTTATATGATTTTACAAGTTACACATTTCTTTATGTCACTAAAATCCAATCCATCAGTTTGTTTCAGGTCCCTAGCTTGTTTTTCTGTTCCTCCCTTATCTTTGTTTTGGATACTAGCATTCCAGGTACTGATCTGTGAAGGTACTTCCCCAGTTTGTACTAAGACATAGAACAAATTTCCTATCTGATTGTGCCAAATGCGTACGTCAGCAAATTCAAGGAGATACAGGACACTTAGCATAAGTGAACAGATTTAGGGCATCAGCCAATTTAGGCTACATCACTGTTACAATATTTGTGCTTAATATTACTGGTGCTTAATGCATATTAATATACACATATTTATATGCTGTTGACTAATATGCTGGCTGGATCAGTTTGTGGCTTAACTGGAAAGACTCCATAACCAAATGACACACTGGGTGATTTTCACAGGGACAGCACAGCAGAATGTAAAGTCCCATCATGAAATTTGGCTAGCACACCCTACTCTTATGAAAAGTCCCATGGGATCTTAATTACAATTGCAGTGTACAGCTAATTCAAGACAAGTTCATAAAGGAACACTGCATTGTTACTTTGAGGGAAGAAATCGCCTACTACAGCCTTACAAAAAAAAATTAGCAGCCCAGGCAGAGACTTATTCAGGGTAAGAGTAAATGAAAAAAAATAATGATTTTGCTGGCCTGTCCCCAAAAACAATCACCTCAAGTCAAATGAGTAAAAACATTTAAAGGTTGCTCTATTTATTAACCCACATAACTTCCTGCTGCAAGCTGGGTTTTCCTTAAGAAATCTCCCATTCAAGAAATGATCCAGTTTGACCAAACGCTATTTCAGCTTGTGAGTTCTAATGAAGCCACAATCCAAAGTGGTATGACTCCATTTTGGTGTAAAGCCAACCGACAATCTATCAGCAAGAGTGGTTTCATAACAGGTTTCTTTAAGCCATGAGATAAACAGAGAAATGCAGACTTCTCAGCATGCAGCTGACATGGCCAGAGCGCTGCATGTCACAACAGTGCAGGCTCTTCACCGCCACTCACCTTGTTTCCGCTTCACAGCCTTCCCTTCGGGATTGTAGTCAGGAGGATAAACCAGCTGCTTAAACTGCTCCACCAGATCACCCAGTCTGTGGTTCATCGCCTCAACCTTGGGCTCTGACAGAAGAGAAATTCATACTCACAAAAACATAACCAAGCACAGGGAAACCTGTATGACTGAAAATGTCACCACCATATTCCAGTGTACAGCAAGAGAGGATTGTCCTCAGAATAACTATCACTCGAAAAGGCTTTGCAAACATGAGAAATTCAATGCAAAAAATTATGTTAATGCAATGGTAGTTACAAATTTTGAATGCAGAAGAGTCAGGAACTGAGGTCCTCGATGATACCATTAACTTATATTGCCTAAGTGTAATGTCGTCTTATTTATTAGACTTATACATATACTTAAATAGGAAGGACAGACATACCTATGCACAGACCAAACAGAAGAAAAAATATAAAAGCATGCTAGAGAAATAGGTATGCTGTAGCTTTTAATTCATCTCACCGTTATGTTGGGCTATCTCTATCTGTTTTTTTATATTCACCCGCTCTCTCTCGTGTTAGACTATAAGCACTTTGGTGCAGAAATCATTTTTGCCGTGTGTATCTACTGTTTAACACAATAGGGTCCTGACCGTTGGATGGGATCCTTAGATACTACCGCAACACAGTTAATTTTAACACTTTTCCAGATATATAGAAAAACAGTGAAAAAAGTTTCTGCTTTTCCTGGGAAAATTCTCATAACTATGCTCTTTCTGGCCACAAGATGGCATCATTCCATCAGTATAAATCCACTGGCCAAGTCATTCATTCCATTAATTTATCAGAATTAAATGCTAAGTAGACCATTAAAGATGGGAATTTCAGGGCAAACTGGAGTTTTCCAGTAAGGAAAACTGTTCAATCATCATTTCAAAAAGGTAAGTTATTCAGTCTCTTTACTTTCATTGGCCATGACTTTAAGACCTAATGACATTTAGATACCTAGATTCAAAATCTAGGTTTTGGGCCAGTTTCTGCCGTCAGTAAGCACTTACAGCTTTCATGGACTTGAGTGAGAACTGTAGGTCTGTTCAAGAGCAGTATTTTGCTCTAAGTCACAAGTGACATGAGTTTGGTCTTAATTTAGTCTAAGTGGCCATTTGTACACTGCACAGAGTTAGCAGTTTTTCAACAAAATGGAAAAGGACATTTTATCAAGTACTTATTGGGAAGGAAAGGGTGTGTGTGAAGAAGAGAAAAGAACCAGAATTACAAAATTAAAGAGACTGAAGTGTGTAACTACCGCCACACACACTGAGTTAAGCCCTAGCATGGCACAATGCCAACTGGTTTAAAAGCACAAGAAGTCCATTTGTGTTTTCTAGAAACATACCACCACCTAG
The DNA here is from genome assembly GCA_007922305.1 of Dermatemys mawii. Taxonomy (NCBI): domain Eukaryota; kingdom Metazoa; phylum Chordata; order Testudines; family Dermatemydidae; genus Dermatemys; species Dermatemys mawii. The sequence goes on from ML677350.1 coordinate 509,210, forward strand.
AGTGAAAAATCACGTGGTCTCTACCCCCACCCTCTTTGCATCCACTCATCATTCTCACGTGTCAGATCCTCAGCTTGTTCAGGCTCTATCAAGTCCAGTGCCAAGGCCTCCAAGTTCCTATAATGCTGCTGCAGAACCGGATTCTCAAAGCTGTCATTCCTGCCAACAAAACCCAGAAACATTCAACACATGTCAGGAGTAAGCTGAGCCCATAAATAGGGCGACTGAGCTCCCAGTTCAGAAGACAATTCCCCATAATCCCCTGCATAATAAAGCATTTCCATCACCAGTGGTGCTTCACTGAGGACTGGTTTTCTCTCAGATTTACCGCCTGCAGAAGTGGCCATGTCACTAGCTTAATAAGCTGCCAGCTTATTAATAAGCATGATGTATATATGTGAAAGAAATGAAGATGGCATCAGCCGACACTTCAAAACCAGCTTTGCCCCTTTCCACACAGCCAATATCTGAATACACATCTCTGTTAACATGAGCACTATGAAGTTGATCCTCCTCAAGATGGAGAGGCATAATTCCGTTTAACAATTATTCTGTAGTACTCTTCATTTAAACATACCAAAATGCTTGATTTACAGATAGATCAGACATGTGTTCTTTCATTGTCACTGAAAAATACTGCCTCTTGAACATGGTGTAAAGGCCCACGTGTTAAGGCAAGGGTGGGCAAACTGCAGCCCAACAGCCATTTTTATCCAGCCCGTGAGCTCCGCTGGGGGAGTGGTGCCAGTGACTCCCTCCTCCCTGCCCAGAGGCCGGGTGAGCGCAGGGAGCTGGGGTCCCGTGCTCCCGTCCGGGATGCCAGGCGGAGCAGCGGAGAGTTGCGGGGCCCTGAGTTCCCACCCAGGGTGCCAGGCCTAGCTCGGGGAGCTGCGGGGCCCTGCACTCCTGGGCTGAGCCGAGAGCAGCGAGCCGTGGGGCCCCGTGCCCAGCTGAGCAAGATAAGCAAGAACGGAGGCGGGGGGTGGCTTGAGTGGGGGTTGGGGTGGCTTGAGTGGGGGGTCTCAGGAGGGGGCAGTCAGGAAACAAAGTGCAGAGGGCTTTAGATAGGAGGTGGGGTCCCTGGGGGTGGTGGTTAGGGTGGGTGGGTTTTGGGAGGGGGCAGTATGGGAACAAAGAGCAGGGGGGCTTAGATAGGGGGTGGGGCCCTGGGGCCCAGTTAGAGTGGGGGGTCTCCGGAAGGGGTAATCAGGGGACAAGGAACAGAGGGGCTTAGGTATGGGGTAGGGTTCTGGGGGGGCAGTTAGGGTGGCGGGATTTCCAGAGGGAGCAATAGGGGGATGGGTCGGGGGGGATGGGTCAGGGGCTCTGAGGGGCAGTCAGGGGGCAGGAAGTGGGTGGGGGTTGGATAGGGGTGGGCCCAAGCTGCTTGGGGAGGCACAGCCTTCTCTACTGGGCCCTCCACACAATTTTGAAACCCAGTGTGGCCCTCGGGCCAAAACGTTTCCCTTAATAGAGGGGTGGGCAATCACAGAATGTACTGGTACAACTGTTTAAGGCAGGAAAGGCCAACCTGAGCTTAAGAAGGAGCCAGAATTTACCAATGTACACTACTAAAGAGCCATAGTAATATGTCAGCTCCCTCCTCCTGTTCCCAGCATCTCTCACCCATCAGCAGCCCCATCCATCAGCACCTCCCACTCCCTCCCCATCAGCTGTTCTGTGGCACACAGGATGCTCTGGGTAGGTAGGGTGGAGGAGTGAGGGCATGGCAGACTCAGGAAAGGGGGTGGGAAGGGGTGGAGTGGGGGTTAGGGCCTGTGGCAGAGTCCAGGGTTGAGCAATGAGTATCTCCCAGGACATTGGAAAGTTGGCCCCTGTAGCTCCAGCCCTGGAGTTGGTGCCTATACAAGGAGCCGCATATTAACTTCTGAAGAGCCACAGGTTGGCCACCCCTGATATAAGGCATGCTGTGTGTAGGTGGTGTCAAAATAGCTCTCTCAGTAAGCGTTATACACATATGTTAGTTTTTAGTTTATTAATACAGTGTCTTGGCCATAGGCCACTGCATGTGAATGTACTCCTTGAACTGCTGCAAGGACAAACGATGTAACAAACTAGTTCAGGCAATCAATCTCCCTGCAAGTCTCTTAGCTTAGTGTAAATACACTTAAGCAGAGTGCACTGGAGACCTATACCACAGCTAATTTGCAATTTTGGCCCCCTAGAAGTAGGAGCTTTGGGGTAATTTCCAAATGTGAGATTGCACCCTGGGATGGAGTTAGGACTAATTCAACTTATCTAGACTTACAGTACACCGATCATTATGGTATCTGAATCAGTGCAGCTATTCGTGTATCAGAGGTTTGACCACATTGGGGCAGACATCACAGTGGATTGCACCAGATCAACCAGACCTAAAGATCTGCTCTCAAGTTTTGCGGCAAACTATTATAATCAATACCTGGAAGCTGTCTGGCTTAGCTATTGTATGTGGACACCATATTGTAAAAGTGTTGTATAATCAAAGCATTTCAAACAGTGGTTTTATACAATGTTTGAGTATAAAGACATGTCCTTTGATCACCAGACACCCTAACAGATTCAGAGTTAAGAAAAAGCACGCAAGTTGCATTACAAATTGCACGGTTTCAGTCGCCTAGTGCTTTGAAGTCTATGATTCTGCGTGCCTACCACAGCTGCTGATGAAAAAGGAAAACACAGCAGGTGATAACTTCGCATTTTCATGCCCCATGCCTCTGGCCTCCATTCACCTGTACTTGAACCGGAGCTTCTGGATTATTTCCTTCATTTTGTCCACCTGTTCTTGATTGGCTGAAACCTTTTCTGTGAAGTCAATTTTCCGTTTGTCATCTGCATAAGGCAGGAAAATGAGGTGGAAACCTAGACCAGAGAGACACCAGAGAGCAGTTATCTGAAAGCCTGACCTCAGAACAGCACGTCAAGGGCAAGCTCAAAATGCTCAGCAGCTGGGTTGGCAGGAAAATCTATCTATGCTAGCCAGACACTTATTGTATACAATCTGTCAATAACACACAATTAACCAGCATCCCTTCCCTTTTCAGACATTTCTTAGGCAGTCTCTTTTCTGAAGAGACAACAGTATCTCCAGTGTATTCAAATGACACACAACACAGTGAAGCCCCGATCCTGACCGGAGCCTCTGGGCACTACCATAATATAAATCAGTATCAATAATAATCAGTGCTGCTGACATTTGAGAGAGACAATCTAAGTATGTGAACAGGACCTAGGGATTCCATCGGACACTGACTTGTGGTGGAGTTGGGCAAGTCACCTACCTTTTCTGCATCACCCCAACTTTTAATCAGAACACTCATCCATATCACAGTGGTGTTGTGACAATGGAATTAATGCTTATGAAGAGATTTGGATAGAATCACACACTACATGCGTGGAGCATTATTTTCCTCCCCAAACTTCTCAACCCAGGGCTCTCCAATTATAAAAGTGAGGAAAAGCAGAAGGAAAATAATTTCCCATTGCTCTATCATAACACCCCACTCGATTGGTACATGGTGATAATCAATAAATGAAAATCATCCTCACTCAAAACCTTCAGAAGAGCCCAGGGATGGAACAAAATTCAAGGAGGCATAAGAGCTCTAGGTAACCAACAGAGAAAGAGGTTCTTCCATTCCGATGTTGGCTACCTGAAGCAGTTAGCAAAGATGTGGGAGGGGAGAGAAACTGTTGCAGCCACATTGGACTTGAATGTTATTTTATGAAGGGCAAGACCTGACACAGATGGAGGCTTTTAAAATGTGTAGCAGGGCACACTACACAGGTGCAACATGACACAGCTAAACAAGGTCAATACCAGCTTTGCATCAGAAATCCATAGAGCAGGCATTCATTTTAAATTGCCTCAACTGAAAAATTGTGGTAGACCTGTTCAAAGTAAATATTTCAGGTGAGCAGCTGTGGCTAGAGACCAATAAGCACCTTGTCCTGTGTCAGATTCCTGACATGCTCATCTCCTCTTTCTGCAAGTCATTTGCTCCCCAATCTTTATACCAGGCAGCAGGTAGTATCTGGCAGGGATAGTGCATGTTCTCTAGCTGGCAGCTTTTTTCATGCTGCAAAATGGAAAAAATGCAGTCTCTTCACGTACCTGGAGGGGCTGTCTGCACTTTCTGTTCATCCAGCCCCTCTTCCTGTGGGACCAGGGCCACAAAACGAGGGGGAGTATTCCGGCAGGGGGTGTACCTGCACAATGCCATCACCTCTTTGTCCAGGCACTTGGTCAGTAAGGCATTAAACAGAGTTGTACTCCCTGTGCAACAAAAGCCATATATCTGTCAGACTAAGAACCCTGCTCCTGCCTGGGACACAGACACGTGACCCAAAGTATTACAGACCTTAGCATCTGCCATTTTTGAATATACCTGCAATACTCTGAGATGACAACATGCTCTGACCTGAACAGAAAAGCAAGAGAATGCTGCTGAGATTGCTGGACTCACCAACATTTGCAACAGGAGATGAGGGAAGAGAATGGAAGGAGACATCTGGCAAAGCCCCTCTTCAATTCGGATATATAGTGACACCCTCTCGGAGGCCCAAGGCCCTCACTGCAGAGGCAGGGTATTAAAAATCTAGGTCGTAAAAACTCCATCCTCTTTCTAGATCACACATTAGCTTTTATTTTCACCAGACACCTAACTCAGAATATGTAGTCAAGAGTCATGTAGGTGCTGTTCTGCTGGACCTAAATGGACTGTAAGGCAGTAAAAAGGAGTTAGCTAAATATCCACCCCAACAGGGCGCACACAAGGGAGTATGCCGTATGCCCATACCAGGAACATTGTCTCAGACCCTGAAGAAAAAGGCACCCTGTCCTAACAGAGCCCTTTTTAGTTCATGGCCTACTCTGTGTGAGAGAGCACTATTTCATTGTAAACACTCTTCACTTACAAGTTACAGTATTACCTCCCCACTCCAAGTACACACATAACATGGTGATGGAAGAGAAAAAAGGCCCCAGGTTCCACACCCTACAGTTACATCTGCTTATAAAATAATCCAGAACCCCAAAATGCTGCTAAGGCATACATCTCTCCTTGGCATTGCCTTTGTCTTGCTTAGCTGATATAATTGCCACCTCTGAATCTAGATTTCTTACCCATGACCCTAGAACTCTCTATTCTGATCCCTGCCTTCCAATATACCTCAGGTTTCAAATACAGACACTGCTGTGAATGACAAAAGCAAACCTTTTGGGAGCATATTTGATCAGTTGCTTGTAGATTAGAAATAGAAGACAGAACAGGTTCAGAAGCATAGTGAGGAAGGAAGAGAACATTAGCTGTGACTGGGGGAGCAGAGTGTGGCGGTTAAACCCACATTATTGCTCTTTTAAGATTTTGTAACGTAACCCCTCACATAACATTGTCCCGGTTAACGTTGTTTCGTTGATGATCAATTACGGAACATGCTCGTCTAAAGTTGTGCAACGCTCCCTTATAACTTCGTTTGGCAGCCGCCTGTTTTGTCCACTGCTCGCAGGAAGAGCAGCCCATTGCAGTTAAGCAGATGTGGACTTGGAACCAGGGTGGACTGGCAATCTTTCTATCAGCTCCCCTAAGTTCCTGGTGCGGCAACCACCCTGCAGGCTATCAGTTGCCAGGCACTTCAGCTGTCCCTCCCGCCACTGCTGTGTGCTGCTCCTGCCCTCTGCCTTGGAGATGCTTCAGGGAGCCTCCTGCTTGCTGTGTCGGGGTGTCCCCCTCCCCGCATTCCTGTACCTCATCTCCACGGGGGGGAGAGGGAGGGCACGACAGGGCTCAGGATGGAGGGAGCTTCCTGGCAGAAGCTGCTGTCTCAACTTGCTGATCTACTTAAAAAGGCAATTACTTAGAGTGGCATTAGCTCAATGTCCACCCCAACAGTGCAACACTGTGTGTAGAGGGGCAATGTGCGTGTATCTCTGTTTCTCCCTCCCACACACACACATGGTGTGTCGGTCTCTCTCCGCTACACTGTATCTCCTTCCTCCATTCGTGCTGCCTCGTACAGTATGAGGCTACATTAACAATGATGTGTTAACCCTTGAGGGCTCAGCTAATGCTAGTTCATCAGTTAGCAGTAAGGCATTCCCTGGGAAACATCCCACCCTCTTCCATCCTCTGACTCTATCACCTCAACCAAGCTTCACAATCATCATTGCTGTGTACAGTATTAAATTGTTTGTTTAACATCAAAACGTTTGTGTGTGTGTGTGTGTGTGTGTGTGTGGAGTCTTTTGTCTGGCAAAAAAAAAAAAATAATCCTTGCAACATTACTCCCCTAATTATATTAATTCATAGAATCATAATTCTTATGGGGAAATTGGATTAGCTTAACATCTTTTTACTTAAAGTAGCATTTTTCAGGAATATAACTACAATGTTAAGCGAGGTGTTATTGTGCAGGGCAAGGGAGCAAACTAAACTCTATATGTCCCGTGTCCCTCTTAAATGATAGCTCTGTTCCACTCTTCGGTCAAGTAGTTTGCTATTGTACTGCCAGGTGGCAGTACAATCTCAAAGTCAATCTCTCCCGGTTTTACTTACCACTAATGAAGGACTCTTCAGGATAGATGAACTGGGAGGGCTTGATGTAATGGTGTTGTTTCAGCATCACCAACGGTTTAAAGCCAATCAGGACCAAACCTGGGGAATCAAATCTCTTCACTTCTTCTGCCTCCTCTTTCTCCAGTACAATCTGACGGTTCCCATAAGTCTAACAAATAGAAAGAAAAATAAAAAGACAATTATGAGAATGGAGAGGTCACTCATTCAGCAGAGAGGGCATAAGGGACAATGGAATCAATTCTGCTATGATGAAACATATAGGGGAGTGGCAAAAAGAGGACTGTGGGAATGGGAAAGATGACTAGATTACCCACTGAAGGCATTTTCCAGCTCAAAGGAAAGATCTGTGAGATGTTTCTCCTCATGTCAGCATGGAACTAGCAGCTCACTGCTGTTAAAGCAAAATCCAGATTGGTTTCGCACACAGGATTGAACAAATCAAATACATTCAACGCTGACAAAGCCAGCAGTTTCAAAGGAGTGATAGCCAGTCTACGTTAAAGAGCAGTCCTGCTACCACCCATAACAGACCATCTCTCATGCACCTTTTGATTTCTCTAATGCCAGGTTTTTATCAACCATTCAGACAATATTTTAATTTTTATCTATTCATCACCAGTCTCTCTCCGTCACACTTTTGATCCCTTTGCACTAGTTTCCATGGTACTCCATGGCATTCAGCATAGGACCTGGCAGGATGGTTTATGGAGGAAGTTTGGGCGTGAGTGACTAAGAAAATCTGCTTCAGCAAGTTCCCAGTAATGGGAGTGTGCTCCTTTCTAAGCAGACCTCTGCTAGCAACCAGGTGGCTGAAAGTACTGCTCTGTTTCATAGAGCTGATCAGAACAGTGTTTAATCTCCACACTTTCATCCAGTCTACAAAAGGTCAGACAGGAGAGAGATGTTTGGATTTCAGCTTTGTGCTTCTCCCAGGCACCTTCTGCTCTGAGCAATTGCTGTCTACTGACAATAAAACCCAGCACTTTCAGCTAAAAGAAGGATGGACACAAAATAACTTTACAGTCCTATAACTCCTTCCATCCCAGAGTCTCAAAGTATTTTGCAGACTGTGTATACAGGAATCACTTATCCAGTCCTGAAATACAGCTACATCTGAGCATGGCAATCATTCTGTACACTACATGGCAGAGGGGGAATGAAGAATAAAGAGGGAATTTTAGGGATGCAAAGTGCAATTACCCAGGTTGGAAGTTAACTTAAATATTGGGATTCATACCCCTGACTTTATGGTAATTAATGATTCCATGATATTCCGCATAAGTGATCAGAACCTTTGTGATTAGATCAAGAAATAGCACCAGAACAAGGACTGCTAGTGTCATGTTTTCAGGATGATAGTTATGATTCCTAAAGGAGAGCACACCCTATAAAGTCCCACCCCCACTTCCACTAGTAGCTGTTTTCTCCCTTGAAAGCCTCACCCAAACAAATTCTGCTTAACTTATGAATGTGATAAAGACCCCTAAGAGGACAGAGATGCAAACAGTATGAACAATTGGTACTGTGCCTTTCTGTAGATCATCTTAAAAGGCCAACATAAAAATAAGCAGCAGGATTATTTAGATGCTTAATGTCCTTGAGGTCCCCCCGCACCAGGAAGAAAAGTGTGGAGGGAGTGTGTTACCTGAGCCTTCTTGGTATCACTAGGTAGAAGCAAGCTGCCTGTCTCTCGGTTAAATGTCCGTGTCTTTGTTTTCACAGGCTCATTGGTTTCCCGATAAAGATTCACTGGATATGGTTTGAAAGCTCTCTGAACGAGGTTGTAAACACCTACAGTGAGGGACACGTCTTTGCCCAGATGGAGGTTTAACCTGTTTGGAAATAGCAAACTTCAAATTTCTGAAGGGATACTTTTCATAAAGAAGCTCTCTCACATGACAGTCTATTCCCCCAGGTTCGCCTCTGTTCACTTTCCAACACCACCTGCATCTCTGAAATGGAAATATTACTTACCTTGCAATTCTGCTTCTCTGAAGATACTGTGCAGGATTCTCAGTCCTGGGTCATAGCTCTTTAACATGAACCATTTAGGAGAATTACCAGCATCTCCATTCTTTTTACCCTTGAGGGCAGTTACAGTAAGGAAGAGCATAAGGTAGACCCACTACTGACAGCTGCGCGCCGCTCTCATGCTGAATGTAAATGCTACCATTTGAACTCTTAGCCACCTCCTTTGAGTTAACAAGAGGCAAAGCTCCCGGAAAAAACCAATTCAAGACAATGCAATAGCAAAAACATGCCTCTGGGGGAAAAGAAACAAGGCTTGAGAGAGATGGTAACCTACAAACTGAGTAGAATGGCAAGAGAGTGAAATAAAGCATTTCCCTTCCTCTAAAGATAATGTCAGCATAGTATTCTCACTCCACAAGACTTAAAGAGCTTGAGTGATTCCCCAAAGAGGGGCAATAAAGTGTTGCTGCAACTAGCAGCAACAAGGTCAACGCCGACAGTGTGAACAAGGAAGGACGTGTTCATATATAAATCATATCCTTCCTTATTCACAGTGTCGACATTGACCTTGTTGCTGTTAGCATTAACAACACAAAGGAGTAACATACCTCGTCCAAGTCCTATGTCAGAGGTTCCAGTCTGCAAAAAGGGACAGCAATCAGTGAGAAAAGCCCACGCAAAAACTGACAACCTGAAAATCTGGGATGACATCCTGAGAAGGGAGTCTCTCCTATCCCTGAACCCAAGCAATAATGCTTTATAAATGCATGGCGAGATGGCCATTTGTTTGCTTTGAAGACATCTGTGATTGAACCCCGAGGCTGGTTATGGCTGGAATCTTCCCTCCAAATGAGTGAGAGCCTTGACGGAGACTTCTAGTTTCAACCCAGTCAACTTATGAAATGCAGACATCCATTTAGACATGGTTGTTTCAGGTACAACTTTGCTGATCAAACTGGTGTTAAACAAACAGACAGACAAAAAAGCAAACAAAAAAAACCACCACAAACACCACAAGAAGTTGGGTAAAATATCTAAGGGTTTCAATCTGCTCCATACAGATCTTCCAGGGATGTTTTGACATCCCCACACAAGCACATGGCCCAGGGGAAAATGTTGGCAGAAGGATAGGTAGAAGTCTACCACCATCTTGAAGAGGAAACTTGGATGAGTCTGCAGCTATAACTTATCCTTATAAAACATGGCATGAGAGGAATCAATCAGTAGGCCCTTGAACTCATTCTGAGCTGAATTATTGCCACCATGAAAATGAACTTCCTGTAAGAAACAAACTCACATAAACTGGATGGTTCAGAAGGAATTTTCAGCAACTTTATCAAGAGAACATTAATATACCATAACACTTTTTAAATGTGAGTTTTCAGAAGAGTCAATCCCCAGAAGAAACAGAAAACAAGAGCCTGCAAAGACACTGGCCCACATATGACTAATGCAAGTATGAGAAGCTGAAATAGCTACCAAACATACTGGAATGCAGTAAGCTAAACTCAGACAGGTGAAGGCAGTCAGGCAGTTTTTGTGCAAAAACCCATTTCAGCCTGACTTTATAACATTTTCTGGTTTGAGTTGTAGATTTTTTTTCCCCAGTAGATGATTTCTGACATGCTTGGAGGACATGAGCCCCATACTCAGACTACCATGTCATGAAAAGGACTCTGAGGTCAGGATGGAGCAAGAATGATTTCAGGCCAGACTCTCATTATAGGAGGAGGCATGTGATGGCTAGAAGGGGCCTAGTTCACGTTCTGTTTTCCACTACTGTGATCCTCAAGGGTCTAAGAGCTAGGAGAGTTTCATTAGTCTTGTACTAGAGTTAAGGCCCAGGAGTGAAAATCCCGCTGAAATGGTCTCTTTATAGAACAATCCCTCCACATGAAGAAGGCTGGACATAGCATCAGCAGCCTCTGGAAGGGGTTATTTCAAAATGTTGTCATGTGGTACGCACCTGGCCAAAGCACGCTTCTTTGTCTCCTTTGCTCGCACTTTCTTCATGAGATCTTCCAGCTTGCATGAGGCTTCAGTATGGACCCCTAGGTCTTCATCCTCTGCTGTGTTAATGATGTCCCTGTAGAACAAGGAGATATCGAACCCCCCAGGCTTCTTCAGGTGCATCAAGTCAAGGAAGATACCTGGGGGCAAGGTGGAAATGTGGGGAGTATCATACAAATTGATTTCTTCTTATATTGGCATGTTCATGCAATACTCAGCTATTCCTTTAAATGGAGAAGGAAGTCAAAATGGACAGCCATCCAAGAAAAAGAGGTGACCTTTTGTTTAGTATTTTTCTTTTTTGGTAAGTGTTGGTTCTTGTGAGAAAGTAATTAATGAGAACTGGCCTGGGAGTTCTTTGCTTCTAGTCAAGCAATGCAGCAGAGGGACCATGCTCAGCCCCTACCTGGGAGTGGAGTGACTCACTGTGGTCAGTGCTCAACACAGCACTGACAGGCTCCTGAAGAAATTGCATCCACCTCATTCTTGTCCATAGGGAGAGGAGAGGAAGAGAAGATGGAAGATTAGAGACTCCCCCACAAAATTCTCTTTTGCCAGGTATAAGGGATAATGTCTTAAGGATGCTTGACTACCCTTAGACCAGGGGTGGGCAAACTTTTTGGCCCGAGGGCCACACTGGGCTTCAAAATTGTGCAGAGGGCCGGGTAGGGAAGGCCCCGCCTCCTATCCGACCAGCACCCACTTCCCGCCCCCTGACTACCACACTCAGAACATCCAGCGTCCCCCTTCCTTGTCCCCTGATCACCCCCTTCAGAGACCCCCCCACTCTAATTGCCCCCCAGGACCCCACCCCCTATCTAGCCCCCCTGCTATCTGTTCCCTGACTGCCCCCTCCCGAGATCTCCCACACCCTAACCACCACCCCTAGCCCCCACAACCTAAACACCCCCCCACACACAAAAAACCTGGTTTACCTGCTTAGCTGGGTGCTGGGCCCCACGGCTCGCAGCGCTCTGCCCGGCCACGCAGCTTGCTTCGGTCGGCCCGGCACCCTGGGCCACGAGAGCAGGGTTCCACGGGGTTGCCGTGCTCGGCCCGGCCCCCCTGCTCGGAGCGCGGGGCCCTGCAGCAAGACACGCTCAGCCCGGCCCCCCGGCTGGGAGCGTGGGGCCACGCGCCTTGCCAATCTCTGCCCAGCCCCCCGGCAGGGAGCGCAGGGCCGCATGTCTTGCCGTGCACAGCCCTGCCCCCCAGGCTGGGAACACAGGGCCACGTGGCTTGCCACACTTGGGGCCACTGGCCCCGCCCCCCAGCCCACACTCGCAGGCCGGATAACAATGGCCGGCGGGCCATGTGTGGCCCGTGGGCCGTAGTTTGCCCACGTCTGCCTTAGACTCTAACACAGCAACTGAATTCTGAAGGAACTGCTGTCTCAACCACTTGCTGTGACTACTGCAACATCCTCCTTTCTGGCCTCCAAACACATTGCTTTTGTTCAATTCATATAAAATACAGCTGTGACCGAAGTCAATTTCTGCAATATCCTTGAAAAACCTTACTGAATGAAGTTAAAGTATCTCTGGAGTCCATTGCATTAAATACAAAGGTGATGTGTTGTTATTGGCTTAGGCCTTGATTACACTGCCACTTTATAGTGCTATAAAGCCGCCAGGAGCACTATAACCTACTACCCGTGCAGACTGGTGAGGCACGTAGAATGCTATAAGTCTGCGGTTATAGCGGTCCTGGTAATCCTCTCTTCCCAGAGGATTAACAGCTGTTGCGTATTGGGTGATACGCTTTAGCTCCAGTGTAAATGGATGGTAACAATACCGCGCCTTGAGTGATCTCTGGAAACACCCCTAAGCTATTTAAGCCAGTTGACCTCTCTTCCCTTTGTTTTGAACTCGGCTGGAGGAATGCGGAAGTACATTTTCAGAGCTTAGCTGTAACTCGGCAAATCAACAATGCAAATGTTTACCAAGTGAGTGAGTGAGAAGCAGAAGATTAGTAGGCTCTGCATTTTAAAGACAGTGTGCTGACACACTCTCAGCACTCCAAAAATCCACTCGCTCTCTCCCTCTGCATACACACAACAAAGTCCCCACAACCCCACTCATTTGAAAAGCACATTGCAGCCAACTGAATGCTGGGATAGCTGCCCACAATGCACCACTCCCCGTGCCGCTGAAAGTGCCACAAATGTGGCCACGCCAGTGTGATTGTGGCTGTGAGTGTGGACAGGTTGGAGCTGTATCTGAAGGCAGGTATAACCAAAAGTGCTATAAAGCTGTAAGTGTAACCATGGCCTCAGATTGCATGTAACCTGTCTGGAGGGGGAGAGGGAAGGGAAGAGATGTGATGTGAACCGTGGAAAGTGTTCTCAATGTCAAAGGACTACATTCAACAATGTGCCAGGCAAGAATGGACTTTGGAGACTAAGTGCCAAGTTATTTGCCTGGGGAAATCTCTAAGGGGGAGATGAATGCAAGTTCCCACTTCCATTTATGCAAAAACCCATCTTTTTCAAGCTATGGCTTAAGGAGGGAACCATTGTCTACTGATTACCTCTTCCCAGAATCTCAAGGTCAAAGCCCAAGCTGTATAAAGGAAAGACTGAACTATTCATGGGTGTGCTAGTTCTGAGCTAAGTCTGCTCTGAACGTGTAACCAAAGAAAAAACCCTTTGCTGAGTTTGAAAGACTGATTCCTATCAAAGTCCTAACTGGAGTTAGGGGGTGATCTCTTGTAAACTTACTAGAATGCATGTAGATTATTTTATTGTTTTTAATATAATTTTCTCCGTAATGCTTTCACCTTAAGAATAAATATGTTTGCTTAGAAAAAGCTGTGTGCTAACTTGTGACTGCTGGCAACTACAGCTGTTCATAGCCTCCAGTAAGAAAGCAAAGCACAGGCACTGGCCTGTTTATGCACTCTAGCTTGCTGGGGCTATTTCAGTATAAGCAGGGAACTGGGCAGGCTGAAAGAAACCCAGTTAGAAGGGAGAGAGATGTGGGTCTTCACCAAAGAGAGGTGACGGCTGAGGAGCCGGGAACCTAGAATGTGTGCTGTTGGTGAACCACGGAGAGGGAAACAGATCCAGTTGCCCCGCAGTGTGACAACAGGCACTAAAGTAATCCTCTTTGCCTGTCAATTTAATCATGTCACTCCATTCTTGGAAGAGGGGGGAAAACAAAGAAGTATGAGGGGGGTTCAATTTCTACAGCCCATTCAATCTCTGACTACAAGCCACGGCAAACAAAAGGGGCTTAATTAGTGCCTATTAACCACAAAAAACTGGACTGAGAGCCTCTAATTTAGAAAGGGTTTTTATGTTTTCATTCAAATATTTTGAAGAATTGTCTCCAGAAATGTAGTACCCCAAGCCCTGTTTACTCCTAGCAATTCCCCAAGTCCGATCACATCATTCACTTTCCTCCAAGATTATACAAAGCAGTTACTTGGTGTCTGCTGCAGGGAAGCATCACTTTTACTCTTCATTAAGCTCAATGTCTAAATTAAAGGTGAAAATGCTCACCTGTGTCTCGAAGATCAGCAGCTTTGGTCCTGGCCAACTTCGCTTTAGTGCTGTCATGCCCATGAGGGTTGTCTTCATTGGTGAACAGCATGATTCTCTTATGGCTCATCTTGAGCCGGACATCACTGAAGAGATTACAGCAGGCCCAGAGTGCTTCACCCAGTGAGTAGTCAGCATTATGGCCAAACGACTCCTGAAAGAGTGCTTTTCCCTCATCGCCCTTGTACTTATCCAATTCTAGCACTCGTTTGGCACCTAGATGGAAAGACAGCAAGGGCATTACTGGTTCAAGTTCGCACATAAAAGCCAAAACCTGCTGACCATTATTCCAGCCGGAGAAAACACATAGCTCCCTATAGCTGATGTTTGACTAACATTTCAGAGCATGGCCCTTCCAGCAGTTGGCTAGGAAAAGTGTTCAGTGTCTTAGGGTATGTCTACACAGCAACTGAAAGGCATGCTTCCCAACACAGATAGATGTATATGTGCCAGCTGTGCTTGAGTTAATGCCTAAAAATAGCAGTGTGGCCACAGCAGCACAAGCGGTGGCTTGGGATAGCCACCCACTTACGTACACAGGGGATCTGGCACGATTGTGAATGGGCAGCTAGCCATGTCAAGCTGCTGCAGACATCCTGCTATTTTTAGGCATTAACTCAAGCACAGTTGGCACATACACATCTATCCGTGTTGGGAATTACACCACTGAACTGCTGTGTACACACATCTGTAGGTGTATGGACCCATCGATAACCATCCTCGTTTTCCAAACTATGGACTTGCTCAAGTTGACTAATGGCTTCCCTTCTGCTTGTCTAGTGCCAGCTTTTCTCTCTCTCTCTCTCTCTTCAAAATCTTGCCAGTGATAGTGGGAGAACCTTTTACTCTGCAACCACTGCTATCTGATCTGCTTTTTCACATTGTACTCCCTCAATGGATTCTCCATCTCTTAATATCTCACCTGAAAAGGGATACTATTCACTATTTAATTTCCTACCCAATATGTTGTTATTTAACTAACTGCATACAGTTTTAGAATTAGTGTTCTGAGAGAAGATACTATACAAAAAGAACTAGATTACATAAACCCTTCTCCCTCCAGGGTACATTGTATCCTCCAGCAGACAGGAGTCTTTCCCCAACTCTTTCCCCCATTAATGGCCCACCCCATTCATCTGCACCTTTGGGCCAAGAGAACAACCACCCCTTCCGTCTCTGGAGGTGTGATATATTAGAGGTTGATAGGCAGAACTTCCACCATCCTGCACTTTGCTCATTAAGAGGTGCTGCAAATAAATAGTTTGGGAATCAGACTTCAGACACACTCCTACCCTGCCAGTACAGGAGCTAAAACAGAGCTGGCCACCATTCTCCATACAACATCTCACTCTCCTAAAAGTACTTCAGCATGAGAGCCAAGAAGTCTCGACGAGAAAGAAAAGTTAACAGTCCAAGTCCTCTGGAGAAACATCTGCTTTTTCTCCCACTCCTATTTATTGAATATTCCCACTAGATACAAAGAAATAGCTTTTAGATAAGATGCCCCTTGGTTCCATTAATGTCACTCTGGTTGGAAGCAATCACCTTCCATTTCCTGCCCCTCCCTCAAACAAGGAAATTACAATATTATCTTATCTCCCTCTCTCCTCTCACTCTGCTTCCCACACTTTGTCACATTAACTTCACTCCTGCTGTTGGTTCTCAACCAGAGTTACTGAGCTGCCAACATTATTATTATGGAAGTCTGAGACAGAATACTGCTAGCAGGTCATCCTGTCCATCTCCTATTGCAATCAAAAGGTATGGCAGAACATACATGGTACATTCAACAGTTAAAGTGGCAAGCTTTCAAGAGTCTGGATGGGACACTCTTGAAAGCCTGTCACGCAACTGCTGTACTGCTAAATGTACCATGTATGTGCTAGAAGTCCTCTCTAATCAAATGGGGCAGTGACCATATTCTTGTTTCAAAGTACAGAAAAATACAGAACCCCACACAAAGGGAACAAAACATTGATAGTGTGTGTTCTTTGTCTGATTCAATAAGGAAACACTAAGCAGGGAAGTTGCTACATCTATCAAAAATCCCAGCACAGAAAAAGAAATTAAAATAATAGAATATCAGGGCTCAAAGCAGGACCAATCCTCAACTAAATCATCCATCCGATTTTTGCCCCAGATCCCTAAATGGCCCCCTCAAAGACTGAACTCACAAGCCGGGGTTTAGCAGGCCAGGTACTATGCTACAGTAACAGGCCTTTCTCTCCAAAGGGGACACACAGAGATAAAAGCATTGTACAAACTTCCCCCATTTCCTCCTAAGCCTCATATTCCCATTATCTCTAACCTGGATTGTCCAGCTCCTGAAGAACATACACATGTTTGAAATCCACAGAATTCTTGTGTTTCTCAGTGCCATAAAACACAACACTCAAGAGGTCCCTGTTACTACTAATGATCTTGCTGGTGTACACATTCCGGATGCACTAGAAAGAGAAAACAGCAGAATCAGGGAAAAGGACGGAGAAAGTTAGCTGAAAAAAATGTGCTAGAGTTCTATTTTTGGCAATCAGCCCTTCATAATGGCAATGCCAAGGGCTGGCACAATGTTTTGAGCCATATTTCGTAACAAGTTAGGTACAACATGTTTATGATTACATTTGAACATTAAGTACTTTTCGTTATAACACATGTTCTACAGACGAGGACAAGAGAAAGACTTCCTAGAGATACTGCTCTATAATACAAAATTATTCCTCATTTTGTAAACACAAACAACATCACCAAAAATTCTGGGTTTGATTACAGATTATGGATGTAAATATAGTTTAAAAAGTTAACCGTTTAAATATTTTTTAATTGTTTAAATGGTTAACTGATTAAAGGGCTGCCACAGCCGGTGCTAAGATTAATGCTTACCAGTTAACCGGTTAACATTTTACATCCCTACTACAGATCTGACCTCTCCAGCCCACAATCACTGCTGTTGGTGCAGAATGATTTCTGATTTTCACACCAGAGATACAATGCTCTGATATCATGGTGATGAGAACTACATAAGTAGATAAGGCAGTCATCTAGCTACATTAGCTATATTATAATGAATAAGAAATCTATATATAGGCAACTCATAGCATGTTGAGATCTTTCAGTCTACAAGATAGGCCATTATTAATCTCTAACACATGATCTTACCTGAATTGTCATATCAAAAGGAGTCCATTCATCATCATCATAATATGCAAACATGGCCTTGGAAGCATCAACTAAAAAAATCAGGCTGTCTCGACCTGAATATTTATATTCCCCTGCAGGAAAAAAAAAGTATAGTCTTATAATTGGCTGTATCTTTTTTTCACCACTTAAAGTACCCACCCACGTTATTTGTGCTTTGTAATATAAGCAAATATGAGGAGTGGCTTGAGTAGCCAAAATTCATCCACAAATTATTCACAATACAGGGGCTTGAAAGAACAAAAATAAAAGAGCTTATGGAGATCCTCAGAAATATGTCTGGAGCAGAAGACCCCATGCTAATGGGAAGAAAGCAGGCACTCAGGATCACATTCACAGAACACTTTTTGGTTAAAGGTCAAATTCTTACCACCAGTTTCAACTTCTTCAGGATATTCTTCCTCTTCCTCATTCTCCTCATTTTTGTAGTAAGACATCCACTCAGACATGGCTGCCACTGTTTGCTAAAAAGAGCAGATGAGGCAGGTGTTTGTACTGACCTTCAGTCTGAAGACCCTCCAAATAACTGGTCACACAGTTTGGGCACTCATTTTCAGTTGCTAAGGTCTGGTCCACACTTAAAAATTAGATCGATCTAGCTACATTGCTGGGAAAAATTTAATGCCCTAAGCACAGTAGTTAAGGAGGCCTAACCCCTGAAGTAGACACAGCTAAGGCTTGATCTACACTACAGAGTTAGGCAGCTTACGTCAACTTAACTAAGGGTGTGCCTACACTTACAGAGTATTTGTGCTGTAAGTTTCACTGGTGACAGGGAACTGGGGAAAGTAAAGCACTGGTTTGTGTACTCACTCAATTTTGCAGGCGTCAGAGTGTTTATACTACCACCATGTCTATCGCTCACTGCACTGTGGGATAAGGCAGCTATCCCACAGTGCAGCTCTCTTGATAGGTCTTGTGGGAAAGGGGGTGGGGGGAGTAGAAGATATTCCAAGTCCCTGCTCAGGGCTCCATGCAGTGCTTCATGTCCCAGCTGTCCCATTACTTCCTTGTTTCTATTGTGGCACTTTTCAAAAAACCCTGCTATCTGGTTGCTTTCCCCACCATATCTACAAGCAAAGGGAAAGGGAGTTTCAAACTTTGCAGGGTTTACAGGGGGAGGGGCAAGCGTCCATTTACTTGGGGTCAGAGCAACAGAGATGCTGGCCAGAGTGGTCACTTCTGGAACTGTGGGATATCCTCCAGAGGCCAAAAGACGTTTACACTGGTAGAACATGTCTTCACTTGCAGATGTAGAATGCTTTGAGTTAAGCCAGCCTTCGGAGAGCACACTAGGGAAAGTCCTGCAGTCTGTCCACACTGACAGCTGCAAGTGCACTGGCGTGGCAACATTTGCATCACTTGCAGCTGCACTGGGAGCGGTGCATTATGGGCAGCTATCCCAGAGTTCGAGTGACTTCAACATGCTTTTCAAATGCAGGGGGTGGGGTTGGGTGTGACAGGGAGTGTGTTGTGCGTATGTGTGGGAAGAGTGGGTTGGTTTTGGGCTGCCGAGAGCATCAGCATGCTGTCTTGTGAGTTCAGATCCCCCTTCCCCTCCACTCACTCAAAGCAAGCAACATTCTTAAGTAATGTTTGCTTTGTCTCACTGTCAGAAACTGAGCTCTGAAAGGGCATACCCCATTCCTACAGACCATTCAAAACCATGACAAGAGTAGCCACTTGACTTAAGGGGATTATGGGACGTTTTCAGAGGTCAATCAGAGCACAGTAATGCAACATCCTGTTCACGCTGAGACCAAGGCCTCTCAGCCAATACACATCAAACATTATTCCTCTCCCCGACGTGGAGTACCAAGAGCATTCTAGCCACGGAGTCAGAGCACTCTACATGCCTTGCCAGTGTGGACGGGGAGTGAATTAGAGCACGCTGGGCGGCTTTAGTGCGCTCTAATGTAGCCAAGCACTGCACTTGCACTTGCAAATGTAGCCAAGCACTGAGTTTCACTGCAAAAAGTCATTAACAAGTGTAGACACTCCCATGGTTTTAGTGCAAAAAAGAGAGTTTTTTGCTTTTTTAATAAGTGTAGACATAGCCTAAGGGTATGTCTACATTACCCACTGGATCAGCGGGTAGTGATTGAGCCATCGAAGGTCAATATATCATGTCTAGTCTACATGTGATAAATTGACCCCCAAGCACTCTCCCATCAACTCCTGTACTCCACCACCCGCGAAAGGCACAGGTGGAGTTGATACGGGAGTGGCAACAGTCGATTCACCACAGCAAAGACACTACGGTAAGTGGATCTAAGTATAGGAACTCTTCCTTTAAAGTCGTCCCGGTTAACATTGTTTTGTTATTACATTGCTGATCAATTACAGAACATGCTCGTTTAAAGTTGTGCAATGCTCCTTTCTAACACTGTTTGGCAGCTTTGTCCACAGCTTGCAGGAAGAACAGCCCACTGCAGCTAGCTAGTGGTGGCTTGGAACCAGGGTGGACTGGCAGCCCCCCATCAGCTCCATATTCCCCTAAGTTCCCTGTGCAGCAGCCACCCAGCAAGCTATCAATTGCCAGCAGTTAAGCTATCCTTCCCCCCACTGCCATGTGCTGCTCCTGCCCTCTGCCTTGGAGCTCCTCCCGGGAGCCTCCTGCTTGCTGTGCAGGGGAGGAAGGTGGGGCTAATGTCAGGGTGTCCCCCTCCCCTCTGCTCCTGTACCCCGCTTACTCCTTCTCCATATAGACCAAGCTGGGAACAGAGGGAGAGAGACAGAGAGAGCTTGGGGCAGCAGCTGCTGTCTCGACTTCCTGATCCACTTAAAAAGACAATGTGCTTAAGAATGCGGTCAGCTTACTTAAAGGGCAGTATGCTTCTCTCTTTCCCACACACAAGGTGTGTGTCTGTATCTGTCTGCTATGCTGTCTCTCTGCTGTAGAGTGTGAGAGGCTACATTAACAACATTAACCCTTGAGGGCTCAGCCAAAAGCTAGTTCATCATTTAGCACTTGTAAGGCATTCCTTGGGAATTATCCCACCCTCTGACTCCTCCACCTCAACCAAGCTTCACAATCATCATCACTCTGTATCAGTATTAAATTGTTTAAAACGTGTGTGTGTGTGTGTGTGTAAATATAGTCTTTTGTCTGGTGAAAAAAATTTCCCTGGAACCTAACCCCCTCATTTACATTAATCCTTATGGGGAAATTGGATTAACTTAAAATTGTTTCGCTTAAAGTCACATTTTTAAGGAACATAACTACAAGGGAGTTGCATCATACGCGCATTTAACTTGCGCTAATTCAGCTATGTGCACTCAGAAAAAAAAAATAACTAAAAAAACCAGTTTAAATAGTGCGGGCAATTCCGCTCACCATTCCACTCAATGAGCATATGGCCCAGAGTGAGCATGAGATGGGAGATGCAAATCTGCTGTTCCCACTACAGTACTCAGTTCCCGTGAACCTCTCATACTGTGCGCATCTCACCGTGCTGAGTGTGATTCTACTGTATAGTAGTGTTTAAAGATACAGTATGTATTTTTCGTACAACATGACCTCTAAACGCAAGCCACCTACTTCATCTGGTGTTTGACTGAAAAAACAGCAATCTGTTCCAACGCTGGATGAAAAACTGGCTGTGTTGGACTTATTGAGAGAAGGTATGTCGGTCTCCAACATGGCGCGTAAATACGGCTGCAACGAATCTAGCATCCGTGCCATTAAGATTCAAGAGAGAGAAATTCATCAAGCCGTGGCATCAAGTGCTCCAATAACTGCTAAGGTGATGAGTCAAGTGTGTGATAAGACTTTAATGCCTTTTCAGTCTTCACTAAACTTACGGCTGGAAGACATGAACTCTGAACGTGTGCCTATCAATGACAACAAATTGCGAGAAAAGGCTCTTAGCGTCTATGTGCTGTTCAAACCTTTCGCCAAAGAGGGACAGCCTTCTGATAAAAGGAATTCAAAGCCAGCCAGGGTTGGCTTAACAATTTTAGGAACAGCTTCAACCTCAAAAACATGCAGACTACTACTGAAGCTGCATGTGCTGATGAAAAGGCAGGAAAAGCCTACCCCGAACAATTAAAGAAAATCATAGAAGAAAAGGGCTGTCTTCCAGAATAAGTTTTTAATACTGACGAGACTGGGTTCTTCTGGAAAAAAATGCCCAACCGCACTTACATTTCGAAATCAGAAAGACAAGCCCCTGGTTTCAAAGCAGCTAAAACTGTGTCACTGTGTTGCTTTGTGGCAATGCGGCTGGGCATTTAATAAAGCCGGGCTTGCTCCAGAGGGCTGCAAATCCCTGTGCCCTAAAAGGCAAGAACAAAAATCTCCTGCCTGTGTTCTGGCAATCAAATAAAAAGGCTTGGGTGATGGAAGCATTATTTCTGGATTGGTTCCACAAGTGTTTCATTGTGGAGGTCAAACAGTACCTTGAAGAGAAAGGACTTGACTTTAAAGTGTTGCTGATCGTAGACAATGCTCCTAGCCACCCTGAGGCACTCCAGTTTGCACATAACGACGTTGAAGTCATCTTTCTCCCCACCAATACCACCTCCATCCTCCACTCTCTCGAGCAAGGCATCATTCGCTGTTTCAAGGGCACGTACATGAGGCTTATGTTCTCATGGATACTTAGCCCTGTGGATGCAGATCCCAATCTTAATGTGATGGGGCGCTGAAAGTCCTTCAACATTAATATAAGTGATGCAAACAGCAAACAGGCAATGGATGCAATCAACCCTGAAACAGTCAATGCATGTTGGTGACACCTATGGAAAGAATGTATGAATCATTTTAAGGGTTTCTCAACCATTAACAAAGAAGTGAAACACATTGTTCAGGTGGCCGGGCAAGTGGGTGGTGATGGCTTCATCGACATCCTCGAGGAAGAAATTGAGGAATTGAGGGCCATGGAGAAACATTGACTAATGAAGAGTTAGAGGAACTGATAAAATTGTCTACAGAAGACGAAGATGATGTCAACAAAACAGGAAGAGCCAAGCAAGTTGGAATCTTCATAAATTTGCTGAAGGGTTCCAAGCAGTGAAACACTTGAATGATTTAATTTCTGAATACGATCCCTCTATGGAACAAAGCCTCAAACACATAGTATTATGGATGATTTGAGACCATACCAAGAAATGTTTGAACAGCTCAAGAGATAACAGCAATAGTTGCCAATCACGTTTTTCAAGAAAAAACAACCAGTAGCAGATGAGCCTACACAATCAACCTCACAAGCTGAACCGGAGCCAACCACTTCATCTACGACTCGCTCTCCATCACCTAAGTCTGGCCCATCATCTCCTGGATCAACATCAAGCCCTGACAATGCCCCAATAGTGCTGTCAGGGGAAGAGAAAGACTAGTTATTGGACCGTGTACAGTACAAGACTAGCAAGAATATCCAGGATGAATGGTGACTCTTCAGGTTTACAGTACTCTACTGTTTTCATTCTTTATTCTTTCATTTTTCCATCTCTCTTTCATGTAATTAAAATACGCAAAATATAATTTTACAGTATGTACTCTTTATTATATACTGTACTCTTTATTATATACTGTACTGTATATAATACATCTATACATAATAATGTATACATTATACATTTATACATATACTAATGTACAGGGCTGTATACACAAAACTGTACTTTATGGGCGATTTAAGGGAATTTCAAGGGTAATTTTACTATACACAATTTTAGCCTTATGCGCTGACTTTAGAACTTAACCCCAGCGTAAGATGTGAGGAGTTCCTGTACGTCGACTTCAGCTACATTATCCTCGTAGCTGAAGCTAAGTAACTTAGATTAACCCCTCCCCCACCAGTGTAGACCAGGCCTAAGTGTCTACACTACAACGCTGCTCCCATCAATGTTTACACCGACCTAATAACTCCACCTCAGTGAGAGGCATAGCGCTGCCAATATAGTTAGGCTCACAACATCCCCCATGGTGAAGTCAATGCAAGCGCACCGCTGACAGAGGGGGCATACCGCAGGGTATGTCTATGCTACCTGCTGGATGGGTGGGTAGCGATCAATCCAGCCAGAATTGATTCATCATATCTAGTGTAGACATGATAAATCGACCCCTGTGTGTTCTCCCATTGATTCCTCTACTCCACCACTGTGTGAGGCACAGGCAGAATCGAGGGGGGAGCAGCAGCAGCAGTCGACTCATCGCAGTCTCTGCAGAGAGTACTTCAAAGGGTAGGCCTTCACTATGCGCCGGATCGGCGGGTAGCGATCGATCTTTGAGAGATTGATTTCTCACATCTCGTTAAGACGCGAGAAATCGATCGCTAGCGGCACCCCCGTCGACTCCGGGTAACTTCACCTTGCCAGAAGGCGCAAGCTGGAGTCGACAGGGGAGCGCGCCACCAATCGCTGCCGCCATGGGGACGGCAGGTAAGTCGGCTGAAGTTGTGTATCTTCAGTCCATCCCCTCCCCAGTGAAGACCAGCCCTAAGTAGTCGACTTCAGTATGTTATTCATGTACCCGAAGTTACATAACTTAGACTGATCACACACACACACCCCCAGTGTAGACCAAGGCACAGACAGGAACTCCACAGTAACGACTGCAGTGGCTGGACCTGGACCTAACTTACGTCTACTTTATTTTGTAGTGTGGGAAGCGCCTACGCTACAGCAGCGCAGCCCCCGCCTGGTCCCACAGAGACACGCACGCACCCACCCACGTTACTTTGCCATGGCGGCGGGGCCGGAATCGCCAGCGGCGCGGAGCGGGACGCGGCCTGCAGGCTGCGCAGGGCTCCCAGAGCCGCTGTCCACACTAGCGGCGGTTGGGGAATCAGGGCCGCGAGAAGGAGGGGGAGGGAGCTGAGCCACACGCCCCCTGCCCCGTCCGCCAGCAGGGGAAGGCGCGCGAAGCAGCGCTGGCGGGATAACGGCCTGGAACTGCTTATCTCCCTCCCCCTCCCAGCGGCCTCGTGCCAGCGGAAGCGAACGGGACACGCCCCCTCTCGCTGGTTTCCAGCCCGCCGCTAACGTCTCGCGCCCTCACGTCTCGCGTCCTCCGGTCTCGGGCTGCAGGCCAAGGGCCCGGCCTGGCCCGGCAGCGGGAGGCCGGACAGGACCCGGGCATGTGGGGCGAGAGGCGATGGGGAACATCCGCTCCCAGCCATAGCTCCGCGCCGCTCTGGCAAGGGGAGGCTGGGGGGGGGGGAGGAAAAGGGGGGATTCATGGGCGCCGGCGGAGAGAGCTGACAGCCCCCTGAGTGGGGGATGGGTAGAGAAGAAGGCGGGACCCCAACAGCCCCTAAGGCGGCTCGGCTCCGCGCGAATAACTGACTCCCGCCATTACCTGAGCCCGAAGCAGCTCATCGAAACCGGAAACCCGCCTCCGGAAACAGTCCCACCCAATCCTGCGAACGTGGGTGTGGCCCGATGGAAACCACGCCCCCGAGGGAAAAAATCACCTATGGCGAAGCCACGCCCCTTAGAGCTCAGCTCCAGGTTACAGCCCCGCCCACTCACCGCCCAGAAAGAGCTCAATTCACATGGCGTCACTGCGTTCCAGCCAATAATTGGGTCCCATCCTGAACTCCGCCCAGAAGATGGAGGTCCGTTCACTTACCTCATGTGCCCCCTCCTCATGAAATGACCCCTCCCATCCTCAAGCCCTCATCCTAACGGCATAGCCCCACCCCGCCGTCTCTGTAGCCCCGCCTTCCATAGCGGCGCAGTGACAACGCGACCGGCCGGTCTATGGCTGTGGCGCATGCGCAGAGGGAGCATTTCCCATTCCGCCTCCTCTGTCACCTCACAGTTGGTACCACCGCCGCTGTTGTGGACCCAGGAGTAGCGGGGCCGGCCCGGGCTCTCCCTCCCCACTTCCCTCCGCTCGGCCGGCACCCGCCCGCCGTCCCCCGGGCAAGGAGCCTCCGTGTCGCTTTCAGGGCCCTTATTTCCCCCCCCCCCAAGATCCCCGCCCCCCTCATGGAGCCGCCGTCCGACCTGCACCCCGTGAAGCTCTATGTCTACGACCTGTCCAAGGGCATGGCCCGGCGCCTCAGCCCCCTCATGCTGGGTAAGGGGGCCGGCCTGGGGGCAGGGGCGGTGGGGTGAGGAGGGTTGGGACGGGGGAGGGGCCTGTGAGGCCATGGGATGGGATGGGATGGGACGGGGCGGGAGGGGGGAGCGCCGGGCCGGGCCGGGCCGTTGCGGGAGGGTTGTCCCCCGTTGGGAGTGTCCCGGGTCCTGTCCCCGGCGGCCCTCGGGTCTCCCCCTTTGCTCCTCTGGAGCCGAGTCACTCCTGGGAGTAGGATGCTGGGACGGCTTCCCGAGGTGCAAAGTAACGTGTGTCCCGCCACAGTGCTGGCAACCGCAGAGCCCCCAAGCAGCACACCCCGCTCCCCGAGGGGGCGAAGGCTCGCCCGCGGGAATTGTATCGTGGTGGAGTGGAGCTGTGGCCCTTGATCTAAAAGAAAGGAGATTTTCAAGGCAGCATGGATACATTTTCCAGTTTGACACGGCACAGTAGGGTTCGCAGATCAGTGCAACACTGCTGACAAAATCACCTTAGGTTGGGACTGATCCTGTTTTGAAATATGCTAGAATATATACCTGTTCCAAGCAGTTTATAAATAAATCTCTGTGGTAGAAGTACTGAATACTACCATGGGCAGCGTTCCAGTGTCAAATGCTACAGGATATGACACTTGTGCGTCTAAAGAGTAATACCTGAAAGTGTATGAATTTATTACCACTTCACAGATTTTTCACAAGAGCTATTATGATCTTTCTGCCCAGGATCTTAATGAGTGAACTTTATGAGCAAAGGATATGCAGGCCCTTTGCTAATCGTTTGAAATGCCCTATTACCAACAACTTGGCTGATGAGTGAGGTCAAACTTTTTGAAGGATTTTGTCCTGAATCAGACAGATTTTAACCACCTTGTTGCAGGGCCTGGCTCCAGGCACCAGCTGAGGAAGCACGTGCCTGGGGCGACACACTATAAGGGGCGGCATTCCAGTCAATCTTGGGGTGGCTTCCTTTTCTTTGCTTGGAGCAGAAAAAGTAGAGCTGGCCCTGCTTGCTGATACCCAAGGTGTACCATCACTGTCTTCTGGGTAGGATGGATTTAGGGGCATAAGTAAAAGTAACTATTTCCTAAAATAATTGTGGAAAAACCCAGAATGTATCTTCAGTTTCAAGACTGACTGTTATGAGGATTACTTTGTCCCTGTGGAATATGCCAAATGGTAGCTCTATTACATGAGCTCTCCACCAAGAAACCTCTCTGTTCTAGGACTTGGTAATTAGACAAACTATTTGGAGGGGTAGAAAGCGTTTCCTGGAAGGGTTTGAAAAAATGTACACAATGAGTATCTGGTACCAGAAAAAACAACAAGGAGTCCTTGTGGCACCTTAGAGACTAACAAATTTATTTGGACATAAGCTTCTGTGGGCTAAAACCCACTTCATTGAAAGTTTGTGCCCAAATAAATTTATTAGTCTCTAAGGTGCCACAAGGACTCCTCATTGTTTTTGCTGATACAGACTAACACGGCTACCACTCTGAAACTTGGTATCAGAAAGGAATTGAACATTGGTTGGGATTATGGAACTGATGTCGTCTTTTGTAGTTTCTTCTCTGAAATTCTCTTGTACTTTGAGGTTGCAAAAATACTTGTTGGCCATGAGACAGAACTTTGAGGCACATTGACTTTCTATCCTGGTAGCAAATAATTTTAGAACCCTATACGATACAGCTGGATAAGATCTGTCAGGTGTAGCTCTGTATGAAGGAGGATTGTGCTTTACTCCTTTGTCTGAAACATTTTTTTTTTTTAAATGGGGTGATGGGAGGTCATTTCAGTCTTCCCTTTGTGTGAGTGGAGAACTGGTTCTTGACCATAAGGACTTTCCTTATGAGAGTGACTGAATGGGAACAAAGCTTATTGCAAAGTCACTCATCTCTAATAGGTTGATGCTGTACTGTGACTTGTGATAAGGCCATACCCCCTGGACTGTCTGTGGTATAGACGAGGCCATGTATCCTACCAATCTGGCTACAATAGTTTATGCATATCACTATCCACTCTCTTACCAAGAACTTGTACTTTGTCAACTGACTGATCAATAGTTTGATGACTTTGATAAATTATGTCTCTTGTGCATGGTTTCTGAAGTGTGAAGTGGCCTCCTAGGAAGAGGAAGACCTGTTACTTACAGAGTCTGCCCTATGTGAGGCTAACAATGTATATCAGCCTTCCCAGTCACCTCAGTATCTGAGTAGATGGCCCTATGGACTACAGGTATGTGAACTGCTGGCAGTAACTCTATCTGCCTGTCCTGAGAGAAAGATGCTGTGCTTTCCTATGGCTTTTTAAAAATAAAAATGAAAGCCTGAATTATATTCAGCATGAAGGCCCATATATGCTAACTGTGAGTTTGAGAAGAAAACATTCCTGTTGAGACCTGAAGCGATTAACTCTATGTATGACAGAAAGAAGCAGCAGCTTTGAGAGGTGTGCATTCCACTATCCTTCCGCCTGCTGGATAATTTCAAAATAATTATAAACACTTATTTTTGCCTTCAGGCTCTTTTCCGTTGTACTACAAGGGTGTAACTTTCTCTTGTAATGATTTTAGTGACTAAAATTTATATTGGGCTGGAGGAGAAATATCAGTATGAATCTAAAGCCTGGTTTACACACACATTTGCAGTTATTTAACTAAATGTGAGAAAGTTTAACTAAATCAACTTTAGCCATGCTTCTTCTGGAATAAGTGTCTATCCACAGCAGGGGTGGGCAAACTACGGCCCATGGGCTCCTTCTAACTGGCCCCTGAGTTCCGGCCCCTCCCCCGCTATCCCCTTCCCCTGCAGCTCCTGGCCAGACATGCTGTTCTGAGCGGAGTGGTAAGGGGGCGGGGGGTTGGATAAGGGCCAGGGGATCTCAGGAGGCGGTCAGGGAACCGGGAGGTGGTGGGTTGAATAAGACGTGGGAGTCCCAGGGGGCCTGTCAGGGGGTGGGGTGTGGCTATGGGGTGGGGCAGTCAGGAGATAGGGAGCAGGAGGGTGAATAGGGGGTGAGGTCCTGGGGGGGGGCAGTTAGAGTGGGGGGGGTCTCCTGAAATGGCGATCGGGGACAAGGAGCAGGGCGGCTTAGATACTGGGTGGGTCCTGGTGGGGGTAGTTAGGGTGGGGCAGTCAGGGGACAAAGAGCAGGGGGACTTAGATAGGGGATGGAGTCCTGGGGGGTCAAGGTGTGGGGAGGGTCTCCGGAGGGGGCGATCAGGGGACAAGGAGCTGGGAAGGTGGATGGGTTGGGGATTCTGAGGGGGGCAGTCAGAGGGCAGGAAGTGGGGGGGCTTGCATGGAGGGGGTAAGGCTGTTTGGGGAGGCACAGCCTTCCCTACCCGGTCCTCCACACAATTTTGAACCCCAACGTGGCCCTCGGGCCAAAATGTTTGCCCACCCCTGATCCACAGGCTTGTACTGTAAACTGATGTGCGTTCACAGATATTGTTATAACAATGCAAATTCACACACAGATCAAGACAAAGCATTCTAGCTCTGGTATGACATAAGATACCAGTCTTAGTATTTGGCTGCTTTATGAGTTCCTGCATGATGCATGTAGTATTTATTCTTTATTTACCATTCAGAAAAATGGTAATAAGTATGCTATGATTTTTACAATACCCAATAATTGCAAAATAATGTTTTTGAAAAACAATGCACAGGTCTAAGTTTGTGGGAGTATGCAGAAAGAAAGAGAAAATTACAAATTGGATCTGAGTCCACAGGTGTGTGAGAAATGCTGATTGCTAGTGATAGTTAATAACTAGCTGAGATTGGGCAAGTTGTTGTGAGTTCTGGGAACAGTGCCCACTAGGCTTGTTTAGTCACAGTGACAAGGCAAGCTTCAGAATATTTCAGTTCATATGAATTTGGTGATTGGATTGTCCCAAAGATAGATCTTAGTTTTTATTCTTTGAGAGATAGTAAATCTATACTGTGGGCTCCCATTGGTATATCTAATGTAAATTAAGTTGTTGTGGGATAAGAGGGAAGAGCCTTTTGTGGACTGAGAACTGGTTAAAAGACAGGGAACAAAGGGTAGGAATAAGTGGTAAATTTTCAGAATGGAGAGGGGTAACTAGTGGTGTTCCCCAACAGTCAGTCCTCGGACGAATCCTATTCAACTGATTCATAAATGATTTGGAGAAAAGGGTAAACAGTGAGGTGGCAAAGTTTGCAGATGATACTAAACTGCTCAAAATAGTTAAGACCAAAGTAAACTTTGAAGAACTTCAAAAAGATCTCATAAAACTAAGTCACTGGGCAACAAAATGGCAAATGAAATTTAATGTGAATAAATGTAAAGTAATGCACATTGGAAAAAATAATCCCAACTATACATACAATATGATGAGGGCTAATTTAACTACAGCTAATCAGGAAAAGGATCTTGGAGTCGTCATGGATAGTTCTCTAAAGATATCCATGCAGTGTGCAGCATCAGTCAAAAAAGCAAACAGGATGTTAGGAATCATTAAAAAAGGGATAGAGAATAAGACGGAGAATATTTTATTGCCCTTATATAAATCCATGGTGCACCCACATCTTCAATACTGTGCACAGATGTGGTCTCCTCATCTCAAAAAGGATATACTGGCATTCAAAAAGGTTCAGAGAAGGTCAACTGAAATGATTAGGGGTTTGGAACAGGTCCCATATGAGGAAAGATTAAAGAGGCTAGGACTTTTCAGCTTGGAAAAGAGGACACTAAGGGGGGATATGATAGAGGTATATAAAATCATGAGTGGTGTGGAGAAAGTGAATAAGGAAAAGTTATTTACTTGTTCCCATAATATAAGAACCAGGAGCCACTAAATGAAATTAATGGGCAGCAGGTTTAAAACAAATAAAAGGAAGTTGTTCTTCGCACAGCGCACAGTCAACCTGTGGTACTCCTTGCCTGACTGAGGAGGTTGTGAAGGCTAGGACTATAACAGGGTTTAAAAGAGAACTGGATAAATTCATGGAGGTTAAGTCTATTAATGGCTATTAGCCAGGATGGGTAAGGAATGGTGTCCCTAGGCTCTTTTTGTCAGGAGAGAGATCACTTGATCATTACCTGTGAGGTTCACTCACTCCGGGGCACCTGACATTGGCCACTGTCAGTAGATAGGATACTGGGCTGGTT
Organism: Dermatemys mawii; assembly: GCA_007922305.1. Lineage (NCBI taxonomy): Eukaryota > Metazoa > Chordata > Testudines > Dermatemydidae > Dermatemys > Dermatemys mawii. The sequence goes on from ML677350.1 coordinate 539,663, forward strand.
GGCCCTTTGGTCTGACCCTATAAGGCCATTCTTATGTTCTTATCTGACTTATGTGGGTTTTCCACAGATCTCCCCAAAGTATGCAGATGGGAAAAGTACTTTCTTTCCCCATATACATCCCATTCCTTTTTTAAGTGGCCACAAAAGCAGTCTGGCACTACTCCATGGATTGGCTTTATGTGAAGATCTCACATGGCCAATGACTTTTGTTCCTTTGGAGCCTAGAGCAGTTCAGATGTGAGACTCTTAAGCTTCATGGAATACAAAAATTAGATAGGGAAATTATGCATGAGATGATTTAGTTCTAAACCCTCATCATCCTAGCCAGTCCAGGATTACTCCTTACAGTATCTTCTTTGCTTTACCCAGTTTAGCTCTAACAATGTGACTTTTTCTTTGGTGTGATAATCCCTCATAATGCCACCTTCTTAAAATACAAATGCATTTAAAATAAAGATTGGAAAGGAAGGTGACAAATATAGGACCAAAAGCTTCTTAAGGTGTTTTAGAGGAGGGGAAGAACGTAATGAGATGTTTATCAAAGGGAAGCAGATTCCACATCATAGGACCCACCACAGCAAAGATATAAATTGCCTCTAGATAGGCTAGAGGAATCCTGAAGTAGTAATAGGTATTGTGTTAATATGTGTCAGTACAAAGCTCAAGGATCAGTCCTCTCATCCCTCAAATACTTGTAGAAAGTTCTATCAGGTAACTTTATAACGATCATCACCACAGTAGCTGAATGCTGAAATTGGACAATTCTAGATTTCCACAGCATTGTCAAAACAGATGTTATAGTGACTTAATCATGTCCTTTGGCCACATATAGTTTTCCTTTCATCCTCCTAATCCATTTTCTGGTGTTACTCTTCCCTGAATTTCCTTCCAGTGTACCAGACATCTTTCTGATATTGAGGAATGCACTACTGAACTCTGTCATCTCTACTGCATCTAGGGCAGAGGTGGACAAACCGCAGCCCACAGGACTGTCCTGCCCGGCCCCTGAGCTCCCAGGTTGGGAGGCTCCCCCGGTCTCTCCCCGACCTTTCCCCTTCCCTGTAGCCACTCTGCCACTCTGCCGCTCTGGCAGTGCTCTTGGGGGTGGGGCAGCGTGTCTGGCTCCATGTGGCTGCCAGACACATTGATGAGCGGCGTGGTAAGGAGGTGGGCCCGGGAGGTTGGATAAGGGGCAGGGAGTTGTGGGGGGCAGTCAGGGAACGGGGAGTTGGATAGGGCGTGTGCGTCCTGGGGGTCTGTCAGGGGACAAGGGATGGATAGGGGGTGGGCAGTCAGGGGACTGGGAGCAGGGGGTGTTGGGTTGGGGTGGAGTCCTGGGTGGGCAGATAGGATGGGGGGTCTCAGGAGGGAGTAGTCAGGGGACAAGGAGCAGTGGGGGCTTAGAAAGGTGGTGGAGTTCTGGGGGGGTGATTAGGGCAGGGGTCTCTGGAGGAGCTGTCAGGGGACAAGGAGAAGCGGGGGGTTATATGTGTTAGGAATTCTGAGGGGGGGCAGTCAGGGGGCGGGAAATGGGAGAGTTGGATCTTGGGGCAGGCTGTTTGGGGAGGCACAGCCTTCCCTATCTGGCCCTTCATAAAATTCTGCAACCCCGATGTGGCCTTCGGGCCAAAAAGTTTGCCCACCCGTGGGATAACTATTACTTGAGTTATCTCCTGCCTTTTTCCTTCTATCCCCCATCCAGCTCCTCATGATTTAAATAAGAGAACATGATGGTTATAGAGCAAGACTGAATCAGCTTTTCCCCAAAGCATCTGCTAAAAAGGATTGCTTGAAAATGAAATACTCTGCCCTTCCCCCATACACCCTATCTCCGCACACACCCAGCCACCTCTGGGAATTGAGACTCCAATGCAGACCCCTCTTCACTCCCTCTGTTGGCATTGTGCTGCAGTTTGACTAAGTGGGCAATATTCTTTCAGAAATGAGGTGGCATTCTAAGTGATTAAAAATGCTAAAGTTGATAGCACCTTATTTCCCTGCTACCTGGCTGCTTACTTCCCTGCTACCTGGCTGAAGGAAGAGGTGTTGCACTCACTTTTGTGCCAGTGTAGGTACCAGTTTTGCATCCCAGTCAGGGTATTTGGTATCCTGAGCGGTAGCTGTCTCTTTATATAATCCCTTTATGCATCACTAGTACACTGTTCTTGGATTTGATTAATCAAATCCATCTACAAACACCACTTTTATTTGGGATTAAAAACCTGCACATGCATATACTCCATCCCCTAACCCTCAAGAGTAATAAATTAACTGTGCCAACAAGATAAATGATTCACAGCCATCTAATCTTCCCACTATGTGGCCTTCTGGATAAACCCAAGCATGGAAGTAATCTGGTTTGACTGGATTCTAAAATTATACAGGCTCAGTTTCTAGCCTAAAAGTGACCTTGTACCCTAACTATGAACCTGTGTACTTAGTCACAGAACAAGTAAATAAAGTCTAGTCATTCTTCACATTCCCACAATTAATTTGAGGGCAGTGGGATTGTTTCCCATGACCTCGAACCTATTTTCTTGCCCCCCCATAAATAGTGTTTAGGTTGGCAAGATAGCTATTTGAAACAGGAATCTTTTTAAAAAAATTAAAGTAAAGAAAAAACCTTGGGTAGGCTCCCAAATCACTTAGGGTCTGATTCAGCAAAGTATATAAATATACTTTGCTGAATCTGAATATATATATATATATAATCATATATAAATATGTGATTAATGGGGTTACTTGTGTGCTTAAAGGTATACATATTCTTAACTATCTTGATGAATCAAGGCCTAAAGGCTATCAAATAGCCTAGTCCTAAATGTTTGTAAATTTTATAAAAAGCAACTTAAAATGTTTTGATCTTAATTTTGATATTCCCCTGCAGTGTTGGGAATTCAAACACAACTTCTCTTTACTAGTAAATTATAATCAGTAGTTGAAACTATCCAGTAGAGCAGGGGTCTCCAAACTATTTTACTCGTGTACCCCAGCATAAATTTTTTTTTGAGGATGCACCCCCACAGGGGAAGCCCCGCCCTAGTCCTGCCCTAGCCCCGCCCCCATCCACTCCCTCCCACTTCCCGGGGACTGCAGCCGTGGCTCCCCGGGCCAGTCCCCTGCTTCTGTGCCCGGGGCCAGTCCCCGCCGCGGCTCCCGGCGCTGTCCCCTGCTCCTGCGCCCGGGACCGGGGCTGCAGCCACGGCACCTGGCTCCTCCGGCCGGGGCCGCCGCGGCTCTTTCAGAGGAGCCACTGGGGCACCCGGCTCCTTCAGCGAGGGCTACTGCAGCGCTTGTACAGGAGCGCCGGGGCCACCCGGCTCCTCCTGCCTTATTGGAAACCTGAGAGGTTTCCAATAAGGCAGGAGGAGCCGGCCCTGGCGGCTCCCCTGCAAGCACCGCGGTGCTGGGCTCCTCTGGCCGGGGCTGCCGCGGCGCTTGCAGAAGGGCCGCCCAGCTTCTCCTGGTGCTGTGGCACCCGGCTCCTCCAGCCAGGGCTGCCGCAGCGCTTGCAGAGGAGCCGGGCTGCCGCAGCAGTGCCTGGCTCCTCCCGCCGGGGCCGCGCACCCCCGTGGGTGGTCCTGCGCACCCCGGTCTATGATGAATGAAGTACAAAAACTAACAGCAGAAATAGTGAAGAGACTTTGATTTTCAAAACATTTCCAATTTAGGAATCTTAGGCGTTGGCACATGTAAAGGAATGCTTTAAAACACAGTTTATCTTGACATCCTCTTTGTTTAATAGAATACATTTTTTGAGAGAATTACCATAGAAAATCAATTTTAGAAAACTACTTCCTTCCTCTGCAACATGCTGTGAAGATTCTGTCTCTATAAACAGCTGAAGTTTATTTTATCTGTATTGCTTAGACAGAGTCATCACTGGTTGCCAGAGAAAACACTTAATTCTGAACTATGTTCTTGACATGACCAGTGAAGGAAGAAGCTATTTTCACATTTAGTTTCAAGATGTAAATATTTGTAACTTTTTAATCTACCCCAATCCTGTTTTTAAAACACCCTACAGATATCTTTAAAAGGGGGACACTATTGGGTTCTCTTTCAAATTATTATTTATATTCTAATAGTGCATATAGGGGTCTAGTTATGTTAGGTGATGTACAAACACATAAGAATAGACACTGTCTGTATAATTCTTCATTGTCCATTCTTCAATTCCTCTTATACTGATCCAAGTCAATTTCCATGTATTGGGTTTTAGTCACTTTCTAATTAGTTTAGTGTCATGAGGCAGATTTCCATTTTTCTAAATGAGCTGAAACCAAAGTGGCTTTTTTCGTTTCATCTTCTGAATTCAGTGATCTTCGCAACAAGTCTTTAACTGTTGCTGCTGGCTGAAGTCACAAAATTTATAAGGTGGTAGATAAAAAACAACTCAGATTTGGTAGATTATAATTTTAAACCCTATTTAAATTTCAGCCCCATACTTTATTTTTCAGAAGAGATAGTGAGAAAGAGCTACAGAGCCTTCACTTCTAAGTCCCCGATTCCAGTCTGGCCCTTTATCAGTAGTGGCTGAAAAGGAAATTCATTATTATATGATGGCTCTATAATGGACTATGTGAAATTAGTCTCAAACGAGTAGTACACCTAGTACTGACTGAGAACCTTTGTTGGTAAGCTTAGAGGCCAAGGACTGACTGGGCCACTGAAATGGTGCTCTTTTCTTCTCCCTAGAAGTGGGCCCATTCAGGGTTAGGAGGATGTATGCTGGCAGAGAAGTCTGGCAATGTCAGTTCCTCATGCAAGTAAACAGAGAAATTAAGTCATCAGTGCAGACAGTTTGGCACCATTTACTAGTGCTACAGTTAATTGCTAATTGGAAAAAAAAAGCTATTTTTCCTGATCCTTTAGCTAGACCAATGGCTCTCACCTTTCCAGACTACTGTACTCCTTTCAGAAGTCTGATTTGTCTTGCATACCCCCAAGTTTCACCCCACTTAAACTACTTGCTTACAAAATCAGACATAAGTGTCACAGCCACACTATTACTGAAAAATAGTTCACTTTCCCATTTTTACTATATAATTATAAAATAAATCAATTGGAATATAAATATTGTACTTGCATTTCATGTATATAGAGTAGTGTAGTGTAAACAACTCATTGTCTGTATGAAATTTTACTTTCACTGACTTAGCTAGTGATTTTAATGTAGCCTGTTATAAAACTAGGCAAATATCTAGATGAGTTGATGTACCCTCTGGAAGACCTGTGTATATCCCCAGGGGTACATGTACCCCATGTTGAGAACCACTGAGATAGACACAACTTTGGCATTAAGGTTGCAGCTTGGAGTTAAGTCAGGATGTGGTAACAGGTGAGAGATGCATAGGTGAATGACAGCAAGTGGACTTAACTGTGTAAAGGAAGTTGCCGATGACTCTCTCTTTCTCTTTACATACAGGGAAACAGCTGGATGGGATCTGGTAAGTGATTAGATTTAACTTGCATAATATATGTTAGATATTGGATAGCATTTGCAATATGGCATTATAAATGTTTTAGATCTGAAGGAACACATTGGTACTGAACAGAGATTGAGGTACTTTCTGAATATTCTTAGCGTTACTAGAGGAAAGATTGATAGCATTGAATTAGGCATGGTGCAAAGCTCCTTTCAGTTCTTGTCAATAGACCTCAATACCAACAATAGTTATTATTACATATTTTATTGCAGTAGCACCCAAAATGTACTAGTCATTTTTCAAACATAGGATACTGTCTCTGTCCCAAACAACTTCGATTCTAATTGCAGACATGACTTAACATGAGAGCACCAAAAGCAGGTGAAAATAGGAGGACTGCAGACAAAGGTTACAAAAATAACACCACATGGTTACTTAGTAGCTAGATATTCTCCAATAGATAAAGCACCCTCATGCCCAATTTGCCAAAGTCTCTATCCGGGATTATGGGCTCCTTGGCCAATGTCTTCCATCCTTCCTCACCAATCACCACCCTGTCCTCCATCATCCAACTATCCCACTTGCTGTCCAACTCTTTTCCAGTCCCCATCATCCAGCCACCCTCTGTCCATATGGTGACCCTCGGTAATTCATGCCCCAAACTCTCCCAAGTTTCTAATTGCCCGTGAGTGAAGTTTTGTCCTTCGGTGCATATGGCTGGAGAAGGGAAGCTGTGGGGGTTCTTCTCCCACCTTTTCTGGTGTCTTGGGTACCATGGTGGTCTTGGCTGAACCATTTGCTCCCACCTGCAGTGTAGCATGAGGCTTGATAACCAGTGTGACCATTTTTCTTCTGGTTAGCTTAGTTTCCCAGCAGACATTATTTCTACTCATAGAAGGGTCTCAGTCTTTTCTTGATTCTTATTATTTGCCTCAATAATATCTTAGGCAACATGTACAACAGGTCTAGCCTTCCATCCACTCATATGAGTGGTTTATATGCTGGCTTAAAGATTTCCTCCTCTTCTTTCATATGGCTTCCTTTTCATGTCTCCTTGCTCTCCCTCAACAGGCACAGCTCCATAATTGTCCATGAGGATGAGTTCTTCTATGGCAGTGATGGGATTTCCAGCTGTGCACCTGTAAGTTCAGCCTTCTTGGGGCATTTTCCTAGCTGCACTCTCTTCTCTTCCCATATGGTTTCTTGATGATGATGATTAATTTCTCTAATCAGGCATGCCCTGTGTTTGCCCTTTAGGAAAAGAGTACAAGTATATTTAGTTTAAAGAGATTGCATGATGCAACCAGGTGAGGTGCTAAGGGTCATGATGGCTAGTCAGCTGGGGAAAAGGGAACATGAACAATGGGTTTGGTTCCGACCACAAGTTAAAGTTTACATCAGCCAGGGTTCAAAACAAACTATGCGGTTCCCTGTGCTCAGCATTCTGAGAAGGAAGAAGCTTCCTGCAGCTCAGCCACCCCTTGGCTGCCTTGCTTGGCTCTATATGGAGGATTTTTTTATTTAGATATTGGTGATTCATGATATTTAAAATGCACACACATTGACAATCTTGACATCCTCTCCAGTTCTTAGGGTGGTCTTAGGCCAAAGTTCACCCTCTGAAAGCACTTTAAAACACAGATCTGAAACAGCATGGTGAACACAGCAGCAAGTTGCAGAATAAGCCACATGAAGTGTCTTGTACCTCTCATTCTCTAACTGGGGAGAGCTGGGGACAGAATAGTTTGCTCTGAATCTGATACTGTAAGCCCCTTTCCCTGCTCCTGGGCAAACCATGTTAGTTTGTTTATGTCAGCAGCAATCTGGACTACAGGAATCCACACCCTTTGGAGTGCTCCATCAGAATACATCTTTTGCTTGTGCATTTCACAGGGAGGGACGTTGCTTGGGCCCCCCGACTCAGTTGTAGACCTGGGAAACACAGAAGTTACAGAAGAAATTTTCCTGGAATATTTGTCCTCGCTGGGAGAATCCATGTTCCGGTGAGTTATAGCTTTTATTTGATTTTTAACATTTCTTTGCCAAAAAGAAAGAAAAAAAGAAAATTTGGTGGGGGGTGCCAAGGCCTGTCTCACTAATACAAAGCTTCATCTGCCTCGTATGCTGTTCAGTACAATCCAGATAATAAGTAATAATGGGGCTAGAAGTGGTACATTATCAACTGCAAGCTATGTAACACTTGGGTGGACCCAGGCCTTGATCAAAGCTGGAAAAGCATTCTGTCAGGATGCCTGCAACACTGGCTCTTGAGCCCACATTGGGTATTAACAGCAAACAGTATTTTGCCTGGTATGTATTGGATGAAGGACCTTTGTGGAAGACCTACATGATGGAAGAAATGGTGTTCGTTCACTTTACTGTGAGAACCAGTACTGAAACACTGTGCTAGAGCTGCCCTCTTTCAGATGATACGTAAAACCAAGGTTCTGACTTCCTGTGTTCATTAGAGAGTGTTTCTCACAAAAGTAATTAACAATAATACTTATTGTCCTGGTGAAATTCCAACCTCAGCAATTACTCGGATCTGCTATTTCTTCTGTAATTTCAAGTGAAGAAGTTGGTCCTCATTTCTCCTACAAAAGGCTGTTGTGTAGTGTCAGTGGTGCAGAATGGCTGCCACATTCCACCCCCAGCTCAGCTAAGTTTTGGAGAGAGAATGGACTTGTGTGTGTTGTCTAAATCATGTTAGGGTCCTTTAGTATGAAGCGTGCTGATGTAATTGATTATTGGTTTGAGTTCCTTTTCTTGCTGTATTTATTGCTGATGCTCTCTTCTGTGTTTGAACTCCTCTCCTGGGCACAGAGGAGAGTCTTATAACCTCTTTGAACATAACTGCAACACCTTTAGTAATGAAGTGGCGCAGTTCCTGACAGGAAGAAAGATACCTTCCTACATCACTGACCTTCCGTCCGAAGTCCTTTCCACGTGAGTACAATCTTCTCTGCTTCTGTCTGTAGTATGTTGCTTCATGCTGATGTTTGCTGCTTCATGCTGATGTTTGCTGCCACATCCGGTAAGCTCTAAGTGAGGACTGGCACCTGCTGTACCTCATGAGATCAGGGAGAGGATGCCACTTCATTTATTTGGGCCTTTATATGCAGTGACAGTCTCTACACCATGACTAGCTCTGTCATGATGAGGGAAGGGTGGAAGATTCTTTTCTTCTACCATCAATTAATGTAAACTAACTACTTCTCCATAGCTTTTTTTCAATCACTTGACAAGATGTGTATAAGAGGTCAAAGAGCTGTATAGAGGCCAGTGGCTAAGGATACTAGTACCTCTTTGAAATTAAAATAAGCAAGGCCTTCATCTCAGGGCAGGGTGCAGGCATCACTAATTAGGGCCATCACTGTGTTGAGGTTTGCCATGTTGCTCTATGTGGGTAAAGCTTTAAAGTTGCTTTTGAGATACTTAAAAGCAGGGGCTGGATGGGAGGAGAGGATGCAGAAGGTAGCAAATAAGTGAAGTTCTATGACATCCCTTCTCATCACAACTGACATTAGTAGATCTGACTGCCTCAGAGGCTAGCTCAGCCTCCTTTGGTATGCACTTTCAGTTGAATTAGTAAGGAGAGCAGAACCATCCAGTTCTCCTCTTATCACAAACAGCACTGTACCTGATTATGACACGTAAGGTCAGTTGGTAGAAAAGTTTCTCCTGTACTGGGCTGTAAGATCAAGCTAAGTAAAGTAAGATCCAATGTATACTTGAATAGGAGACCTTCAAAGAAAACACAAATGCTGCAAGATTCAGTAGGGATTATTCAGTGAATACTGATCCAGTGTTGCATGGAGGTGCTAGAGGTTGTTCTGCTGTTAGAGATGCTATCTTTCAGATGAGATATTAAACTAAGATTTGGACACTTGTGACCGTTAGAGACCCCATGGCCCTTTTCCCAAGGTTACTGATGGTAGTCACTATGTTTCTGGCCAAGTTTCAATTTAGCTCAAATTTGACATTCTGCCTCCCTAACTTTCTCTTAGGAGTTTCAATTGGATAGTTACTACTCCACTATTTAATGATGTTTGACACTTAATGGAAAACTGCTTTGCAAAATCATATTCTGATCACTTCAGGTAACTAGATAAATTACTAAAAGTTAGTATCAGATAGGGTATTGCTATCTTGACACTACTTTATGATAGGATTCAAGGAACTGGCTCATGAAAACTAGAGTTTGAACAAACATTTAAAGTTGTTGCTGTAGCAAGTTTTATTTAACTGGTTAAATTAAACCATATAAAGTAACTCATTGAAGGACTTTACTAAGTTGCCTTTATAAAGGCCACCTCATTCTATTTCAGAGGTGGCTGTATTTCAAGGGTGCATGAGAAACCCTTGTATATATGTAGCATGATCACTTTGAGAGCTATAAATGTCCTTTTTTTTTTTCTTTTCTTTTCTTTTCTTAATTTCCTTGCCACTTCAGACCCTTTGGACAAGCTTTGAAGCCTCTCTTGGACTCCATCCAGATCCAGCCACCTGGTGGGAATACCTTCCGCAGACATAATGGACAGAGCTAACACGAGTAGATGGATCTGCCCAGCCTCACCACAAATCTACCAGATTTCTATTTTATAATTGTACATCAGCATTGTCTCCCAGGGAATGACCAGATGTTTTTTCAGATTTCCCAGGGAGATGACTTATCGGGTTGTATGTAGGACAATGCTACCAAAAAGATTGCCATAATTTCTAATAGCATTATTCTAACTTGTTAAGGCTATCTTGTCTGTGTACACTGACACTTTCCAAATAGTCGCCCTCCTGGAGATGTGGGAATTCATTCTATGGAGACTGGAGATCCCATTACTCAATTTGGGGCACCCAAGGGAAGGCACTAGGTTAAGAGTCTTAGCAATCCCGTGCCAGACTTGCATCTTTTTCCTTTTTCACTGCCCATATTATGGGATATTTGCTGCAGTCTGTGATAGAAAGATACAATGAGTTTTGTAATACTGCAGTGGGTCCCCCAATATTAAAACCTTCTCACTATTCCATTAATGTTGTGTTGTTTGCTCAAGTGGAGAAGTTAACCTAACCTTGTCCGAACATTCGCAGTGGGATAGTTACAGGGGAAAGATCTCCTAGCTGAATAAAACCTGCAAGCCTCTCAGCATTAGTCTTCAGTGACCTTAGGTATGAGTTGGATCGTGGCTGCAACGGAGTGTCACCACCAGCTTCATAACACTAGGTCCAAGAATGAAGGGATGGAGGACAGGACATCTCCAAAAGATCAGTATCCCTTTCAGTCAGGGGAAAATAAGGGTCAAGTAACAGCAAAATGAAGTGAAACTTTTCCTTCTCCCCGTAGCAAGCAAGCTCATAGGCCCCTGTGCAGAACCCCTTGAAACCAACTACTTTGTGTGGGGCTTGTTCTTTCCCTGCTGAACCAGTGTCGTGTGTACAATGAGGAAAGAACAGCATAGCAGCTGCACATTGATCTAAGGTTTGCAGTGTACAGCATCTGTTTGCAGCCACAACATAAGCACTAAGGTCCCAGCCTTCTGTGACACCATAATCCTTTCCATAGCAGTTGTGTGTGATGTCACAGATGAGTCTGATAAAATGTGTGAAGAAACAGCGGGTCAGCATTGCAGGAGCCGCTATCTGGTTTCCATGTACATTTCCCCAAATTAAAGAGGGATGGACAAGACAAAAGCAGAACAGACTCTAAATAGAATTTTTTCACTTTTTCCATGGGGCACCAGGGACACTTCAAGGGAAACACGTGCCTTTCATTGGAAGTGGGTAAGGCTGAACAATAGGCCCAGGGTTGGGTCAGAACTGCATCCTCCCCTGATTTAAGATTACTGCTTTTTCTCCATTTAACTCTCTTGTGGGTAGGAGATTAGGGAAAGGAAAGAAGGGGTACTTTGTATTATCTTTCCTTCAAGTATAGATATCCTCCCCCCAATGATTCACCAGCAACTGTATTTAGGAGAGACAATGCAGGAAAGATAGTCACAAGTCAGTGGGAACTTCCCCCATGACCACTAGTGTTGCTGATACTCTGTAATGGGGAGTACTTGGCCCAGATCCTGCCCACAGGAGGACCTTGCATGTGCAGAACCCTTTCCCCAGTGACTTGTGCAAAGAACTGTTCCAAGCTTAGTCCAGACCTGCCTCAACCTTTTATCACATAGGTGCACAGGACACTTCCTAGGATCCTAAAGCAGTTGTGTCCTTGCTTTGTTAGGCTTCTACCCTTGATAATAGTTCTGAAAGGATATCCTTTGGAGAGCAATTTCTGCCGCACTTACTCAGGAACAGCTATAAGTGGTGCACAATTTGGGAGGAAGCGTTTAGTTTGTTTGCTGTTGCCCTGCATGTTGTGTAGTCCTTTACACAAGTACATAGTGGGTGTAAAATGTGGTATTAAGTCAGACTGATAAAGTGTATATAACTACATGAGGTGCAGGGCAATGGTCAATGTAACCTAGAATGTATTTCATTGTGCCATCTTCTCCTTGTAACATAACAGTCCTCTTCCTCAGCCCTTCATTGTGATGAATCGGGACTCCAGGTGGGCTAGAACATAAGCAGTGGGAGCAGATGCCCTTTAGAAACAGCTCTTGGTTTGCACAAACATTCTCAGAACCCAGAAAATTCATTGTCTGCAGAAAGTGTTCTAACGTGAGTGGTTTCCAGAGCCCTTCTTTCCCTGCTTCTCCAGAAGCACCAACAAACAGGTCTTTGCATTCCTCTGTTTTCCTATACTCTATATTTCTTCCTGTCCAGTCCTTCCCCATCTCCTGTTGTACAAATGAAGACCAGCATACACCCTAGCAATGTATCCCACTTATTAGGTTTGAGCCTGAATCCTGCTTGACTGCTAGCAAATGTCAGGACCTTTTACATCTTTTCTGGGAGGGAGGAGAGACGGGGAACAGATTCACCTTGTGTATTTTGGAATCTACCGTCCCTCTGCCCTGTTAATCCCAGTACAGATAGTGCTGCTTTTTTTAAAAAAGTTACTGGACAAAATTTTACTCAGCAGCAGCTTCTGTCTGCTATCACCGTGGGACAGTCCCATTGTAGGGGAGAAACCCAGAAAGGGGTCTGAGTTCAGCACTAACACTGGGCTCCTTGATAAACAAATTACATGAAAGGGAGCCCCCTCTGCCCCAACCAATTAACACGGTTGTGTAGTGAGCCCCAACCCAATGCTCTGTAGGCTTAGTAGTAGCTCATTTCCCTCAGATGGGTTATGTATAAATTGCAGAGGCATATGCTCAGCATTCCACCCACCAACACTTATTTATAGGTATATAAGACAGAATGAGAAAGAAATATGTAAATGTATGTAATTAAAGCATTTCCAGTGAGTTGACTACCAAAGGGGCAGGAAAACTGAACCTTTTCTCTTGAAAGAGAGCAGAACCCCTTTGCTCCAACTCTTGTTTTCTGTCTTGTATTTCTGGGGTTCCCCTCAGTGCTGCTGAACAATGCCTGGACAGAGGGGATGCATTTTTACATTAAAACTATGTTGTCTCTAGGCAGAAAGTGGTGTTTGGTTTATTCTGTTTTTTTCCCCCCTATTGCAATAAACAGAACTAGAGTATGTTGCTCTGTGTTACTTCGCGTGTCAACACAGGTCCTGAACAGAGGCAAGTGTCTAGATCCCCATCAGGACCTGATTGTCGATACCAAGATGTGAGCTGGGAAACTGTCCCAGCAGTTCATGCTGTTTGGTGATACTGAAGGGAGTACTGGTTGCCTCACTCTAGCAGAGCTGGTCACAAGCAGCATCAAGTTTGGGAACAGTGCTTCTATGCACACCCTGCTCCTGCATCAGGGCTACTTTCCTTAATGCTTGACAGAGCTCTGAAGAGTCTGTCAGTGCTGCTGAACAATGGCTGGATGGAGTGGGGTGCTCTTTGGCCCTCACTTGAGTAAGATGCCTTCATAACATTGCATGAATGGGAAAGAATAAAACCTCCTAATCTTTGCTGCTAGAGGAGGTAAGTGAGTTAAAAGACAGAGGAAGAGAGGGGCTGGGCAATGAGGAAGCCTAGGCTGGAACCTCCGTGAACCCACTCTGATATCTTCCATTCAAAACGTTGAGATAATTAAAGTATTTTATTTTTTTAAATAACAGAGAGGCCCACTGCCTGGCTTTCCTTGCAGAAGCAGGGGAGAGATTGGATAGAATACCCTCCTGATCCTAACACATTCATTACTTTATAGGAATTCCTGTGCACCCATCAACACAGCTCTGGGGAAAAAGGAAAAATTCCTTCCCAATTTTAGTTAGTGATCAGTTCAGCCCTCAGAATGCAGGCAAGTTATCATGCTTCAGCATCTCTCCACATAAATTCATAGCACATTAATGACAGTAATTATGCCCACCTCTCCCCCTTAATGCTAAGAAGCTGGTTTCTGCTGATATTTTAGAGAATTTCAAATAGTGGTCACAGTCAGGATTGCAGTTGCATCGGTGGCTACATAGTTAGGAAATGTAGATTCATGAATGGGAAAGCTGGTCTTAGACATTAGCTATCAGCAGTGGCCTCAGGGAGAACAGACACTTATTCCAAAGGGGGAATGCCAGCAGATAGTCCATGCTGCTTGTTACAGGACACTGCTTTTATGCCAGCAGCAGCTGCTGGAGAGGGAATGTATCAAGGGATCTCTAGCATATAGTCAGAACAGGTGGTTTGGTTGGGGCTTCAAAGTGTTCAGTAACTATGGAATGACAGTTTGTCTGGGGCAAGTACAGCCTTACTGCAAGTCCAGATGACTTATGAATGATTAAGCATATTGCCGCTACCCAGAGGGCAAATTCCTGTTGCCCGGGGGAAGAGGGATGTAAGCATTCCTCCTAACCAGCTGGTACTAAACAGTACACAGGATGGTTAGAGAATGGTTTGGACTCTCCATATGCTCTTGCAAAGATGTGTCCAAAATAGTATGAAGACATATTTGGAAGAACATAACAGGCCAAATTCATCCCTGGTGTGACTCCATCGATTTCGAGGAGTGAAGTCAGTCTTACATCTGTTTATAGGAGGGAGAGATGCAAAATCCTGACAAAATGCTAACTCACAGTTGCTACAAGTTACCTGTAGATGGCACTGCTATTTTGTCTCATGGTTATGTAACTCGCATTCCCTGCAAACACTTTGGGTCTCATGCTGCTGTTGCAAAGCCAGACTGAGAAATGCCAAGTGGGAAGCAGTGCCTGAAGCTCATGACCATCCAATGTCTGTCTGGTGGCCTATGTGATTGAAGGTAGTTCATTTCTGGTCCATGTCCTAGAGGAACAGATCTCCACACAAACTACTATCACTGCAGGCCCTCTTCTTGGTCTCGGAGATGCCAATGAATGAAGCCTGCGCATAGAGTCTAAATTCACCGAGGCAGTTTCTTTGTATTAAGCTAAGGGTCAAGACACATTTGTGGCCTTGCACTGCTGCTGTTGTACTAGTTTGTGAGTAAAGCAAGATCTCTAGTCTCCCAAGCCACATCCCTTTCATCTATGTGAGATTCACTTTGTAAGAACCCAGGCTGGAAGGCTCTGGAGAACAACAACAGTAGCCAAGGACTTCCTCCTGAAAACAACAAGCACAAGGAGAACTGAAATGACAATGGAGAGCACCTATCACCGACTACTCTAAACCACCGAGAAGGCTGTGGTTTCACAGAGTGTGAGTGTTCTTTCATCCACAATTGTTTCCCTTCCCTCCCCTGCCCATGGCTCTGCTATCGCATTCAGCTTCTCTAGAGGTTTCTAGTTGTGAGGAGACCAATCAAAAATAAATTAAAGCGAGCTCAGTCGAAGCAGACCTCAAAATATTTTCTGGAGGCTTAAGAGTGTTGGGACCAAAAGAGACAATCTGAAGGCGAAATGGAACTGTGGATCAGAGCACAACTTGCAGAATCTGTAGCAGTGATGCCAAAGCACAGGCAAGAGAGAGTCCGGCTTGGCTTTCAGTCGGGCAGGTTGAGATGACAGGGCTGGCAGTCAGGAACTGCATCTTTTAAAACCGAGAAAGTCTGGTAACAGGTCAGACAATGCTGGAGTTAATGAGAGAAGGTGGGGATTGCTTGAATTATGATGAGAAGGGGGGCAACTGAGGTATTCTGTGGTTATGTTGAAATAAAACAGTATCTGTCCAATCATGGCTTTGCCTGGCTACACGAGAAATTTGCTCTGATGCAGTTATACTGGCAGCTGGCCACTGGTGGCTATACCCAGGGGACAGCCTTAGCTACACTTCTTCCATTGAGACTAATCGCAGGCGTGGGGCTAAATGCCCTGCACAGCTTTGAGAGTCTCAGCCAAAGAGACGTCAACAGTCTGACAAAAAATCCCTTTGTTATTCAGTTGCTCAGCTGTCACTGGCTTGGGATGTCACCATTTTCCTAGCTCTCCAGTCACCTCAGGATAGGTGCCCATTGCAGTCACACGGTGTGACAGCCTCACGCAGCCAAACCTGAGGTAGCTTTAATCTAACTAGTGCGAGTACCAATGGCAGTGATGTCGCAGCAGCATAGGCTAGCCACCAGAGCAGTGGTCCTCAAACTTTCGGTATTGGTGATCCCTTTTGAACACCAAACCTCTGAGCGCAACCCTCCTTGGAAATTAAACACATTTTGATATTTAACACTATGTTAAATAGTGAATTTAAAGCCTATTGCTTAAAATGAATTTACTTTTTCTTGTTGCTTTTAAATTAAGAAAACACATTTTTATTTAATTAAATATAAGTGGAAAAGTTAGTTTTAAGCAGAATTTTATTTCAATACTTGACAGCTTGGGGCTGACAACCCTGTGTGTGCTCCCGGCTGATAACCCTCAACATGGCCAGGCTCCGCCTGACAATCTCAGTACAGCCACATGTCCCTTTTGGGGTCAGGACTCACAGCCCAGTGCAGGGGTTGGAGGACTCACAGCTGCGTGCCTGTGTTGGAGCTCGTAGCCCCACAGCTCCACACAGGGTTCAGGGCTCACAGCATGAGTCATGGTCTAAGCTCACAGCCTGGCACAGGGGTCGGGGCTCGCAACTTGCAGCCACGTGCTGGGGTTGGGGCTCGTGACCCCCCCACATAACTGTGTTGCGACCCCCGCAAGGGGTCGAAACCCCCCGTTTGAGAACCAATGCACCAGAGTAACTAGCCAGAATCCTGGATGGGTTTTACAGCCTGCATCGAAGCCCATGGTGCTGTCATTGCTGCCAGGATTCACCCTGGATAGATCAAAGCTAGCTTGGGTATGCCTACATGTGCAGCAGTCACACCTCCCATTGCAGAGGTGACATACTCTCTTCCAGCCCAGATACACCCTGAACATCTATGGTAAAGCATAAGCAGGTCTGCATCATGGAACATAAAAAAGGGGGCCCAGGGAAGAAATAGAACTCTGATTATTGTTTTCCTCTTTGCAGATCAACTTTAATTACAGAGAGACAAACTTAAATCCCAACAGATAATGATGGAAAACGACCTTGTTTGAGGATTCTAAGTATGAGTGCTTCCATCTAAATTCCTGCAAGGCTGTTAGGAGAAGGCCACATCAGTGCAAAGCCAGTTTCTTCTAGAACTTTCCTGACTTGCCCTCATCTTTACTACCAAAACACACACACCATTTGGGGTTTCTTAATATAACAACTCAGTTATCTTGCTGTAAAATCTCCATGAAAACAAGGGAGAGGCAGTTTTCACCATGATGTAACTAGAAAAGGTCAACACTATACCCCTCAACCCACCTTAAGTTTGCCTACCTACACTGCAGTGAGAACTATAGAGCCTTCTCTCCACTAGGATTTTAGTGATATAGCTCATGTGCATTAGTGAGCTAACCCACTGGGTGAAGCTAAACAGGAACAAGGCATTCTTATTCTAGAATAACAGCATTCACACAGAAAGTTAATCAGTAATGACTCCATGTGTAAACAAGCCCATAGTTAGGGCATGTTCTTTGACCTACATAAACATTCAGCTGAATGCCAGCCACACTACACAGCTTTCTAGTGTACCTGGGGATCACACAGGGCGACCAGACAGCAAGTGTAAAAAATCAGGACACGGAGACAGAGCCTACATAAGAAAGAGACCCAAAAATCGGAACTGTCCCTATAAAATCAGAACATCTGGTCACCCTAGGATCACATCCCATAGCTAAACCCACATTCCCATTTCTAATAGAACGCGATTGTCATACGCAGGCTATGGCACAAGTAGAACAGAGACACCCCTATAGGTCAGACATAAATCAATTGTGAGAACACCAAAGCTTGGGGAAATACAGTAGATGACCCAGCCCCCTGTAACTCCACTCCCCAGCATTTGGAGCAGAGGAGTCCTGCTAATATCTGTCACCTAGTATGTTACCAGTCAGAGCAAATGGACAGTAGAATAGAATAGACTCCTCCAAGGGAGGGATTAAAAAATCAGAGATTAAAGCACACAAAGACATTAATGGGGATGATGTAGGGAGAGGCTCTTGGAAATGCAAAGGGGTGGTGGAAATCAGATGGGGAGTGCCACATTCTATGCTGAAGCCTGGAGGCTAACCTACCCATATACCCTCCCAGTTCATTCCAGTCCCACCTAGATTATTCCAGTATCACCAAAGTGATAAGAAAACAGCCCAGACCAAGCTCACCTTTCAGAATCTGATCTCCTCACCTCCTGCTCCTCAGGAGAGAACAGTAGCTGTGGCCAAGGGTAAACGGAGGGAGAACAAAGTCTGTGCACATACATCTTGCACAAGCCAAGGCCTTCTGTATGAAGATGGTGGGTATGTCTCTGTTTCCTTTGCTCTGTTTCCTTGGATACAGAGCAGCCCAGGGACCCTGAGTCCCTCATTAGTCAGTTGTACAGGACGGTTAACTAAATGCATTCGAAAACACCTGAGATTCATTCTCTCCTGGTTGCTAATTATCAAGGGTCTGTCTTCTTTAGTAAAGAGGCAAGGTCAGACTTGCAGTGTTATTGGAATTCTCCCGCTACGAGTGAAGCTTGTTTGACCGAGAGCCAGCCCTTTCTCCTGGGCTGGTCTGAGACTGTGGAATAAACTCCCCCAGGAACTAAGGACCATCACCAGCCTCTCTATCTTCTGCTCCAAGTGACCAGTCTGTTTCTTTGACCTGCCTTCTCTAACAGACACATAGCAGCAGGTATATAGAGATCAAAACGAAACCTACCAAAAACAAGACACTCCACTACACACGCTTCTCCTGCTGGGGAGAGGATAAGAACAAATAGCACACCACAGATGTGTAGTCACATTGCTTAGCACACCACTGGCAGGCACTCAGATACAAGCAGAGTATAAGAACCTCTACAGAAAGTTCCATAAGAACATAAGAAAGGCCGTACTGGGTCAGACCAAAAGTTCATCCAGCCCAGTATCCTGTCTACCGACAGTGACCAATACCACGTGCCCTGGAGTGAGTGAACCTAATAGGTAATGATCGAGTGATCTCTCTCCTGCCACCCATCACGTCCCTCTGACAAACAGAGGCTAGAGACACCATTCCTTACCCATCCTGGCTAATAGCCATTAATGGACTTAACCTCCATGAACTTATCCAATTCTCTCTTAAACCCTGCTATAGTCCTAGCCTTCACAACCTCCTCAGGCAAGGAGTTCCACAGGTTGACTGTGCGCTGTGTCAAGAACAACTTCCTTTTATTTGTTTTAAACCTGCTGCCCATTAATTTCATTTGGTGGTCCCTAGTTCTTCTATTACGGGAACAAGTAAATAACTTTTCCTTATTCACTTTCTCCACACCACTCATGATTTATATACCTCTATCATATCCCCCCTTAGTCTCCTCTTTTCCAAGCTGAAAAGTCCTAGCCTCTTTAATCTTTCCTCATATGGGGCCTGTTCCAAACCCCTAATCATTTTAGTTGACCTTCTCTGAACTTTTTCTAATGCCAGTATATCTTTTTTTTTTAGATGAGGAGACCACAGCTGTACACAGTATTCAAGATGTGGGCACACCATAGATTTATAGAAGGGCAATAAAATATTCTCCATCTTATTCTCTATCCCTTTTTTAATGATTCCTAACATCCTATTTGCTTTTTTGACTTCCACTGCATACTGCATGGATGTCTTTAGAGAACTATCTACGATGACTCCAAGATCCTTTTCCTGATTAGTTGTAGCAAAATTAGCCCCCATCATATTGTTTGCATAGCTGGGATTATTTTTTCCAATGTGCATTAGTTTACATTTATTCACATTAACTTTCATTTGCTATTTTGTTGCCCAATCACTTAGTTTTATGAGATCTTTTTGAAGTTCTTCACAGTCTACTTTGGTCTTAACTATTTTGAGCAGTTTAGTATCATCTGCAAACTTTGCCACCTCACTGTTTACCCTTTTCTCCAAATCATTTATGAATAAGTTGAATAGGGTTGGTCCTAAGACTGACCCTTGAGGAACACTACTAGTTACTCCTCTCCATTCTGAAAAATTACCATTTAGTCCTACCCTTTGTTTTCTGTCTTTTAACCTGTTCTCAATCCACCAAAAAATCTTCCCTCTTATCCCATGGCAACTTAATTTACATAAGAGCCTTTGGTGAGAGACATTGTCAAAGGCTTTCTGGAAATCCATTTATGTGCATACCATTTATTTGTATTGTGATAGCGCCTAGGAGTCATAGTCCTGAAGCATGACTTCCACTGTGCTAGGTGCTATACAAACACAGAACAAAAAGATGGTCCCACCTCCCAAAGAGATTTCCAGACTCTCCCCCATTTAGCCACTTGCAATAATTACCTCTTCAAAAAGGTGCTCCAGAATCCTCTGCACCAGAGATGCTTCATAGGAGATGCTATGGAAATTGGCACAACAGCTTATGAATGATCTCTGGCAGGTGGGGAGGAGTGGTAGAATCTCATGGAGTAAATCTCCACTGAAGTGGACCATAACACCGTAGTAACAGTCATCTTGGTAACATAAGAGCTACTGCCCCCTGCTGTGTGACAAGGTTATATCTTTTGTATGACCAGCTGATAACCCAGGAAATAGAGACAAGTCTTTTACCAGCACTTCTGTGGGTCACAGTGTTAACACACAATATCAGAGGAAAACAAAATCTTTGACAAAAATGGAGCAAGTGACGTCACCTGAATCCCTCAGTCTGGCAGGGAATCTGGCAGAGAACTGAAAGAAATGGTTGCAGATTTTACTGAAAGCAAGAAGTATTAAAGAGAAATCAGAACGTGTGAACTATGGTGGGTCCAGAGATGTTGAAGCCCAGCAGCACATTCCAGTGAGAGCAAATATTTCAAAATGTCAAGAACACTGTGATCCAGGTAAGAATGCAATTTGGGAAAGACATATTCTTTGCAAGAAGCCTGGGGTGAGGAGAGGCTATTGATCATTTTGTACAGGCCTGCATAATAACGTTAAGTGGACTCCAGATGGACGAAGCTGTTTGTGATATAACTGAGAACCAGGTCAAAGTAATATGACTGGAAGAAATAGACTTGACTTTGCAAAGAAGAGTTGATACTGAAAACTGTGCTTCCCAAGTGAAGGCGTTTGTTAACATTAGCTAACCTGCCGAGTCTAAGCATGGCTTGAACCAGCACTCAAGAGTGGGACAGTCTTCTTGGGTATCCACTGTTTCTGTTACAGTGGCTAAGGTAGAAGAAAGACCCAGGCCAGTACCATGAGCTACCCCACAGACACACAGAAGCTTTCAGGAGCGCGTGATCTGCTGGTCTGCTGTTCAGTCCACATACTGTTTCCTAAACCCATGCACCTCAATAGCAGCAAAGGCCAACACAGACACACAACAACCATGCTTTGTGAACTCCACTGGCTCCCTATTTGTTTCAGAGCATAGCGCAAAGACCTGACCTAATCTACCAGGCCCTGAACATACTTGGATCTAATAGTACAAAGAATACCTTATCCTGCACAATCCCCCAAGTTAGGTACATTCCACAAGGGTATTGTTGATGAGAAAGGATGACCTCATGGTTTAGGCACTACATAAACACTGAGGAGCTCTTGGTTCAATTCCCAGACTTGCCAGATTTCCTGTGTGATCTTAGGCAAGTCACTTAATTCATCTATGCCTCAGTTTCCCAACAGTACAATGGGGCTAGTGCTCCCCTACCTCACAGGGGTGTTCTGGGGAACACATTAATAATTGTGAGGTTCTCAGCTCCTGTTGTGACTCAGTCCTGTGTAAGTACCTGTATAGATGGATAACCCAGACACTGGGAACAGAGCACTAGTGGTGGCAGAGCCCAGCTGCAGATCTCTGTCAGAGACCAGACTGAAGCCAAATCAGGTGTTGTTCTGATCAAACCATGCCTTTTCCATAAATCCTTCCTCAGAACTGGTACTATCCAATCAAATACAGTCATGCTCCTCTGTCCCAGAGGAATTGAGAGAGGCAAAACACCTTTCATTCAGGATTTTGGTGTGGCACATAGACACCGTGGTGATAGGTGTTATATCGAACCTCAGAAGTACTGTAGTGAGCTTGGGTAGCTTTTTAAGATGGAATTTACTTTCCTCACTGATGGAGCTGTTTGGCTGTAAAGCTGATTACTTCAGGCTCATCCCAGCATCCACTGTCTTGCTCAGTCTGCAAATGCAGTTAACTGAACTGTAATTGGAATAAGTGATTGGTCATCCCTACCCCATTATTTTCCAGCCCTCATGATCATCAAGGGATTAGATTTCTCTTTCCAACAACCCCTCAGTCCCAAGGGCATGTGACTCAACTGTAGCCACTGGCTAGGGGTGACCTTCCAGGTTGTCCAGCCTCTGATACTATCCCCCAGGGTACTTTACAGAAAGGGTCAAAAATGACTCTGCTGGCTAGTCTAACAGTCCCGCTCGTGGAAAAAAACAGGTTCCAAAATCTGCTGCTTCCTGAAAGCAGCTGCCGAGCCCTGAACAGCTGCTTATTCATCCTAGGTACAACTGCTTAAAGATTTTGAATAAGGGAGAGGGGGGAAGAAAGGGGGAGAGAAATTCAGCAACTTTTCTTTTCATTTACTACCCGAAAGCTTCTGCGGCGTTGCTGTGGGCTGTTCCACAGCCACTGCGCTCCACCCCAGATACGGCTGCACTTTAGCGCTGGGCGGGCCAAATTCTGCCCTTATTTTCTCCGGCCATCCCACCCAAGCGGGGGGGGGGGTCTCCACGGCGTAGCGAGCGAGGATAAAACACATCCCCGCGGTCTCTGAGAGGCCGTGAGAGCCTTCGACGCGAGAGGCGCCCGGGAGGCAGGAGGACGCACCGGCGGTCTTGTTATCCCTCCTCCCCGAGGGCTCCTCGCCGGGCTGGGCGCGATGACTTACCCCGCGCCCCTTGTGGCCGCCCTGCCCGGGCAGGGAGGTGGCGGCGGCGGGGCAGGGAGCCGGGGTGTACGTGTGGCCGGGCTTGTGCCCCCCGCCCCCGGATCCGCCCGTGCGCCGCGATTGGCCCGGCGAGGCGACGCCTCCCGCCCGCCCCTTCTCCCTGCGCGCCTTCCGCAGCGCGGGGCTCGGCCGGCGCCGCAGCGATGGCTGGCAGCGAGCCGCCGCCGCCGAGCCGGGAGCGCGTCCTCTGCCTCTTCGACGTAGACGGGACCCTCACGCCGGCTCGCCAGGTACCCGCCCGTGGGCCCCTCCCTCCTGCCCCGGGGCCGCGGCCTGCCCGAGCCCCGCGCCCTTGAACATCGCGGGCAGGGCAGGGCAGGGCAGGGCAGGGCAGGGAGAAGAGCCGGCCGGGGAGGTGTCCGCCCCGTCCCTTTCCCCCGCGGGTGCGGGGCGCGCAGGGGGCTCGGCGGCGGAGATCCCGCCCTGTGGTCCGCGCTGAACCCGCGCAGAGGCGCCGCCTGGCCCAGCTCGGAGGCTGCCGGATCTAGCGCAGTGAGGAGCCCGGGCTCCCAGCCCCTGCTGCCCTCCACTGAGGAAGCCACCGTCTGCCTCTGCTAGGGTCGTTTCTCCCTCCGGGGTTAACAGGTCCCGAAGCCCCGCTTGGGAGTGGCTGGCTAGATGGAGTCAGAGCACCGGGGATGCCTCCCCCGCGTCCCGCAGCACACGTGCTGCCATGTGTTGGAGCCCAAGTGTACAAGCTCAGGGCCTTGTTCCGGCGGGTCTGGAGCCCTCCCCTGCCTTTCCATGAAATCCCCTGTGGGTGGAAGGAGGACACTGGGCAGAGCCACCTAACCATTGAGCACCAGGGATTGTCTTTGCCTTGGCCCTTTGGATTGAACTGTAGCTTTTCTGTGCTGTAGAGAGTGATTTATCATGGAGAGCATGTATCGCTCCTAAAAGCGAGGGGCAGTTGGCCCTGGCAAGGGGTCGACACCCTATGGGAAAGGGCTGGACAAGCTTCCTCTCAGAGCTCTATGAGTGCACTGCTCTGACCTGCAGCAGCCCCTATTTACTCCTGATCCCGTAGCTCTGCTAATTCCCTTCTGCTGCTGTTCCTGTCCTAGACTGACATGCATAGCTCTGCCAGTGTTCTCACTCCTGCCCTGCTGCAACCTTTGCTATCCCTGCATCCTCCCACACTGTTCTTCCCGTGCCCCGTGATGCAAACGTGCCGCACCCCCTGCTATTCTCATCCCAGGCCTCCTCCCAAGCAGAAGTTCCTCAAAGGTGCCAATTTACAGTGCTGCAGACTGATGTCTCAGCCTTACCTTATCAAAAAGCTCCTTTCTTAGGCAACCACCCCAAGGTGTCAGCCCAGCTGGCTGGACGCAAAGGGTTGTTCTGGTAATAGTTAATGAAGGCGATGTGGCCACCTTTCTAGTGACCTGCACGTTTGCCTCTCCCATAGCCCAGGTATGGACACCTTTTTGGTGATACCTGGCAGAAGATCTTTACATCACCTGGAGACAAGACCAGGCTAGATGACAGGGTCTAACAGCCTCCTAGGGACTGGGTTTATCTTCACTGCGGTTAGACACTCTGGGCTGGTTCATGGCAGCTGCCTCAGACTCGCAGGGCTCTAGTTAAGGGGTTGTTTAAGTTGCGGCATAGACATTCAGGCTGCCTGAGCTCTGGGACTCTGCCACTTCTCTATCCCAAACATCTACCCTGCAATTAAACAGACCCTTTACCCGAACCCCTTGAGCCCAAATCAGCTTGTACCTGCCAGCCATAGGTTTTTAATTGCAATATAGACGTATCTTTTGGGGTTAAATCTCCTCTCTGCATTCTAGATATTTTGGCTTTGGGGGAAATAGAAAAAAATCTCTTGATTACTACGTCAAAGTTCCTTTCAGTTGCTGCCTGCTGTATGTTTGTTATGCAATAACCAGTTTACAGCATCTGCTCGGTTTAGGAAGCAAGGAAAGGAGAGAGGCTGCTTTCTCCTCACAGCCTGCAAAACATGCTGAAGCCTTGCAAGGAACGAGAGCAAGTCTGGTGGGCCTAGCTGGCGAAGCCTAGAAGCATCTGGCTCGTGCAGTGTAATCCCACCTGTACTCCACATTCCTTCATTCTTAGCCATTCCAGGATGAAGTGCAGCCCCTGCCCCTGCATCCACATATGAAGTGTTCGGAGCCCCACTGCAGACTGAAGGCGTCTTGTGTGTGCACAGACTAACCCCACATGCCTCTTCTTTTTCCTGTGACCTTGTCCATCATAGGACCAAATTGACCCATCTGTATGCTATGGCCTTGCCTATGCTAGAGACCAAGATTTGTGTGGCCCCCATGCATGCTTGTAAAACCTGTTGGGCCCACAACACAAAGTGCTCTCGGTGGTTTATCTGTGAGCCAAATGCTTTTGGATTAGACTAGTGTGCACACACACATGATGCACAAGCCCAGCATAATGGGGCCTGTGTTGAGGGCCTCTAACTGTTTACCCCATGGAAATGAATTGCTTTAAGAGGGCACAATATTGGATTTACTCAAATCATTTCAGCCTCTGTTGGTTTGATAGCATTGTGGCCAGCACCAGAACAGACCACACAGTCCTCTTCCCTACTAGCCCACAGTCCACTGGTGGCCTTTTGAGATCTCTCTGCTGGCCGCTGAGCTGGGAACTGTGGAGTAGGTACCCAGAAAACATTGCAGGGGAAGTGACTTAGAACAGCACCATTGTGGGTGCGATGCTGAATGCACATGTTGAAATGTTTGTGTCTAGACCAGCATCATCCCACCGGCTCAGTTCTCTAGTGGAGACATGACCTATAGGTACAAACCAGTAACACTTCCCTACCTTACACATGGCTTGTGAGGCTACAATCATGTCTGGCAGGCTCTCTGGGTTCCTCGCATGAGGGTGCTGTACAGGAGGGCAGATTATCCGTGTGATTAACAACACTGACCTTTAGAGCTAGTTATTCTGTAGCAGGGTTTACCCATCAGTCAGCCAGTGATACAGGAGAACACAAGTCCCCAGGCCAAAGGAAGGGGGAGGAGGGGAGACGCTGTTGCTGGGTGGAGTCAGCCCTCCAGCCTTAGCAAACTACCTTTATCTGGAGAAGATAAAACAGAAGGGTGGTGGCAGAGTCTGCTGGCAGACACATGTAATCCAACCCTAGAACAGTGGGACGTCTCTCCTCTCCTTCATCAGCGTGGCTTGTGACTATTCTGGCCAGACCTGCAGGGAGCAGGGGGAAGTTAAAGGCTTGATGGGACCTGTGCTGCTTCAACTGGCATTCTGTTAATGGGATTAGGCAGTAATGGGGCAGCCCTTCAGTGGGAGGGGAAGCAGGCCCTTGACTGACACCTCTCATGAGACTCCTTCATGGCCCCTGTTGTCCTTGCTTCATCTCCAGCTCCCTTACAGTGAATTCTGTGATGCAGTTCGGTTTGTCCCTAGGGGGAGCCAACCCTTAGGACATTTCCCTGATTCCCAGATGTTCTGGGTAGGATCTCTCCCACTCATGAGGGATTATTGATGGATAGGCGTCTCCCAGGTAAATACAGAAAAGGGAGTATGTTACCACTGTGTGTCAGGGCAAGGGGAAAGACATGGGGGATGGGGTGCTAATTTACTAATAATTCCGCACAAGTAGGGGGATACACACACACACTCTCTCCTTTCCGTGTGTGTCTCTTCCCCCTCCACCAGTCCTTTGCTGTTTCTTTCTTCCATATCATTTTTCCACCCCTCCCAGTATATTTTTCCCCCCATGCCCTGGTGGTACCCCCTTCCTGTTCCCATTCCCCCCCAGATGACTGTGTGGTGCTGGGCTTGGGAAGATGACCGCGCCCATTCGTATCGCCGTGGGACTAGGCCACACATGCTGCCAGGGCTGAGCTGAACGCCGCAGAAGCAAAGAAGAGAAGTGTGGGTTGATGGGATGCTGCCTGCAGCTCCATGTGTGAGCAGCTCCCACCACCCGCTCACAGAGGCTGCTGTGAGAGCAGAGAGAAGGCAGGTGGCTTTCAAAGAACCCCTTGCCACTTCGTTCAGAGCCATGGAAGCCCATCTGCAGGGAGAGGGGATGATGGACAGATCTGGGGTCATGCAGCTATTCACAATTTCAGTGCACCCCTCATCCCTGGACTAAAGTGGTGCTTACCAGGCAGGGGAACACTGTTAAAGACTAGTCACTACTGGCTGGGAACGGCCTTCGTTGGTGGTCCTGCTATAAGTGGGGCCAGAGCTTGTCCATTACTCTGGCTGTATTCTGACCTGCCCTCTTGCTCCTGCCCCTCTAGAAAATTGAGCCCGAAGTGGACAAGCTCCTTCAGGAGCTGCGTGAGAGAGTCCAGATCGGCGTGGTGGGAGGCTCTGACTACTCCAAGATAGCTGAGCAGCTAGGGGAAGGGGATGAAGGTGAGATGCTCTCCCTGCCCAGATCAGGGGAGTGTGGGGAGGGGTGGGGGAAGCAGAGGGTGGAGAGAGAGGCTACTCTCCTTTGCTGGGAGGGAGGTAGTTTGGCTTATCTGCTGTTGGTGATTATGTGCCTCTGTAGACACCTGAACACTGAGTTTGATTCCACCCACAGAGATGATAAAAATCATACCCACAGAGAAAGTTCGCACTGCCACCATTGCTGTTCATGCTGCTGAGCTCCGTGTGTCACCCCCAGGCAGCCACTCTTGCCAGGAGTGTAGTGCTAGTACCTAAGGTCCTTCTCTTGCTCCCACCGAAGTCACCGGAACCAGCAGAAATTTTGCCATTGAGAGCAGGAGCAGCTCAGCCAACAGCCAGAACTGCGGCTATTCACTTCAGGAGAACTGACCTCTGTAATGGAGCAGAGTGCACATGTAACCCACTGTGTGTGTCTTCTGTGCCTGAGTCATGGAGCGCGTGTGTAGAGTCTTCAGCTCTAGCAGTTGCATCATGTACTTTTAACTGCCATGGGCCTGCAAAGAGCATGGGAGGATAGAGAGAAGCTCATTTAGAGTTTACCTTCCCCACTTCCCCCCTCCACGAGCAATATAGTCCTCCCGTCTCCAGGTCTGATCAGCTGTAACCTCCATTAGCTCCATAGCCCATTGACAGCCTGAGTAAATGGAAGGGGAACGTGCACAAACTCTCCCATGCTTTGGACTTGCTCTATGTCTTAGAGGTCTGAAGGTCCTGTGCAGCAGTGGGAGATTGGGCAGAGTGCTGGAATAGAAGGAGAGACTAGGGAAGGGCCAGCTGTCCCCTCCTCTCACTTTCCTTTTACCCCATTACTAATATCAGCATAAAATCTACAGCAGTGTTCTGAAATCCTCTTCCTAGCTCCTTAGCAAAGAGAGGCTGCCTGGTGACACAACGCATGGCTCAAGGGGGCATGAAATTAATTTCAGGGTCAGCAACAATCAGTTTATTGCTGGAGGAGAAGCTAGGATTTGATTACCACTAAGTGCATTGCTGTGGGTGAGGATGGGAAGGGTGGAGGCAGGATGGTCTAGGTTAGGAGAATGAGCACATGGCTGGGAGTCTGGCATTCCTAAACTCTAATCTCAACTCTGCCACTGACTCCCTGCAGGGCCTCGAGCAGGTCGCTTCTGCTGTCTGTGCCTCTGTTCCCCATAGGCATAACATCCAGGGAGCTGTGAGGCTCAAGGCTTGTTTGCTCAGCCTACAGCCACGGAGTAAAGGCTCAAAGAGCTCTGAATCCAGCCAATGTCCATTGCTCCGTGCTAACGCTTTTTCTCTCACCTTCATCTCTCCCCGGCCCCACACACCCATTCCCCACAGTCATCGACAAGTTTGATTACGTCTTTGCAGAGAATGGCACCGTGCAGTACAAGAATGGGCAGCTGGTCGCCAAACAGGTAGGCCTAACTCACTTGCTATGTCTCCCAGCAAGCCACAAGGACTCTCGTTCCCTGTCTCCTCCACCAAGTCCGTCTCCTGTTCCATCAGCACCAGATGAAACCAGTCATATGCCACCATCCAGAGATCTGCCAGCTCCATTCCCTACAGCTCCTACCAAAGCCACCCTACTCCTTCCATCCAGTCATCACCATAGTGAGCAACCTGGATGGATTTTTAGAATAGCTGAGCCCACGAGCTTTGTGGCACATTGATGGTTGCACTGGCTTCATATGACCTCTAACCCTTTCTTCCCCCTGTCCCCACAGGCTATCCAGAATCACCTGGGGGAGGAGCTTTTGCAGGAGCTGATCAACTTCTGTCTCAATTATATGGCACTCCTGAAGCTGCCGAAGAAACGGTAATGATCCTCCCCTACCCAACTGCTGTTGGTTCAGATCCAGGCATTTGGATTTGACACTCCCATTTAGAATTGCAGATCCACTGGCTTTGTTCTTGGCCTCATCTGTATTTTAATAGCATCTGTATTTTAGAGGCCCTAACCAAGAGCAGAGCCCTGCCGTGTTGGGCATTGCAAATGCACAGTTTAAGAAGCAGTCCCTCTTCTAAAGAGTTGATAATCTAAGTAGACAAATCAGGGGATGGAAGAGTGGAAGTATTGTTATCCCTTCCTTACATATAGGAAACTGGGGCACAAAGATTGTGACTTGCCCGGTATCACACGCTGTCTATGGCAGAGCTAAGAATTGAACCCACGTCACTTGAGTCCCAGTAGCTTAACCACAAGATCAGCTTTGCTCTCACATTATCTAAGCTTCCAAGACACTGCTCCCTCTCAATGAGCTCTGGGCTGGATTGAGTTGGAATGTTTCCTTCTCTCTAAAAACACCCTGTCATTCTGGGGCAACTTCCCTCAACTCTGTATCAGCTAGCTTGGTTGTGGTTAATATCCTGGCGATGTGCCTTTCTGTGCAGTAGCAGCAAAAGTGGAGAGTTGTTTATTTCTGGGCTTAGAGCGTGAGCACTTGATACCTGAAGCATGAGGAAAATCCTGTTGTCATTTTTAGCCTACCTAGTCTCCCTTCAGATGTTCTTTGTATCACAAGTTTTACAGCCACCCCTATTTTAATGGCTCCTTCTCTCTTTCCCCTCTCAATTGTAAAATAAAACCCAAACCCCTGGACATCTACACACGCACAGCGGGACCTTCATAGAATTCCGCAACGGAATGCTGAACATCTCTCCCATTGGCCGAAGCTGTACCCTGGAGGAGCGAATAGAATTCTCTGAGCTGGACAAGGTAACTGGCCAAGAACCACCCTCCCCTCCTCCATGATTGGGCATCAAGTTGTGGGGCACTGACCATGTAATAACAAGCACTCAGGTCTCACCTTATATCCATGCTGGTGACTCTGCTGGTGGCTGTGGGCTTGCCTGTATAAGCTCTGGAGGCTGAGGCTGTGATAAGGATGGTAAAAGAACTGACCTAATCTGCTGCCACGGATCAAGTAGAGGTGCAGGCTTCCTATGTACAACCTTGTGCTGGAGAAGCTGTCCTAAGAAGAACCTCTCATTTTCAGAGGTGTTTCTTCACTGTCATAACTAGAGATGGTCTTACACCAGAACCCCAAAGCCAGCAGCCATGAACTTAGGCCCTGAGCTGTAAGTTCATTACTTATCTTCAGTCACAGCCAAGCAGCAGTGTCAACTGACATCATGTCCCAGTCCCCAGCCCAAACGAAGCAGGTGTCTCTGGTCTGGAAGGCCCACTGAGGAACCAGTCTCGTAAACAGATCTACAGAGCTCTGAGATCCTGACAAATACTGGCTGAACCAACCTATCTATGGTGGTTTCTTTCTTCCCTCCCTAAGGGCAGAAGGGGTCAGACTACATCAGGATATGAAGGCAGATGTATAAGTGAGGAACTCTGGACTTTGAGTCCTGAACTGTGCCTCAGCCTCCAAAGGGAACTAGCATTTATGATGAAATGCATCAGCTCATGAGGGGGGAATGCAGGAAAGGGCTTTGGTTTGGGGTTTCTCAACAGCTGACCTGGACCATCTTGACCTGGGGTCCTCTAGGCTGACATGGACAAGGCTGATGTGAGACTGGTCCTGGGGCGGGGGGAGGAATCATATACAGAAAGAAATTAAAGTAGCACAAATGCAGAGTCCATTTTGAATCCCCACAGCCCATGCTGAATACTCCCTTTGCCCCCACCCCCACAGCAGTTGTCCTAGGTGCTCACTACAGGAGACAGAGGAAGGAGGTTGCACTTGCTGCTGGGATATCAAGGAAATTCTGGCCTGGAAACTGGGAACAGAGCAGAGAAACTAACCTGGTAATGCACAGAGAGAGGCTTGCAAGGCCTGTAGGTGAATCTAGACGATCAGTGGAATGAGGCCTATCAAGGATACAGTCATTCAAAACCTGCTGTTCTTCTGTTTGTCCCATCTGCAGAAAGAGAAGATTCGGGAGAAGTTTGTGGCAGCCCTGCAGAGGGAATTTGCTGGCAAAGGCCTACGGTTCTCTCGAGGTGAGCAGACTGCATCACAGCTACCTGTTTGATGAATTTCCTGTAGGGATCTTGGAAGGGAAGTATGCCAGACTATTTCTTGCTTTAAATTGGTAGAGCATCCGCTTGAGTGAATGTCAGAGGTGTTCTCCCAGTGGAGATTCCTGGGATCAAAATGGGGGAATATACCTCCCTGGGGAGGAGGGATCTCAAGCCGTTTCCTATTTAAAGCACGATTATCGTCCGGAACCTATAGATCTGCTTCCCTGGTATCACTCCGATGTGCTGTCTTTAGTGACACACTAAGTTTTAACTATATTTTACGCCTGTTAACTGTACTGAGTCAACACAGTTATGGAACAGTGCTTGAATCTGTTCTGTCTCAAACAGCGACAGGATTGCTGACTGAGTTCCAACTTCAATCCCACCTACGTAACCCCACTGACTCCTCTGGTGCAGGAGAGTGGAAGAACCCAGCCTGCGTTTGCAGGGGTGACTGTTGAGAAAGCTGCCTTTACTCCATTTACAAGGAAAAGCTGCTTCTGGAGTCACTGAGAGGCGATAAATGTAGAGCCCATGATGCCATTTTATGCAGTCCCTTATCAGAGTGAAACTGCTCTTTAGTGGCCAGATTTTCAGGAACGCTCAGCCCCCAGCCATCCTCATGGGTCTTTCCACTGAAGTGGAATGTCATCAGGTCTCAATTCTTTAAAGCCATTCAGCCGGGAAGGCGGGTATGACTGACAATGAAAGGCTCCCATCAGAAAGAGAGCCCCTTACTAGGAGTGTAGCAGGGATGAGTGTGTGTGTGTGAGTGAGTGCGGGGAGCATGGTGGAGGTGGCGCACCATTTGCCACCTTATGTGAAATTCAGAATCCTCGACACTCTGCGCTCTGAGGAGCCTGCATCTCTAGGCAGCATCCCCCTTTTTGCTGCCCCAGTGAGAACATTTTGTGATCTTGACAGCATTGACACAGACCATTTGTCATAGTAGAGAAGGACAAAGGCATTGCAGTTCTGTTCTCCTCAAGCACACATGGAACAAGAACAGAACAGTGGCCCTTTCTCCTATGACTTTGGTAAACTGCCAGCAGTAGGCTAAGATTGTAAGTGAGCACACAAAGATAATGGGAGCTGTGGGGGCTCAGCCCCTCTGAAAATAAGGCATCAAGTGATTGGAGTACCCAAAAATGGAGAAACACAAATTAAGGCCTCCTTCTGAAAGGATTGTGCACAGAGCTGAAGAAGGGCAGAGCTGGCAGAAGGCCTCAGGAACTCTTGGCACCAAGTCCCCTGTTCACACCACTGAACAACAACGAGACAGAACTTGCTGTCCTTGAGTGCCATCCGTCATTCCCTCTGCATGTGATCTTCTAGCCTAGCTCTGCTTCAAGACAGAGCAGGCTGACATATTGTCCATATTTAAATACATCCATCTGTATTACAGGGAAGGATTATGGGTAGTGCTGTAGCCTGGAGTTTGAGACCTGGGTTCAATTCCTACTCTGCCCCAGGCCTTTCTGTGGGACCTTCAAGCAAGTTACTACGGCCTAGTCTACACTAGGTGGGCGGGGGTGTCGATCTAAGATACACAATTTCAGCTAAGCAAAGAGCATAGCTGAAGTTGAAGTATCTTAGTTCGACTTACCTGGCCGTCCTCACGGTGGTGAGTTGACCGCTGCCGCTCCTCTTCCTCCTCTTGCAGAGATGGAGTTCTGGAGTCGAAGGGGACTGGGTTCTGGGGTCGATTTATCGCATCTAGACAAGATGTGATAAATCGATCCCCAATACATCAAACTACCTGCTGATCCGGCGAGTAGTATGGACATACCCTTAGTGTCTCTGTGCTACAGCTCCTCCTGTGTACAAGGGGAGGCTAGAACTTTTTTCAACACCCCTGTGACGTAGGGGAGTTGTGAGGCACATGGGTACTGTGGGGATGGGACCGTGGAAGTACTGAGGCAGGAGCCTTTCTCAGAGCACACCCTCTCATGGCACAGCAGGCACCCAGCCTTCAGTTTCCTCCTAGTTCTTCCAAGAACATGGTTGCAGCCCAGAACACTTGCAGTAATGTTCCCCTTCCTGGGGTTCAGTTAAGGCTTTAGGAAATAGTCTCCTTTGGCCCTTTCAGGCCCAAGCCCTTCCCTCTTGGGGTTTCCAGTTTCACCCTCCATCTAGGCCTTCAGGTTCCCAGTTCCCCCTCCAGGTAGCTCAGTACCAGAGAGCTCTGTCACTCCCACTGCAGCGTCTGGCTCCTCTGGGGAGTTTTTTCCACAGGCGGCCTCTTGCCCTGGTGTCTCAGCGCCATTCCTCTGGCCAAGGGATTCCACAGCTCCTCCATGGGCTGTGCACACTGTCACATCCCCCTGCCTGCTAGAATCCAGGCTCGCTCCACCAAGTCTCTCTTCTTTCAACTAACAGCTGGGTTTTATCCTGGATCAGGTGGTAGCTCCCTGACTCACACTTGGCCCCTGTTCCCCAGCTTCTCTGCTGCCTCCTTAAACAGTTCTTTAAAGGGGCCATGTCCTGGACAGGGTTGGTTAGCCCCAGATCCCGCTACCCCTGAAAGAGGACAGACCACTCTGGTACAGTACCTATGGCAGATTCCTCTGGAGCAAAGCAGGACACTCTCTCTCTCTCTCACACACACACTCACACACACACACACACACACACACTCTCTCTCTCTCTCGGCTGGAATCACAAGGGCCTTGCTGATGCCATCACAGCCCATTGCCATAGAAACAGCAGCTGCTATCATCCTGATAACGCACAAGTGACTCGATCACTATGGCTCGGCTGGTGCCTGCCTGGACCTCATGGACAGACGTTCCCCTTTGCCCCAGGGTAGCAAGGAATTCACCCCGCATCCTTCCAACACCAGCTTGCTGGCCTAACAGCCTCCCTCCTGCTGGCAGGTGGTATGATCAGCTTTGACGTCTTCCCTGAGGGCTGGGACAAGCGCTACTGCCTCGACATCCTCGATGACGAGAGGTTTGACACCATCCACTTCTTTGGGAACGAGACAACCCCAGTGAGTATATGGCGGGGGGGGAGGGGGGAGGCTTTTCTCTCCTCTTGGCTGGCAGCCTCTGAGAAGAGAAGGCAGGAGTCCTCCTCCAGCTGTATGGGATTTCACCTAATTCCCTTTGGCATTAGTGTCAAGCAACACTGCCCTCTAGTGGGGAGAGGCAGGGTCTCTCTAGGTCGAATGAGGGCCTGCAACTGTACCATAGCAGACTGCAGTCCAGCAGAACTTACATCCCCAGGGGAAATCAAGTGCTGTAAGAAGTGGTGTTGGAATTCAGCAGATGGCTCTCTTCCTTCTGAGTCATTACTGACCTTGTGGCCCAGCACACGTCTGGGGAGGGCTATGCTGCTGAAGGTGCCATGTAACCAATGAGATGTTAACCAAAACCTCACCCACTCCCACAGAGGCTTTTCAGTTTAAACAGGAACGGCTCTGCCTACTCTCTGGAGTCAGATACAGGATGATCTTTACTTGGTGTAATAAGCTGACTCAGGCATCTCCACCAACACAGAGGAAGTGATGTTAGCCAACCTCTGGCTTGGGTGACTACATTGTGCTGCTCTAAAATTCTCCCATCATT
Source organism: Dermatemys mawii (assembly GCA_007922305.1). Lineage (NCBI taxonomy): Eukaryota > Metazoa > Chordata > Testudines > Dermatemydidae > Dermatemys > Dermatemys mawii. The sequence continues at coordinate 574,400 of ML677350.1, forward strand.
TCAGATGGGTGTGGTATTCTTCACTTCCTGTCCTAAACTCCTCCACAGTGTTGTAGCTGCAGGACAGTGGTGTAAGCAGGGACCTTTCCCACATAAACTCGATATGTTTATGAAGGAGATGGTGTGATGGGATAACATAATTTTGGCAATTACTAGATCTTTGACTAATCATGGTAGATGGGCCTAGTGGCCTGTGATGGGCTGTTGGACGGGATGGGATCTGAGTTACTTCAGAGAATTATTTCCTGGGCGTCTGGCTGGTGAGTCTTGCTCACGTGCTCAGGGTTCAGCTGATCACCATATTTGGGGTCAGGAAGGAATTTTCCCCCAAGGCAGATTGGCAGAGGCCCTGGGGGTTTTTCGCCTTCCTCTGCAGCAGGTGGCATGGGACACTTGCTAGAGGATTCTCTGCACCTTGAAGTCTTTAAACCATGATTTGAGGACTTCAGTAGCTCAGACATAGGTGAGAGGTTTATTGCAGGAGTGGGTGGGTGAGATTTTGTGGCCTGCATTGTGCAGGAGGTCAGACTAGATGATCATAATAATCCTTTAAGTCTGAGTCTATATTCCATTAGCACAATTCACACACTGTAGCAACCCATATTCCCCTGTTTCCCAGTGTTTGCATTTGGCTTTGTTGGCAGCAGCAAGATGGTAAAAATTAGCTCCATTCACGCTACAGATCTGTCAGTAGCGCCTCTCTCTCCCTAGAGCCACTCCCACCTCCTTAGAGCCACATGGGGACAATGAATCCCTTGCTTCATTGAATCAGCAAACCCCATGGAGCCTTTTTGCAGCAGGATCAAAACCTGCTGACATGAGGTAGGTGTTTCAGGCAAATGCTAGTAGCCTGTTACAAGCTGCCACGTTCTCCTCCAGCTGCAGAGGTGGCTGCATTTCAGTGGCAGTTTAATGACCCTTCTACAGAGTCTCCAGTGCTTTGGGGGTTGTGCAAGACAAAGCAAGCTTTGGCTAGAGGGGGGCTTATGGTTGTGATTACTACCCTCCTCCCTGTTTTCTTTTCCCCCTACAGGGAGGGAATGATTATGAAATTTACGATGACCCTCGGACAGTAGGACACAGCGTCCAGTCTCCTCAGGACACAGTCCGGAGGTGCTGTGAGATCTTTTTTCCAGAGAGAGCTAACGAATCGTGATTCTGAAACCCCTTCTCCAGCACCCCACTTCCCAAGATCTCTCATCATGAAAACCACCTTCATTCAAGGACTCTGTGCAGGGCCCTTTGAAGAAAGCTTTCCAGAGCTGGTTTTGAGGGAAGGATATAAACTGGGATGGAGGCGGGGATAGGGAGGGGGGTTATTAACATTCCACTTACCCCAGTTACAGGTGGGCTGTGTGAGACCAGACTCCTCCCTGCCCCCAAACAGACTCTTCCTTTTCCGGGTAAATGTCCAGTTCTTGGTGGGAGACAGTTCCCTGCTCTGTTGATCTGAGGCATTTATAGGGGCCAGTCACTACAGTCTCACTTTCTAAACATATTTGCACAAGGGATACACTCCTCATCAGCTAGCATCTTTAAATAGGAAGCAGGATCTGGGACCCCCGTACGTCAGGTGGTTCTCAGACTGCTTCACACAGCAGATCAATCCTTAAAGGTGACCTGCAAAGGGTTTTCAAAAACAATCAGGGCTGTAACCCCATGCTCTGGGTATCCCTAGTCTCTGTTTGCCAGATACTGGGAGTAGGTGATGGGGGATGGATCACTCAATGATTACGTGTTCTGTTCATTCCCTCTGAAGCATCTGGCACTGTCTAGTGTCAGGAGACATAATGGCTAGATGGGCCATTCGTCTGATCCATTACGGCTGTTCTTATGAGCTTGTGCCCTTTCCAGCTTGGTTCAGGTGGATAAAGAAGGCCATTATTTCTTTAGTGGTTTTTTATATATATAATATATGAATGAGAGAGAGAGAAAGAGGGTGTACTGGATTTCTGTTTTTGTTTACACTAGAAACTTGTGCCTGATCTCTTATATTGCTGGAGGACTTCTGGGAAGTGTGGGAGGGTTTATTCTGCCCTTACCACTTCAGTTGAAGAGGTTGGGAAGTGGAAACTTTAACAAAGCCATTCTTTTAACCGTGTTAATTAGGCATTGGAGGTGGCTGGGTATTAAGTTTAAAAACAAAAGAAAAAAACCTCTGGCAGTCTCAGTAGTCTGAGTGTTAAGCCCTTTTCTCTCATTGCTCAAGTCTTCCTGCCTGGAGAAGCTATGAAGTGATGACATCACCAGACACCCTTGGGACTGCCAGCCTAGACGAGCTGGATTTCTAGTTCGAAAAACCCCACCCTTTAAAAAACCAACCCAGTCCTTTCAAGCGTTTATCCATCTGGAAGCAAAGTACAGAACAGCTCTAATTTGCTCCATCCCCCTTTGACCGTCACCTTTAAGGAAGCATGTGCCCATCTGCCTAGGGTTCCTCAGACCATGCTGCTATTTATTTGTTTTCCATTTTCTCTTGGTCTTTTTTCGACTTCTGTTTTTCCTTCCCTCTTCAGATTTTCACTTTGATTGCTGCTCTCTGTTGCCCTTGTAAACCAGGGTGGCTCTTTTCTTCTTCGTAGGGGCTAGACCACCTCTAGAGGTTTCAGAGTCATCTCCTGCTACTTTGCTAACAGACCAGGGCTTTAGGCTCCCATTTTCCAGGTCTCAGCTCAGGCGGCAAGGGTGGGCTCATCCTTTTAGAGCTGAGTTGTCTGGGAATTGAACATACAAATTCAGCTAAGGTGTTGCTTGTGTGATTCCCCTACTTTGCTTCTCTCAGCAGCAGGCTCAGGGCAGCCTGCTTTTCAGAGAGATTGAGCAACCCATAACCCCAGTTTGAAATCAGTGGGACCTCTGGGTGCTCAGACACCCTGAAAAGGGGGCCCTTGCTCCTTTGGGGATGGGGTGTCTCGTGGTGGTTCTGTGGGGCTGAGCTCAGTGGTTGATGGAGTGGGAGGAAGAACTTGCCCGAAGCTGCCGCTCTGTGTATGTTGGCTGTTCCTGCGGATAGGCGCAGTGGGAGCGGGGATGGAAAGTGGGTGACTTTACAGGAGCCAGCTGTTGTTTTCCCCATGTAGGAGCTTATCTGTGCCATGAGTGCAGGGTTCCACAGCTTCCCCATGCTGTTGTGCTCTGCCCTGCACACACTTGGGACTCACCTGGGGTAGGCAATGCTGGCTTCCCTCCTCGGCTGCAAACACAAAGGGCCGTTCCTCAGCAGTGCTAAGCGTCGCAGGGAGTTGTGTGTGCTTGGCCTTGCTCAGTCACAGCACCAGGCTCTTTGGCTCTGGCTGTAGAGGCTCATGGATTTCGCTCTGGAGGCCCCTCCTCCAAACTGGATTGTTGGCCAGTGCCAGGGCTGTCACCTCTCTGCTTTTAAGGCTGTGTAGAATGGAGAGGCTGGGCTGGCTTTAAGCAGACAGCCTGGCTGGGGTAGAGCAGAGCCCACCTGCTACCATACGTGGCAAAAGCAGAGATTGAGCCAGGCCTCCTGTTCTGGCCTTTCCCTGCCCACAGGCCCCCACCTGGCCTTGCAGCAACAGCAGAAATGGGGAGGCAGCACCATGGGGGGAAGGGATGGGCTTGTACCAGAGGTGAAAGTAAGGCAGTATGCACTGGTACGGTGTTCCGGCAAGAGCCAGTGTGCCAGACCAGGGCACCCGGCTTCCCCAGGCTGCAATTTAAAGGGCCTGGGGCTCCCAGCAGTGGCTGAAGCTCCAGGCCCTTTAAATTGCTGCCAGAGCCCTGGGGTAGCAGCGGTGGGGGCTTGGGAGCCTATTTAAAGAGTTGGGGCTCCCCCTGCCTCTGCCACCCTGGTCCTTTAAATAGCTGCCAGAGCCCTGCTTCTGCTTCCCCAGGGCTCTGGTGGCTATTTAAAGGGCCAGGGCGGTAGAAGCAGGGGAGCCATGGGCCCTTTAAATAGCCCCCAGAGTTCTGGAGTAGTTGTGGGGGATCCTCTGCAGGCTATTTAAAGAGCCAGGGCTCTCCTGCCTCTTCCACCCCGGTCCTTTAAATAGCCGCTGGAGCCCTGCTGCTGCTCCAGCACCAGCAGCTATTTAAAGGAACCAGGGCAATAAAGGCAGGAGTCCCCCGGCCCTTTTAAATAACCTCTGGAACCCTTGGCTGCTGCTGCTACTGGAGGGGACAAGAGGACAGTCACTGTGCAGGGTGGGCTGGAGTCTGGCTCTGATCCCTCAGCTCCGCCCCTTCCACCTGAGTCCCCACCCCTTCAGGGGCCAGAGCTGGCCCCAGCCCCCTACTGGTAAGTCACCAGACTTACTTTCACCCCTGGCTTGTACCAACATTTTCAAAAGCCACCTCTGACTGTTGGGGCCTAACCCCAGCTCTCCAGACCCTGCTGTGTCAAAGGGCTGAACATATGGTGTACACTGCTCAGTGCCTCAGCGAAGCAGGCCCTAGGAGGCTTAGTTTGGCTGCCTCCCTTTAGTGCTGGCACTGCTGACAAGGCTGGCCCTGCTCTACTGCATTGATGTGGGCAAGGGCCTAAATGCAGGGCTGAGCTCCTTGGCAGGCGTTAGAGTGGGTGAGAGCCTGCGTCCTGCCTGAGCAGCAGCTTACAAGAGAGGAAGTCTTTTTTTGACCATGGCCCATGGTTATGTTCCTAGGAAACGCTTGTGTGTATCACCCCCCACCCGTTCCCAAATCCCTTCCTCCTGTAGTCACTCTTCCTGCCCCCTAGAAATACCAGGTGCTAGTTGTCAGACCACTCCTAGAAGCGGGTCTGCATGCCACAGAGTATGTAGCGACTGAGGAGGGCCACTGGGCCAGCAGTAGAAGGAGCCGGGAAGGGGAACCCATCTGAGGCTTGACACCATGCCATGGTGTGGCTTGTATCTGCACACAAGCATGAGGAGCACCCCATCCCACCTGTGTCCCCACTGCCCTAGCAGGGCATGCACTGGGGGAAGATGGTGTTACATGAGAGGGCATATGGGAATAATTGTTGGTCTAGAATTTAGCATTGTTTTCTTTTCCTGTGTCTCTTTCCTAACCCTTTATTTGTAAGCCTGCTGGGTTGATCGCACTGTAACAGGTGGAGAGGGCATGATGTGGGAGCCCTGTCCCATCCCTGACCCTGCCACCCCCACCCCTTCTCACAGCAACTGAGACAGAGCATTCAGTAGCCCACAAAGGGCTACAAAACAGAGTATGCCTCTTTTATGTTATACCTCTAACTAGCCACAAGGTGGCTGGACCTATTAGCACTCCCCTCTGCCTTCACCACTGCCCTGGGATGCAGAACTCACCTTGTACTGGCCACAGCTGATGTCTACTGTACTTAAGTAGGAATGTTTGTGTCAGAGTTATTGCTGTATGTGTTTGAACATGGATGAATGCGTCAGTGACCAGGGAGACACGTGGCTCTGGTCACATCTGTAGTAGAGCCAGGCAGCTCCTGTATAATTGATCCCAAGTGTTTAAAATAAATTTATTTAACAAACATTAAAATACTAAATGTGGCCATGGATGACTTTGTGCTTTGTACCTCAGTACTCTTGCAAACCCCTGGAGCCAAGCACAGCAACAACTAGCAGGGTCTAGTGACAGGAGGGGAGGAGGGATCCTGGGGACAATCCTGCAGTGAGGGTCCTGCCCAGCTGAGGCAGATGAAAGAGCCACCACACAAGAGAGAGGAGAGAGGCAGCACGCTTGGGAAAGTCACTTTGAATGGTTTATTGCCAGTGTTACAGAAGTTGACACAAGGTCAGACAGGTGGGAACCACACTAGAGTTGTAAGAAACACAAAAAACACTTAAGTTTTTAGTTGACTTCCACCAGAACGAAAGTGTGGCCATAGCTCAGCCCCCTGCCCGTTCCAGGAAAGATGCAAGAGGGAGCTGCCATTTCTGGCATTTGTTGCTCCATGGGGAGGAGACATGGGTAGCTGCTGCTGTTTTAAGCTTGATACCCACAGAACAGCCATGAGGATGTGGTGGAGCAGCCTCAGCATTCAGAACAGAGCCTCCATGGGGGAGGAGAGAAGAACCTGGTCTCCTGATTAGTTTACCCTCAAGGGCTGAGGTGGGTGTTTTGTGAGATGAGCTGACTACAGCATTCCTGCTTCTACCTCACACCCGGGCAGGAGCTCACAGTCCAATGCGTTCCAGAGGGCATAAAGCTGTTAGGAATCACTCTGCGATAGGCCAGATCCCAATCCCAAACAGCAACTATACAAGTTTTGCCATTGACTTCAGTGGCAGTAGGATGGGGCTCTACCAACCCCCAGTCCTTGAACAGTTCAGCTTCATAGGGTTGGGCCTGGGGTAGTGAGGCAGTTGTGACTCTCAAGGACCTCCCACTTTGCTCCTGGGCATGTAACACTGCACCCATAGACTAGCATGGGCACAGCCTGAACCCATTAGGGTAGAGAAAATAAAGGAAGCATGGTGTACCCTCCAGATTAGATGGGCCACTGATCTCACCAGGTACCTCAACTATGCATGTTTACTGGGCCAGGCTCCAGAGCATACCAGGGTCAGTTATTTTAGGCTTTGGCATAGTGCTGGCCCCTCTTCTCACTGCAGCACCCATGTTCCCATGGTAACAGAAGCAAGAGAGGGGAGAACACTGCCCTCTAACCACCATACAAAGCCATATGACAGCGTTGCCTCCTAACACAGGTACTGCTCATGCACAGGGGCTTTCGCTCTCTGGACCAGGCAGCCCATCCACTCCCCGGCCCCACAAGGGCATCCTGCCTCTCATCTGTGCCTGGGCATTGTCCACTTGGTTCCAGCTTCTTATCCCTTGGGATGCTGGCATTTTCCAGAGAACCAACCCAAATAAATCCTCAGGACAATATGTTCAGTTAGTCTCCAAAGGGTTGATTCAGGTTGAGGAGCAGATAGTATCAGTCTGCACAGAGCAGCAGCCCTGGTTAAACCCCTGGTCAATACACATACTTACACTGGAATGTGCCCCAGCCTGCCACTAATATGCAAACTCACGCCCTGCATACAGACCCCCTCCCCTCTCCTGCCAAGCTGCGTCGGGAGATTTCCCTACTCAGGATATTTATAGGAAGACCAGCAATTAAGGATGTGTTGTAGCCGTGACCCTGCATACTCAGAGAGACTCACGTACTGTAACTGGAGAAAGCAGTGACTGAGGAGGCACACCTAGGCAGCTGAATTCCCACCATGAATTACTGCATAGCCTGCCCGATTGCTACCCATGAGAACATACTGCCACCTATGCCCTTCCTCCATCTCCCTCACTTCCCACCCCGCAGCCAGCAACGCAACCATACACAAAAGGAATGTCCATTAACAAGAGGGGAGGGGAGCTGTAGCCCAAAACTCAGGTCAGCTCCATCCACAGAAAAAAGTGCTTCTTCACCTGCAACAGCTCTAAACACAACAGAAGTGCGGAGGGGGCTTCAAACCCAGGTCTCTGGCCATGCAGCAGCATAGAGCAGTAGCTACCAGCCCAGACCTCTGCTCTGCTCTCCATCATCAGTGCAAAAATCACCAGCTGTAGGGGGATTGAGAGGGGGTGAACCTAGCAGGTCTTTTCCATCTGCAGCATCTATGGTGCTGTGTGTGATCAGGATATTAAGAGTTCCTTCTTCAACCATCAAGCCCAAGTCACACCCTGGCACAATCCTCCCTATCCTGTCCCAAGAGTGTGACCTGTACATACAGCACACCATGGAAATCCACAGGATCACAGAGAGAGTTGCCACAACAACTAGGACGCTCAAAGACAGGAACAAACTAGGGGCATGCGTGTGTGTGCATGTGTGAGAGAGATGGGGGAGCAGGAACTAGAATGTACCACTTGTGGCTAGAGGAAACTTGAGAAAAGTGCCTCCTAAAAAAGAAAAATCTTACATTTTGTATTTGCAAAGATTTTATATTAAATTGCTTAAATAAATTAATCATCTTAATCTAAAGCCAGAAACTATTTATTCAGCTGTGTAGCTAGTGAGGACCATTCTTTTGAGGTTTAAAGACAGTGTCTAGCCTACAATTTGGTGACTGGACAGCACATCAGTAACTAGAGCCTAGATTTATTCCCACTGCCTTCTTGGTTTATTCTCTCTCTCACCCACACACATAAAACAATAAACACCACACAAACATCTATACAGGGCTGTTTGACCTGTGATCATCTGAAGGAGGAAGATTTCTAAAGGAGTATGAGTGAGATTGTAAATATCAACTAGCATTTCTAGTGGACCCACGAGGCACAGGTCTCAAAATGGGTAGGACTGAGGAAGAGCAGCCTTCATCATCCCAATGGGGAAATAGAGAAATTAAGGTTCAGAAAAGCATATTCTGACACCTGGGCCCAGATTTGCGGATGTGCAGCACACCCACAACTCCAACTGAAGAGATTGGGAACTGGGAATGCTTAGCACCTCTGAATGTCAGATCCAAGATGATTCAAATTGGGCCACTGAAAACTGAAGCACCAACAAATAAGGATCAAAGATCCCTTCTCAGCCTGCTGCCTAAGTGACTTGTCCCAAGGCCCACAGTGAGTTTATGCAGACTAGAGCCAAAATCTCCTGGCACTCTGAACAGGAAGAGGCTTTCAAAGCCAATCTCCCTCCACACTAATGAGATTTGGCAAAATCTCAATCACATGTGTGGGAACCCGAGGGAAGGGTTGGGGTGAGAGAGACTTTTAAAAGACTCCCCCGCCCTCCTGCACAGTGGTAGATTTCATTGCCTTAAAAAAAAAAAAAAAAAAAACCAGCCCATTGGTATATTCTTACTCCCCAGGCTCTGGATGCAAGTATTTTGGGGAAATTAAACAGAAAGGCAGCACAGGGGGTGCAAATGAGCCTCACCAGAGCAGTGGCCAGATCTAGAGCCCATGGAGCACAGCTGTTCACTCTGCAGCTGCTCAGAGCCAGCAGGCAGGTGTATAAAATGACATGGGGGAGGTACACTCTATTTTGCCTCTTCTCCCCCCTCGCTGGCTGGAGGGGAGGGGGAATAGAGTCCATCTCTTGCCAGGTGAGAGAGAGTCCCAGGAAAGACTCTAGAACCCCTAACTGGAGCTTTCAATCTTCAGGCTTCTTTAAGACTCTGGGGGTCTGCCCTGCCCCTCAAATGAGGAGTTCTGCCTTGCCCACTCTTTCCAGTGATATTGCCGCCCACCTCTCATGCCCCTGGGCTCTCCTTAGCACCTGCTTAGGGGATTTTGGGGGCCTGGAACATGGGCAGTCCTGGCCCCCTGCATGTAGGATCTGGAGCTTCCTGAAGGAATCAGGGATCAGCGAAGGATGATGAGTTTGTATAGCATGGGCAGCAGGATAAACTGGACATCAACTCCTGCTGGGTTCACACCTCTTCTCTCCCTACACAAAGCAGGCGCTTCTGCACATGTCCCTAAGGAGCGACCACATGAGCTCATGACATGTAGGAAAGTGGGAATCCGCCCCAAAGCAGCTCTGCCTCTCCCTCCGCCCTCAGGAAGACACAGTTACAAACGAGGATGTCATCTTATAAAAGACACAGAATGGATACAGCTACATGTCACTTTGCAAACAAGAAATATGATCCTGCCCCTCTTCCCCCCCCTCCCACCCAACGCCAGCTGTCCCAGACTTTGTCCCCACTCCCACCCCACCTCCAGACTGAGCCAGCCAACGTAGACTCCACCCAAAGCCTAGGAGCCGATTATTTGGCCGGACCATGTCTCGTGCTTTGTGTGTGGGGCCAGATTGGTGAGCACCACCTCCACAGCCTGGAACTTCTGGTTCTTGGGTGGAATGGGGCAAATTTTGTATGTGACCTCATCTCCCTCCATGGGGACATACTCCCCCTCGATGCTGGAAGAGAAAACGACATGGCAGATCGTTAGGGGCTAAACCGAAGCCCAAGCAAAAAAAAAAAAAAAAAAAAAAAAAAAAGAGAGAGAGTCAGGAACTAGTGATGTCCTTGGTCACAGGCTGCTCAAGTGAGGACAAATGTTTCATTCCTGAAGACTTGACAGCAGCTGAGCCCTTACTATAGGGGTGAGCAGAGCTGCAGTGATAGCCCCTTCTCTCCCTGGCTACAGGGTGACACCATGAGGCACTCTGGCACAATCTGGGGTCCTTCAACGGGGAAAAAGCAAGTTCACGCCTGTGGCATTCAGGTCCCTGACTCCCTGGGCCCCTTTGGAAATTCCAGCCTTAGTGAATGTTTTGCTGCGGTGGGACCCAGGATTCACACTCCTAGAGGAGGTTTTATCCCCAGAACAGGTACTGCCCGGCCAGCAGCAGCGTGTGCACTTTGCCGACACACACTATGCCTCCAACCTAGACAGCCTAGTTCTGGAAAGGGGCAGGGGCAAAGTGGAGTTGGCCCCTCTCTCTCCCCCATAGGCGTGTGCGTGGGATGTGCTGGGTGTGCCCAGGCACACCCTAATGCAGGAGTGGCTAAGCTCGTCCTGCATGGCCTGCCTGAGCTCCCGGCCAGGGAGGCTCGCTCCAGGCCCCACCCTGCCCTTGCCTGCCCTCATCCCCTGGCACCTCAGCACTCTGCATCCAGGAGCAGCCCTGGACAGCGTTGCAGTGGCATGACTCCGGCAGAACCTGAGCTCCTGCCACTCAGAGTGGCATGGTAAGGGGGCCGAGCTGCAAGCTCTGGTGGACCGAGCAGCAGGAGCTCAGGCCCCGCCAGAGCCATGCTGCTGCAGCGCTGTCCAGGGCCACTCCTGGGGGCGGTGTGCTGAGGCTTCGGGAGAGGCAGGAGTAAGCAGCATAGTAAAAGGGTCAGGGGGGTGGATAAGGGGCAGGGAGTCCCGGGGGAAGTCAAAGGACAGGGAGTGGTTGGGTGGGGCAGAAGTTTGGGGGTGCAGTCAGGCGATGGGGGAGTTGGGTAGGGGTTGGAATCCTAGGGGGCTGTCAGGAGGCGAGGGTGTGGAGAGGGGTTGGGGCAGTCAGGGGACAGGGAGTGGGGTGGTTGGAAGGGTTGGGAGTTCTGGGGGTCCTGTCAGGGGGCGAGGAGCAGTTGGATAGGGTGTGGGAGTCCCAGAGGTCTGTCTGGGGGCGGGGGTGTAGATAAGGGTTGGGGCAGTCAGGGGAAAAGTAGGATCCTAGGGGGGCAGTTAGGGGACAAGGAGCAGGGGGATTTGGAGGTTTTGAGGGGGGTGGAAAGTGGGAGAGAAGTGGATGGTGGCTGAGCTAGGGAGGGAAGTGGTGGGAAGTGGGAGAGAGTGGATGGTGTCTGGGCTAGGGAGGGGCTCCCTGGGTACACACCCTAATGAAATGTGCTTCGCATATCAATGCTCCCCCCAAAAATTTTAGCCAGTCCTAGGCCTCCATAACCAATCTCATCAGCTAGCCCCCATGCCCCAGTAAATACCAGTCCTCATGGCTATTTGTACAATGTGAACACATCTCCACAACAAACTGTCCTGAGATCCCCCTGGCTCCCTTAGCCCAAACTCACTTCTCACAGGCCCCAAACAGCCATCAAGTGGCAACAATTTTTGGTCATTCCCATCTATTGTTACTGGTGACTTCCAAGTTAAAGGATCCTGTCCGATTCACAGTCCCTTCAGCCACCCAATCCTCCTGGACCTACAATGCCCTCAAGATGAAAGGCTCTATATCCCACTCCCCGCAGGACTCACTCAGACACATGTACAAATATGTCCTCTGTGCCGTTCTCTGGAGTGATGAAGCCGTGGCCCTGGGAGCGTGAGAACTGCTTACAGACACCCTTGAAGACAGGGCCAGCGGAGGCACGAGCCGTCCTAGGGAAGGAGAGAGGAGTGGGGGGGAAAAGAGGTGAAGGAGTTTCATTTGGCACCACAAGGGATACCATTAGGCAGTGCCACTTAAAGGAGCCAGACCAATCAATCAGTCTCCCCACATCTTTAGCCCAGGAGAGAGGTGTGTCGCCACCTTTCTAAACAACATGGTGTCCCTTCCGTTAAGATCATGGTCTTGTGCTCCCAGGACCACTGAACTGGCAGTCCAGGGAGTAATGGGTATCTTTTACACATTCCATCGGCCAAGAAGCCAGATACTAAAGTGACTGGTGCTCTTAATGCCAGAGTTAGAGCCGCACACTGGGGATAAAGGAGGAGAGTTTGTTTGAAAGTGTCAGTTGTTTACAAGGCCTTCTGGTTACCATGGACGCCACTCAGTTTAGCAGGACAGACTGTTAAGCAGGTTCTCTCTGAAGTTCAAGGTCGCAATTACAACCAGGAGGCAGATTTTTAGGACCCTCTCCTCTGCCAGAAGAGGCTCTCCACAAGGGACAATCCCAAACCCAGCCAGGAATCAAAGACAGTGTATTGCTTCTATTGTTATCCCCACTGGCTGGCAAAGGCCTGTCAGACCCAGGTATTGCTGGCGTTGCAGCGGGGAGGTAGGGGTGGAAGAAGAAAAGGTTGGGTCAGAAATCAGTCAGCTATTTTCAAAATTATCAGACGGGACCCAAGCAATAGCCTCCCTTCAAGGCAAGTAGATAGATCAGTCACTACCCCACCCAGAGCACTTCTCTCAACCTCTGCTCCATGTGCTGCACATAAAGCTGGGGGAGGGGGACAGCCACACACTCACCCTGTCAGGTGGCCCCAGGCTAGGGAGGCTTCAGCCCAGGGTGCCACATATTAAAGCAGCACCACTGGAATAGCACTCTGAGTGCCAATCACCCACCAAACGGCCAGTCCCAGACAGCCCTACACCAGCCCGGGGGGGTCTGCATATCCGCTCCCTCACAGCTGCTAAGGGGCAGCTCCCATTTTGACTCAGTTGAGGGAGAGGTGTGGAGCGGGGTCCTTGGCAGCCCAGAATCCTTTGCGTCCATTACCTCAGGACCTCCTTTGAAGCATCACTAACTAGTGCAGAGGGTTCTAGGAGGGAGGGGGACTGCCCTGTGCTTTTGAGTGGGTACCGCTCCCTCTGTTTGGGGTGGGGGGATGACTGCAGGGAGCCAGCTCGGTGGATGGAAATAAGGGAGCTATTTGTGGAGGCATCAGATCCCCTCCTTGCCTAGGGCACCCAAGGACACACGGGTCTGAGTTTGCTCACCATGAGCATTATTGGTATGTAACAGTACGTGCACACGCATACACCTACCCCTGCGCAGAGACCACAGGGCAAGTGCCAGCTCGGTTACACATAAGCTGTTCCCCGATCTGCAGCACACACAAAAACACACTCTGCGTAGCCCGACTTCCCCTGGCTTCCTAGTCCTTATGTATGTGCATCATTCAGGTCAGCACCACTCCAGGAGCTCCTGTGGGTGAACCAGCAAAGGGAGTCCATCCCAGTGGGTGTCTGGGTGTGATCACACACAAACAGCAGCTACAATCTCTCCCATTGCTCCCCCACATTGGAGCAGTTCACAGGATTTTTATACTCTGCCCTATTGCCCCTCGTGCAGCGACCGCCCCGTCCGACCCTCAGCAGCATAAGTCCGATACTTACGCAGAGTACGTTCTGGTTCTTTTGGTGGGGAGGGGGCTGGGCAGGTCCCGGAGGAGAAGATTGCCCCGCTCCCAGATCCGACTTCCCTCCCGGTGAAAAGGGAAGGTGGGCCAGACAGGCGACTTCGGGGAGTGGAGGGGTGGGACCGTCGGTGGGGTGGCTGGGTCTGACGACATGGTGTGGCTGGCAGGATGATCCGTCTTTTGGAAGGGAAAGTGGAAACAGAAAGGAGAGAGCGAGCTCACAATTTTGGCTCTTACTTCAACCTACGGTGCAAAGCAGAGAAAGAGACGGTATAACATACAGGGAACAGTCAGTGTGCTCTGCAGCCAATTGTCCCTCTCTCTCATTGCATCCTATCTCACAGGATAAGCAGGGCCAGGCCGGACCAGTGTTTGAGTTGGAGATCAGCAAGGAAAAGCTGGATGCTGTAGAGGTGGTGTTGGCAACATGGTAGGCGGTGGCATTCCCTGGAGTCTGGACAGACCTCAAAGCCCCCACAGGCTTAACAGCATGGAGGTACCACCAGTGCTTCATGCGGGCAGGGTGGGAAGGGGTCGCAGATCTGGGGACAAGGATTGTTATTGTTGGTTTTGAAATCAAGCTGGGTCACAGCGGGGCATGCTTTAAGCACAGCTTTTTACAAAAGCTCCTGCGTTGTATCGCTCCTGCAGCCCCCAGACAGGGCCCCACAACCCTCTCCTCACCCCTCCCCACTGGAGCCCACATTGTTCTCACTAGAGGGGAAGGCAAAGGAGGAAGTAGAAACCACCCAGCAGCTCTGGGTGGCCCCCAATTCCTCCTCTGCTCCTGCGAACAATAGGAAGGCTCCACCCTCCTCCCTCCCTGCAGCATCAGTCTGGGAAGGGGCAGAGGGGACGCTGTTGCCACCCCTCACTGTCTTGGGAAAGGGAGGTGAAGAGGAGCAGAGGTGAGGCTGAGGACCGAATTGGTGGGGCCAGAATCAGTTGCTGGGCAGGCAAATGGGCACATATGGGGGCAATGAGATCCCCACATACATTCATCACTTAAGCACTGGGTGGGCTTTCCAAGGTGCGGGGGGGGGGGGGGAAATAAGGTCACACCTCCTCCCCTCTGTGGTTAGAAATATCAGTCTGTGGCTGCTGCTGCAGGGACCCATGTCTTTCCAGAGATGGGCCCCACCCAGAAAGCCACTATGCTGGATGGAGCTGCAAGAACTGCCGCTGGCTGCCCATTTGACTCAATTTTATTGACTTTGCTGTCGTCTTGAGGGACCCGTCTCCAATCCCTTTACTGCTGAGAGTCAGAGCTGCGGGAGGGAGCAAAACTGTCAGTTCTGCTTGAAGGAACCTTCAGATATTCTCTGTATAGTTGCTGGGGAGGAATTTTCCCTACAACTTGCCTGGTGAATTTAGGAGGATTTAGTTCCACTACCCTCATTGCAATTAATGTGAGCTGTGTAACTAACGCTAGGTCTACACTAGAAAAGCTGTGTTAGCATAGCTATGCTGGCAAACCCTCCTGGGGTGGATGTAGCTTAAATTGGCAAAGGAGTGTTCTTGACAGTAGGACTTACACTAGTTCCCAAAGCAAAATAAGCTACACTGATAAAAGCATGTTGTGGTGTGTTGGAATGTAACAATAATAGAAAATGTCAGAATAACTAGCGCCAATGCAATTATTTAATGAAAGATTCATACAGCACTGCAAAGGATACAGAAAGAAAACATGTCTTCCCACCCCCTGTAGATGGTGAAGACAAGGTAGTTTGGGCCCTTTCTCTGTACCTACTGGA
Organism: Dermatemys mawii; assembly: GCA_007922305.1. NCBI lineage: Eukaryota > Metazoa > Chordata > Testudines > Dermatemydidae > Dermatemys > Dermatemys mawii. The sequence continues at coordinate 589,582 of ML677350.1, forward strand.
ATGCTGGCAGTGTTCATTCCCAATCTAACCCCCCAAACTCTGTCCCTTTATAGGGTGTGAGACAAATCACCTCTCTGGAGGAAAAAAAATACTCCCCCCGCCCAATTAGTTTCAACATATTCTGCTTTTGATACCTTATCTTACCTAATTACTTACCATGTTTCTGTCATGGCTGTCCCAGGTTCTGTGACTGAGTTAAACTAAAGGGCCTTCTGATCTGATCATTATTACTGACATCTGTGGCAACTGGCAGTTCTTAATAAGTTAAGAACACCTTTCAGTGGGTCATTATTTCACCCCTTACAGAAAACATTTGCAATCACAAGTACCTCCTATTGCTCAGAGAACATAATTAGATCACAAGCATTTCTTACCAATTACCAGTCTTATTTCTTATAACATATTTCTGTAGGTACCTTTCATTAGTTTTGAGGGGTCTCTTCCCTGGCTGTCTGGCTATATTAGGAAGGTCAGGGTAAAAGATTATACACATTCCATTACTGAATTCAGTGTTTCCTTCACCCATTAGGTTCAATTGAAGGACAAAATACTTTTTGGTTTGAGTAGATATAAGGCACTGAATGTATTGATTCACAACATAAAAAGGACTTTGGTTAGCATATAACAATTATGAGAGTTTAACATAATAAATCATAAAGCTAATATTCACTACCAACTTTTATGCTGGTACAATTACTCCTATGAGAGGCCTTTTGCTGGTACAGAAATGTCACACAAAAAGCCCACTCATAACTGAATTTACTATACCTGCAAAAGTTTCTAGCATAATCCTATCCAGAATCACATCTGAAAAATCCCACCCCATAGGTCTAACCTGTGGGAGCTACCAGTAACTCTGTTCTATATGATGAGATTTTCAAAGCCTACTAGGAGACTTACTACTAAGAAGCACAACTCCTCCCACTGGTTTTCAGTGGGTGTTGAGCATCCACATCTCTTTGGCACTTTTGAAACTCTCTCCCATTGTTTTCTAAATCCCATGAGTAGATTTGAGAGGTCAATATGGCCACAATGCCCCTCTTCTGCCCCCAGTCTCTGCTGGGATCTAGATGCTACTGGAATACGAATAAGCATTTCTGAATGCTAGTATAGAAATTTATCTGCTATTGGAGGAAACAAACCCTTATCCTCCCTCCCAACCCATCTCTGTCAGCTTGGTGAACTTCAAGGCACGTAGAATGGGCCAACTCAAAATTAGCCAGAGGAAAGCGAACCCCATGGAAACAGTTCCATTAAATAGAATAGTCTCTGTTTTTGTCTTGTCATCCCAGATTCGCACTGTGCCTCACAAACTGGCATTGACTTTGACTACATTGTTGTTACCACCTCTTTCTTTTAAGAGACTTCTTCATTTCCGTTGCCCTCCCACTTAATCTCCTACTGCTAAGATAATTATCTCAAGTTAGCTTTTCCCCACACCAGAAAGAAAGAGCTAGAACAGTATCTAGTGATGGTTCTGTAAGCTAGGCCTCATCTTTCCGCTTATACCAGGGACTTAACCAAACAGTTTCCATATGCCAGAAAGCCCCGGAGTGACCCCTCAAGGATACTCAGACAATAGGAAGCCACAATTCAGTTGTGGAACCCCCATCACTGGAGGTGTTTAAGAACAGGTTGGACAGACACCTGGCGGGGTGATCTAGGTTTCCTTAGTCCTGCCTCAGTGTAGGGTGCTGGACTAGATGACCTCTCAAGGTCCCTTCCAGCCCTACATTTCTGTGATTCTATGCTTTTTCGATGGAAACATGCTGCAAAGCGACTGTTCCCCAGACTCCCCACTCTGCCCAGGGAGCGGGGCGGGATTGCGTGGAGCAGAAGTTTGCGGGGGCAGTCAGAGACGGGGAATGGTGGGTTTGGGTAGAGGGTGGGGTCCTGCCGGGGGTGTGTGTGGAGAGGGGTTGGAGCAGACAGGGGACAGGGAGTAGGGGGGGTTGGAAGGGTCAGGAGTTCTGGGGGTCCTGTCAGGAGGCAGGGAGCGGCTGGGTAGGGTGGGAGTCCTGGAGGTCTGTCCAGGGGCAGAGGGGAAGTCAGGGGAAAAGAAGGATTCTAGGGGGGCAGTTAGGGTACAGGGGATCTTAGGAGTGGGCAGTCAGGAGAACAGGAACATGGAGGTTTAGATAGGGGATGGGGTCCTGCGGGGCAGTTAGGGGGAGGGGGTCCCAGGAAGAGGCAGTCAGGGGACAAAAAACAGGGGGGGTTGGAGGTTTTGAGGGGGTTGGAAAGTGGGAGGGAGTGGATGGGGGGTGGGGCTAGGGAGGGACTCCCTGGGTGCACACCCTAATGAAATGTGCTGCGCACGCCTACGGGTATTATAAGCAAGACACGAAAAGTAATTCTTTGGTCTACTCCGTGCTGATTAGGCCTCAACTGGATTATTGTGTCCAGTTGGGTGGACACATTGCAGGAAAGACAAATTGGAGAAAGTCCAGAGAACAACAACAAAAATTATTAAAGGTCTAGAAAAACATGACCTGTGAGGGAAGATTGAAAAAATTGTCTGTTTAGTCTGGAGAAGAGAAGACTGAGGGGGGGACATAATAACAGTTTTCAAGTACATAAAAGATTGTTACAAGGAAGGAAGAAAAAAAGTGTTGTTCTTAACTGCTGAGGATAGGACAAGAAGCAATGGGCTTAAATTGCAGCAAGGGTGGTTTAGGTTGGACATTAGGAAAAACAGCCTAACTGTCAGGGTGGTTAAGCACTGGAATAAATTGCCTAGGGAGGTTGTGGAGTCTCCACCTTTGGGGATTTTTAAGAGCAGGTTGGACAAACACCTGTCAGGGATGGTCTAGATAATGCTTAGTCCTGCCTTGAATGCAGAGGACTGGACTAGATGGCCTCTTGAGGTCCCTTCCAGTCCTTGCATGATTCTGGATCTGCAGGAATGCCAACCCCACACATTCAAAAAAAAAAAAAAATCAAGAATTGTGAGATTGGCAAATGAGATGTTTAAAAATTGAGGGTTGTGGAGGTGGTGCCTTCTGTTTTTAGGCACTTTAGGGTTCCTGTTCTCAAGCTTCTATCTGCTGCCACGAAGTCTAGAAAGTCTCATGTAATAAAGCTAGTGAGTAAAGACAAACAGCAAATTTGGAGAGACAAACAATTAAATTGTAAGAGTTGGCAACACTCGGTGCCAGACTTTATGTTAAGAATGAGAAATCCGATACTGTTGTGGTTAATCTGGACTCAGCTGAAATCAGCATCACAGCCATTATCGCAGGGGTGGGCAAACTATGGCCCAAGGGCCACATCCAGCCCTTCAGATGTTTTAATCCAGCTCTCGAGCTCCCTCTAGGGAGTGGGGTCTGGGGCTTGCTCTACTCCGCATAGCTCCCAGAAGCAGCAGCATGTCCCCCCTCTGGCTCCTATACGTAGGGGCAGCCAGAGGGCTCCTATACGTAGGGGCAGCCAGAGGGCTCCACACACTGCCCCATCCCCAAGCGCCACTACCACAGCTCCTATTGGCTGGGAATCACAGCCAATGGGAGCTACAGAGGCGGCACCTGCAGATAAGGCAGCGCACAGAACCACCTGGCTGTGCCTCTGCATAGGGGCTGGAGGGGTGGGGACATGCTGCTGCTTCTGAGAGCTGCTTGAGGTAAGCGCTGCCCAGAACCTGCACCCCTGACCCCCTCCTGTGCCCCAGTCACCTGCACCAGCCCTGATCTCCCTCCAAATCCCTTGGTCCCACCCCAGAGCACCCTCCTGCACCCCAAACCCACACCACCAGACAGAGCCCCCACACACCCTGAACTCATTTCTTACCCCACCCCAGAGCCGGAGCCCTCACCCCCTCCTTCACCCCAACCCCCAATTTTGTGAGCATATAATTTCTGTACCCAGATGTGGCCCTCAGGCCAAAAAGTTTGCCCACCCCTACATTATCAGAATCCCAGAGCTAGTTGTTTAGTCATTTTGAAATCAAACTGAGTGTGATTGCAACTGTTTTTGGCACTTGGCCCAATTGCACAGTAGTGCTAGTTCTGATGGCGCAAGAGGCATTTAGAGGGGTTATTTTTGTACATTTCTATCCTGTTGGGCAATTTGGTGGCCTCTGTTTGATGTGTACACGTGAGGTCACATCAGGCAGCTGTTGTAGATTAATCCCTTCAGGGGTTGTTTTGTTTTTAAGCCACGTTCTCTTTAACATGCAGGGAGAGCTCAGCACTTCCCAAATGGAGGGGGGTCCTGGGCAAATCCCAACGGCAGTTTCATTTGGAGCTAGGGTTTATTTTGCACCTCAGACAGTTCGATGGCACTGCAGTTAGACCGCAGCCATGGTCCAGCTCAAAGGCCTTTGCACTGCAGCAGCGAATGGGTGTCTCCTAGGTCTCTGGTGCAGCAGACCCCTGCAGAGGTAGAAGCATTATGGACATGCCAGAGCAGAATGTATTAGCTTTATCCAATCACATGCCTAAAATCATCCCAAAACAGATCTTAAATGGCATCAGCTAGGATAAAAGTGGCCATGCCCTCATGCAGGACATGCTCCACCTGAGTAGATGTCTCCCATAGCATCACAGAACTAGAAGGGACCTTGAGAGGTCTTCTATCCAGTCCCCTGCACTGGTGACACGACTATCTAGACCATTTGTCATAAATATAAAGAGAAGGGTAACAACGCTTATGTATGCGGTAACATCAAATCCCTCCTGGCAATAAGTACACCAGAATCCCCTTATCTGTAAGGGGTTAATCAGTTCAATTAACCTAGTTGGTACCTGACCAAAAGGACCAATGGGGAAAGAAGATACTTTCAAATCTGGAGGCGGGGGCACGAGAGAAAGATTTTTGTTTGTGTTCTTTGATTGTTCTCTCTCAGAGAGGGACCAGGCCCAGAAAATCCATCTCATACAGACAGTCCTGAAAGGAGTCTCTAAGTGTAAGTAAAGCAAGGAGTTAGATTATCTTTTGTTTTAGCTTGTGAATTTTCCCTATGCTAGATAGAGGTGTATTTCTGTTTTTTGTAACTTTGAAGTTAAACCTAGAGGGGAATCCTCTGTATTTTAAATCTTTTTATTACTCTAATTTTACCTTCCATGCTGATGTTACAAAGGTGATTATTTTACCTTAAAAAAAAATATTCTTTTAAGAATCTGATTTTCAGTGTCCTAAAGACCCAGGGGTTTGATCTGTGCTCACTTTGTAACCAACTGGTTAATATATTATTCTCAAGACTCCCCAGGAAATATCCCTCCCTGAAGGGACTTGGAGCCCTATCTTCCCCCAAAATATCCCCCCAAGTGGCCCCTCCCTTAATGTTTGTTTAAATCTCTTGGTGGTGGCAGCAGTACATCCAAGAACAAGGAAAGGAATTTGTGCCTTGGGAAAGTTTTTAACCTAAGCTGGAAGAAATAAGCTTAGGGGGTCTTTCATGTGGGTCCCCACCCCTGTACCTGAGAGTTCGGAGTGGGGAGGGAACCCTGACACCATTCCTGACAGGTGTTTGTCGAACCTGCTCTTAAAAATCTCCAATGATGGAGATTCCACAACCTCCCTAGGCAATTGATTCCAGTGCTTAACCACCCTGACAGTTAGGAAGTTTTTCCTAATGTCCAACCTAAACCTTCCTTGCTGTAATTTAAGCCCGTTGCTTCTTGTTCTGTTTAACCTCTGAGAATAGGACAATTTTTCTTCCTCTTCCTTTTAAGAGCCTTTTACATACTTAAACTGTTATGTCCCCCTCAGTCTTCTCTTTTCCAAACTAAACAAACCCAGTTTTTTCAATCCTCCCTCATAAGTCCTGCTTTCTAGACCTTTAATCACTTTTGTTGTGCTTCTCTGGACTCTCTCCAATTTGTTCACATCCTTCCTGAAATGTGGCACGCAGAACTGGACACAATATTCCAGTTAAGGCCTAATCAGAGTGGAGTTGAGCAGAATTACTTCTCATATCTTGCTTACGACACTCCTACTAATACATCCTAGAATGATTTTTGCCTTTATTTTTTTTTTTTTTTTGCAACTGTGTTACACATGTTGACTCATATTTAGCTTGTGGTCCACTATGACCCCCAGATCCCTTTCTGCAGTACTCCTTCCTAGGCAGTCATTTCCCATTTTGTATGTGTGCAGTTAATTTTTCCTTCCTAAGGGGAGTACTTTTTATTTGTCCTTATTGAATTTCATCTTATTTACTGCAGACCGTTTCTCCACTTTGTCCAGGTCATTGTAAATGTTAATCCTGTCCTCCAAAGCACTTGCACCGTGATGTGGGCATGGGAAGCAGGGCAATTGTACAGAAGTTGCAAACATTATGCTGTCAGGTTCCAGAGGGAAGAGTCACCTTTGTCCAGGGGAGGGGCAAGAGAAAGCTACCACCTGGCTCTGTGGAGCTCATGGGTAGGTGCGGGTTGTGTGTGTTGGAGAATGAGGCTTTGAAAGGCTAGTCAACCTCCATACCCCCAATTTGTAATTAAACCACTACCACCTCCAGCTGGGCTCATTTAACACCCCAGGAAACCCAGAAATTTGAAATTGGGTTCCAAACTCATGCATAGCCTTCTGAGGAAGAACAGAGTCCTTAGTGCATGGATGAAAGGGATCCCTTCCCCTCCCCTCTGAAAAGAGAAGGCACTGAGGGCTTTGGGGAAGTTTTCTAGAGCAGTTCCAGTTTCAGGAAGAAAGCAGCAAAGTTGAGCAGACTCCCACCTTCCTCCCACAGGTTGTTTTCTCTGCAAGACGCTGAGCCCAGGGGGCTGCCAGTGTTCACCCTGGTTCTGCACCAGCAGACACTTGTATCCATACCTTAGCCACTTCCCCTCTGAACAACTGCCATGGCCGCTCGTGATCCTCAACCCCCTTTACTTGGCTTCCGTGGGTCCTGAATACCGAGTCCATGCTGCTCTCATTTGAGGCAGTGGGCCTGGCTTACGCTAGGAGCGCTTCCCCAGTATACCAGCAAAGCGATTCGAACGTAGGCCCTGCTATACCGGTAAAGCTCTGCTTTCACTGGTATAGCCACATTGACACGCGAGGCTTTTGCCAGCACAGCTATGGCTGGCAGAGATCACAATTCATCCTCAATCCCACAATCTTCTGTGGCTTCTTCACCATGTTCCTCGCCACTCCAAACCATTGTTGGGTCCTTCTCTGGCTGCCTAACCATCCCCCTCAACCCCTTCCAAATCCTTTATCCCCTTCACTGACTTCCTGTTGTGATGAGCTAACTAGCACCACTGCCTAACACTGCTGTCTGCTAGGCGGAACCAGAACTGATCGGTAGAGAAGTATTAATCGCATTGTTCTGGTGAGACCTCATCTGGAATAGCATGTACCGTTCTGGTCACTCACATTCAGGAAAGATGAATTCATGCTGGAACAGGTGCAGAGAAGAGTTCCTACAAGGATCAGGGGAATGGAGGTCCTAGCTGATGAGAGGAGACTGGAAGAGCTTGGCTTGCTGTGTCTAGCAAGAAGGCTGATAGGGAATATATAAATACATTGCTGAGGGGAAGGAGAGGGAAAGGACAACTACAAGGGAGGGTGAAGAGCTAAAGGACAATAGCACAAGAACAAATGGGTATAAATCCACTAGGAATAAAATTCATACTGGATTCAGATTAGAATGCGGCTTTTACTATCTGAGGGGTGAGGTTCTGGAACAGCCTCCCACTAGGAGCTGTGGAGGCAAACCACTTCATTAGCTTTAAGATAAATTTCTGAGTGCAGTTGTAAGACAGGGCTGATTGTGACGGCAGGGGAGAGGGCTTGGCTGCCCTAGGGGCTCACTTCCAGTTGATGCCTTATGTTCCTGATGCATGAGCTTTAGGATGTCAGTAGGTCACCTGTCGGACTCAGGAAGGATCCCCTCCCCGCCTCACTCACTCACACACACTGTATTCTGTGGGGGTTTTATTTTAAATCTCCTTCCTCTTAAGCATCAGGGATGGTCACCATTGGAGATGAGACATTGGCTGGGTGGTGCCAGGCCCAGACTCTGAGGTAATACCATGCATTCTCTCAGGTGCTTGGCTGGCTGTCCTGGCTGACATGCTCAGGGCCTAACTGATCGCCATATGTGGGGTCAGGAAGGAATTTTTCCACAGGTCAGATTGGCAAGGACTCAGGGACTTGGAGGTTTTGTCTTCCTCTGTAGCATGCGGGTGCAGGTCACTTGCCAGGATTATTGGATATGCCTCACATAACCATTGCCCTGACGTTGTGGGGCCCTCAGCCACAGCTGCACCTTGGTCTCTCCTAATCTCTGCCTGTGGCACATAAGTGTCTAGTCTCAGACTTTAGATTATCATGCTGGTCTCTTTTGGCCTTAGACTGACCTCCTGCACATTGCAGGCCACAGAACCTCGCCCCACCCTCTGCTGTAATACACCCCTAACTGCTGGCTGAGTTACTGAAGTCCTCAAATCATGATTTAAAGACTTCAAGTTACAAAGACTCCACCATTTACTCTAGTTTAAACCTGCCAGTGGCCTGTGCCCCATGCTGCAGAGGAAAGTGAAAAGCCCCCAGGCTTTCCATGGGGTTGGTAATACTTTGGTCTCATTCAGTGGTGGATGTAGTGGAAAGCCGCTGGGGACCTGTGATACACAGCAAAGCACCTAGTCTGACCTTGAGGGTCCCTTCTGGCCTTAAACTCTGAGTATGATGTGGTGTTATGGGCCTTATACTGCTAACTATCTGTGGAGAGTCCTTTAGCTCATACATAGGCAGCTGTGCTTTAGGAACAGGATGATCAGCCCCTCCTCCCCATCATCCCCAGGGAGGCCTAAATAGTCTTGTTAGGCAGCAGAAACTAAGTTCAAAATGGCCACAAATTTGCTATGTTTTCCCTCTCTCAGTCCCATCCACCTCTCATGCCTCCTACCAGTCTCCTCTCACTGGAACCAGTCTGGCTCACATCACAGCATGGGGGGAGAAGGGAGGAGATTTTTTGACTGTTTGTAGAAGATCATCTAGGTCATCACATTTCATTTCAGTGGATTAGGTAACTCCTTGCAGCATCACTCCAAAGATTGCACCAGAGCCCTCAGTCCCCTCTGCTGAATGCAGGAGCCAATTTCCACTTCCTTTGCCCCTAGGGGAAGCAGCAGTTGCTACGAAGCAGTGCTCTACAGCCTCCTCTGGCCCGCTCCATTCCAAGAGCTACAGGACACAGACAGAGACGCAAGAGAACACCAGCTCTGAAACCTGATCAGATCTGGATTTAGCCCAACAGCCAGATTAAGACAGCAGCATTCCAGAGGTGCATCTGGGGCCCCACTTTGAGACATGTGATTACAGCAGCAGGGCAGCTTTTTATAATGAGAGTTTCTAGCCCTCATGGTTAGATTGCTAAATATGACCCAAGCATAACCAGAGACTCCTCCTGGAGCATGCAGCCAACCTGAAACAGTGGCTGTGAGAGGTGAGAGCTGCCCCCAGGCTTCTCAGCCAGCTCTGGAAGACCCTGCTAACATCACCCTAATAAGGTATTAGGGGTATGACAGGAAAGAGCGTAAGGGACCCTACCCTTTCACCCAAGCAGGTAGATCCTGGCTGCTGAGTTAAGTACCAGGGGGACCCCAGCCTGCCACCCCTGCTTCGCCCGAGAGCAGACAGAATTCCTGTTGTCCTAGAAGGTGGGGAAGAAGCAGCCCCATATTGCTACCCCTGTCTCTCTGGGAAGGGATTGGGAGCCCCCCACCATCACCAAGCCAAGTGAGGGTGGGGGGGGGTCACAGGGCAGAGTTAGGAGAGGCCCCCTGGCCTCGGGCTATTGGGGCACAATACCTTACTTCAGCCCTCTTTGGGCCCAGGACAGAACCCTCTAAAAAGAAAAAAAGGGAGCTCAGTGAATCAACAGTTTGTGACCAGCCCTGCTTGGGGTAAAACAGCAGCACACTGGCAGAGCCCCCGCAGGGAAAAATAGATTAGTCCAAATGCATTGAGAGAGCTGGGCCTCGGGGTTGGAATAGCTGGAAGGGACACCTAACCTGCACTGCAGAGTCTCTTATGCGAATTTTCTTGCATCACTTCATGCCTATTCTGGTGCCTAGACACCAGAGTAATCTGCACCTTCCAGATGTCTAGATGGAGGGTATATTGGCAGATGCAAGGACAGTGTCAGATCTGCAGTAGCAGGGAATGCTACAGCTCACAGTTGAAATGCATTGGCAGAGCTGTGCAAAGAAGGTTGCACAGCACCTGCTTGTACTGTGCCTGCTTGAGACTAGTGCTTTCAGTCCAGTAAAGGACACCGATCAACCCTTATTTTATCTCCTTCCCTTCGGGTCCACCACTTTAGATGCAGATCTGCCATGTTTGCCTTCTCTGAAGAGCTGCATGTGACCAGCCTCCAGGAAGAGGCAACCATGTCACCCTATGCTTTGGCTAGGATGCAGCTGGCATTTCGAGTGCTGTATCTTTGGGGAATGTAGTGTCATTCGTCACTAGATCTAGTGACAGATCCCCACCCTTCTCCCCGTGAGAGGCAGGGAATGGACATTCTCAGGAGATCACGCAGCAGCAGCCGCCTTTGGGTACGACTTGAATGCTGTCCAGCCTTAGAGCATGCCAGTGTTGCCAACTCCTGGTTGTATCAGCCGACTTGCACTAGTTCAGAGATTCTCTGTCTGGGGGTGGGGATCCCTTAGGGGGTTAGGAGGTTATTACATGGGGAGGTTGCGAGCTGTCAGCCTCCCCCCCCAGGCTCTGCTTTGCATCCAGCATTTATAATGGTGTTAAAAATATTAACATGTGTTTTTAATTTATAAGAGGGATTGCACTCAGTCTTGAGCTATGTGAAAGGGGTCACCCATACAGAAGTTTGGGTATCACTGCACTAATTGGTGGTTTGCATCAAGCTCCATGTGATAGAGCCAAGAGATTACAGGAGAATCTCACTTATTTTTTTTTAAAAAAAAAAAAATAAAAAAGTAAAAAAAAAAAAAATCTAGCTTTCCTGGTTGTGGAGAAACGTGGGAAAACATGAGAGCATCACCGCAAGGCTCAGAATGCAGCTGGCAAAGAACAAGAACCCAGTATTTGAGGTTTTTTAAGCCACACTCCTGCTTTGAGCACTTGGGGTGGTAGCAGTATCCTGTATGGCCATGGAACTGATACAGTGTGGAGAGCGGCAGTGTTGGCTTCCCTATCCATAGGGACCAGGCCTTCCTCCTGATCTGGGCTAGAAGAGAGGTCTGTCTCCATGCTCAGTTTTGGCCCTATTCATGGCAATGGGAGCAGGACTCATTGCTCAGATAGTCAAGCAGGGAGACAAGTGTGTTGGTGGCTTTTTATAACAAGGACCCTGTCCGCTAGGAAATTAGCTGACACCCCCTCCCTCCAGCCCACCACAAATTGTTACACATGGACCATAGAACAGTCAGCAGTTTTGAGTGTCTGCCAGTTTGGGGGTGGGGTGGGAAGAAGAAGAAGGGTGGGAAGAGGAAGAAGGGTGTCACTTGAGCCAGCAGCCAAGTAGTGACAGGCTGGGTGTTCATAGAATATCGGGGTTGGAAGGGACCTCAGGAGGTCATCTAGTCCAACCCCCTGCTCAGAGCAGGACCAACCCCAATTAAATCATCCCAGCCTGGGCTTTGTCAAGCCAGACCTTAGAAACCTCTAAGGAAGAAGATTCCATCACCTCCCTAGGTAACCCATTCCTGTGCTTCACCACCCTCCTAGAGAAAGTTTTTCCCTTAATATCCAACTTATAAATAATCCAACTTGAGACCATTGCTCCTTGTTCTGTCATCTGGTACCACTGAGAACAGTCTAGATCCATCCTCTTTGGAATCCCCTTTCAGGTAGTTGAAAGCAGCTATCAAATCTCCCCTCAGTCTTCTCTTCTGAAGACAAACAATCCCAGTTCCTTCAGCCTCTCCTCATTAGGGTGCTGGAGCACAGGACTTATCATTTTTGTTGCCCTCCAACGGGCTCTTTTCAATTTTTCCCACATCCTCCTTGTAGTATTGGGCCCAAAACTGGACACAGTACTCCAGATGAGGCCTCACCAATGCCGAATAGATGGGGAATGATCACGTCCCTCAGTCTGCTGGCAATGCCCCTACTTATACAGCCCAAAATGTTGTTAGCCTTCCTGGCAACAAGGGCACACTGTTGACTCATTCAGCTTCTCATCCACTGTAACCCTTAGGTGCTTTTCTGTAGAGCTGCTACCTAGCCCTAGTCTGTAGCAGTGCATGGGATTCTTCCATCCCAAGTGCAGGACTCTGCACTTGTCCTTGTTGAACCTTACGATTTCTTTTGGACCTAGAAAAAATTAGAGGATTGGGCCCTTTGTATCCCATCTCTACCCTCCAGCATATCTACCACTCCTCTCAGTTTAGTGGCATCTGCGACCTTGCTGAGGGTGCAGACCATGCCATCCTCCAGATCATTGATATAGATATTGAACAAAGTCAGCCCCAAGACCCACCCTTGGGGCACTCCGCTTGATACTGGCTGTCAACTAGACATGGAGCCATTGATCACTACCCATTGAGGCTGACAATCTAGCCAACTTTCTATCTCCCTTGTAGTCCATTCATCCAACCTATACTACTTTAACTTGCTGGCAAGAATACTGTGTGAGACTGTATCAAAAGCTTTGCTAAAGTCAAGGAATAACACATCCATCGCTTTCCCCTTGTGCACAGAGACAGTTTTCATCATAGAAAGCAATTGGGTTAGTCAGGCATGACTTGTCCTTGGTGAATCCATGCTGACTGTTCCTGATCACTTTCCTCTCCTTTAAGTGCTTCAGAATTGATTCCTTGAGGAACTGCTCCATGATTTTTCCAGGGACTGAGGTGAGGCTGACTGGCCTATAGTTCCCCAGATCCTCCTCCTTCCCTTTTCAATAAGATGGGCACTACATTAGCATTTTTCCAGTCATCCGGGACCTCCCCCCGCTCGCCTTGAGTTTTCAAAGATAATGGCCAATGGCTCTGCAATCACATCAGCCAACTCCCTCAGATGCAGCACATCCGGCCCCATGGACTTGTGCTCGGCCAACTTTTCTAAATAGTCCTGAACCACTTTCTCCACAGAGGGCTGGTTACCTCCTCCCCAGTAGTCTGGGAGCTGACCTTGTTTGGGAAGACAGAGGCAAAAAAATTTGCCTTTTTTTTTTTTTGGCATACATTTGCTTTTTCCACATCATCTGTCACTAGGTTGCCTCCCTCGTTCAGTAAAGGTTCCACACTTTCCTTGACTTTCTTCTTGTTGCTAATATACCTAAAGAAACCCTTCTTATTACTCTTAACATCTCTTGCTAGCTGCAACTTCAAGTGTTATTTGGTCTTCCTAATTTCACTCCTGCATGCCTGAGCAATATTTTTATACATCTCCCTGGTCATTCCACTTCTTGTAAGCTTCTTTTTTGCATTTAAAATCAGCAAGGATTTCACTGTTAAGCCAAGCTGGTCGCCTGCCACATTTGCTATTCTTTCTACACTTTGGGATGGTTTGTTCCTGCAGCCTCAATAAGGATTCTTTAAAATACAGCCAGCTGTCCTGGACTCCTTTCCCCATCATGTTTTTCCTTCCAGGGGACCCTGCCCATCAGTTCCTTGAGAGAGGGTGTTTCATCAGTCCCCACAGCCATTCAGGCTTGCAGGGCAACATGCGACCTGCTCTTTGAGCAGCAGAAGCAGGAACATTGGTGTGCTGAAAAAGGCTATGTCACAGAGAGGACGTGCACAGCGGCGAGCAGCACAGTCCCAATAAAGCACCTTCCCCGCCTGCCTTAATCCCCACAGGAAGCATGGCAGTGCAGTAATCAAGGCTAAAATAGTGTCTGTACGTGCACAACATGTCCCCCCCCCAAAAAAAATCCTCCACCTTCTGCTAGTCAGGCACACATCCAACATGCAGGGACCAGCACTAACTGGAGGCAGGTGCAGGGACTGGTATCCTGCAGTCACTGACACCGACACACATTGCAAAGTCTTAGTGCAAGAAGCAGCCCCAACGGGGATGTTGGACTAAATGAAGGAGCTTTGAGTGCCCCAATATCTCCCATGATGGGAGCTCACTTGGATCAGTCTGAAACTAGCTAACTGCTCCCTCCCCACCCTTCTTCTGGCATCTGAATTCTAACAGGGGCCGAGGGCTCCCTCTGCCCCCACACTCCAATCCTGCCCTCAGACTCAGGAAGAAGGGGAGAGGAGAGATCAGAAGAGCAAGCTGGATTTTCCCTGGGACCTACAGTGACCTCCAAGAAGTGGCATGTCTCATTGCTGGCTAATGTCACTTCATTGCTTTGTACCACACAGCAGCTTGTTTCAGTGCAGCCAGCCTGCCTCAGAACTGTCCCTGAGCTCTCATTTGGGCCATCAGTGCCCTACTCCATTGAGGGCTTTCCCGCTCCCTGCCAAGCGTCTCACAAGGGGCACCATCAAATTGTCTATCAGACCCTTATACTTGGAGATCCATCCCTAAGGGAGTCTGCAAACAAGCCTCACTGGTCCCTAGACTTTAAGCCAACGCCTGCCTTTCTCTCCCTCATCCTACCCGGCTGCCCCGGTTTCCAGATCAGCCCCAATAGCAGCAGTTTCTCACCTTCTCGGCCTCTGCCAGGCTCTTGCTGGATCCAAGTGTCGATCCCCCAGGCTGGTTCGTGCCCGAGCAATGGCGTTGCCTCCCTCCTGTCTGATCCCGTGGCCTAGGACAGCCCCCGCCACCCTTCCTATGTATGTTCCCTTCCCCTCCCACACGCAGCACTGAGCACAGCTCTGGCAGAGGGACAGCTTCCTATCTCTGCAAAACACCACCCCGTGTGCTGCACAGCAACACAGAAGGCTGAAGGAGGGGAATCCGTGCCAACCCCCCAGACGCACTGCTGCGTGACACAGCCAGGGATTGCTGCCATCTAACACACAGCGAGGCGGGGGCTGGGACCCAAGAGACAGCCTCCAAAACAGACTGGACCATAACAGAAGCCTGCTCACCTCTGCCCCAGTCCTTTACAAAGGTCCAGAAGCCAGAGCTCTGGCAGTCATTACCGACCCCAGGGAACTTCTCAAAATTAGGGTTGTTTACAATAAGATCCTGGCAAGACTCCAAACCTGATGATCTTCTGTTGGCCTAACCCCACCTCCTGTGGGTTCTATTGTCACGCCCCCTAAGACATTGTTGGCTTGTCACTGGCAGTCACACTCCTCAAGCCCTGCAACCCCTGCCCCACAAGAATGACAAAGCTTTAACATTCATATAAAAACAATCCCCGTATATTCCGCCTGCTTGGCATTTGGGATGATTGTAGCATCATTTCCCTTTGCTCAGATATTGGCATTTGAAACTAAAGGGATTATCTTCCCAACCACACAAGTGTCTTCCTCTCCCTTGAGGACCTACCTCCACTGCCTTCCCGCAGTCAAACCTGCAGGGCAGTCACCCATCACAATATCTGCAACATCACAACCACTTCTGTGGCTGACAGAGGGGAACATCACAAGCAAGCTCTGGCAGAACGAGAAGCCAAGTGTAGGGGAGGAAAAGGCTCATTCCAAAGGCACAAATATCTGCTTTAGCCAAGAAGAACACACAGGAAGTTGCTGGCAGAGCCAATGCTGTTTAATTAGTATCTCCCACCCGTTCCTCGTGGCACCTCGTCATGAGACACTTCAATCTGTGTTGTCACTTCTTTGGGATTCTTCAGTTGTTTCATGAGGCTGTGGGTCAGACCCATGACAACCAGAACTCTCCCACGCAAGAGTCTTGTCCCTGGCCTGAGTGGACATTTTGTGAGAACATGAAAGAGCCAGTGGAGGGAGAAATTAAGGCCCTCACAGAAAGAGCCACACAGGCAGCTGATGGGATGTAAAGTAGCACCCAGCATTCCCATGGCATTTTACAGCCACTACTCCTGGAGGAATTTGGTGCCAAGATAATAAAAATTCTGTGCACAATGTTTTAAAATTTGGCAACATTCTGCTTATTTCATTTGTCAAAACAGCTCAATATAATCACACCAGTTTCAATTATTTTGGTAATTTGTTTCAAGATACCTGTCAGCAAGTACATCTTTAACAATACAGATGACACAAAGTCGGAATTGTTTTTGGGAAAGTAGATTCCCTACTAGACCTATTCACACAGAACTCTGGGTAATAATTCATTCAGTTCCAATGCAGACCATATTTCCAGCCTCCCTCAGAAGCAGTGTAAAGACTTGGATGTTGGGGATATGGGAAGAGCTGAGGGAGAGGCAAGTAATTGCTGGGAAGGAGCCTGGGTGTGAAGTTGCAGGGTTGTTGGATGCGGGTGGGAGAAGGAAGGAACAGGTTTTTTTAGGTGGTGGGGAGGGCTTGTTAGGGAGCCTCCATTGTGCAGATGCTGGCTGACTCCTAACCTCTCCAGTTCAGTCAGGCACATCTGCATCTGGGCAGCAGGTGACCCACCTGCGCAGGGAGGCTAGTCCCCATCCAAGACCAGTCCCCATCCAAGGCCCTGCTTCTCCCACCCCAGGCCCTGCCTGATCCCAGAGCCCACCCACCCACCCTCCCTGTGGCTGTCAGCCCTGCACCCCTCCCCCCCTCACCCTGAGTGCCAGGCAGTATGTGACCTCCCTCAGCCCTATCTCAGTCTCCACAAACACACACCTCTGTGCCCAAACATAGGTGCCAAAGCACCCCCTGACTTGGAGGCTTTCATTATATACAGGGTTTAACATTTGATTCAATAGCTCTCAGCCCCTGCCTCCCTCCCCCCTGCCCCACACACTGTACAAGTTGTTCCAGCACCACTGCCCTCACTAGCCCTTCTGAACCCCAGTCTGTGACTCCCCAGCAACTCCACAGGCTCCATGCTGTATCCCCCACGTATCCTATGCCTCCTGACCCAGCCCCACAGGCAGAGCACTGTGACGAAGGCAATGTCTTCTTTCCCCTATCCACAGCTGGGATTAGCCCAGGAATGACTGTTCTCTGTTCTGATGCCACAGCAGCCCCGGGTGGGTAAAAGGCATAACTACAGCACGTTTTCAGCAGAATGCATTTTCTATGGGGAAAAAAAAATTCTGCATGGCACATGAATTCTGCGTGTGCTGTGTGTCCTCAGCCGTAATCTGCAAACAGATGACAACTCCTGATGGGAAGGAACACAATTTCCAGGGTGTGTGTGGGAAAATGTGACCGCCCCACCCATTGCCTCTGGGTGAAAGAGCAGCAGCAGAATCAGGAGCATGAGGGCAGCAGCAAGCAAGCTCCTCAGGGAACATCTCGTTGGAGCCTGTCTCCACAGGCAGGGGCTGGGCTCCTTCCAGGAGAGGCAGAAATGCATCAGGATGCAGCTCAGAGCTGTGTTGCCTGCTCTACCTGGGGAGTGCCCAGCCACGCAGAGGCAGTCCAGCTCAGGTGGCAGGGAGGGGTGCCAGGCAACCAGCCAGCAACCTGGCTTCCACAGCCTGCACAGCTCCCACCAACTTCCAATCCACCAGCTTCTGGCAGGAGTTTTCAAACTGGGGGGTGCACCCTCCCCCAGAGCTAAATGGAAGGCAGAAATCTGGGGAGCACCTGCGTTCACATGCCTCCATGTCACTTCTGTCTGCCAAGCATTCTACACACAGCTAGTCTCTCAAGATCAAATTGCTGCATAATAAAAAGCCCATAAACCTGCTAGCTGGTCAATATTTTTCTAACAGGAGGGCATAGGGTGGAGGTTGAAGAATCCTCCCTAGTTAATGGTTCATAATCTGGGCACCAGCAACCTGTTCAGGTTCCATCTCTGAATTTGCACCTTGGTGGGAACTC
Organism: Dermatemys mawii; assembly: GCA_007922305.1. Lineage (NCBI taxonomy): Eukaryota > Metazoa > Chordata > Testudines > Dermatemydidae > Dermatemys > Dermatemys mawii. The sequence continues at coordinate 607,302 of ML677350.1, forward strand.
AAGTTTTAGCCCCCCAACCTATGCCTGCAGGTTATTGACCCATTTGATGAGGTGAGTATGCACCTGGAGAGCACAGCATAGCTAGAATTCTGCTTAGCAAGCTTCATATGTACACCTCAGACTCCTGCCGATTCCAGGAGAGTCCAGTCCAATCCTGGAGGTTGGCAACCTGATCTCCCACAGGCCAGCAGGAGGTGGGAGGGCAATGGAGAAGGGACAGAGCCATGTGCAAGTGGGGTGGTCTTAGTGGGCTTTGTTTTCTATGCCGGGGGAATCATGGCATCTGTGGGTCCTTCCATCTCCCTTGCCCTGGAGGAACCACCCTCCTTTAGATTGACAAGACACCAGGGCCGGTCAAATAGCAGCACTGATGGGGCCCAAAGGGCATCACCTAGTCCAGCCTTCCTGTCACTAGAGATTGTGTCTCAGAGTCCCCTTTTGAGGGGCGTGTGAGTTTGGCAGGGCTGAGGTGGGAGTGCCAGGTATGAGAATGTTACATCTCATCTGCAATTACATATGGTGTTCACCACACATCCCCAAATCCACAGAGCAGCATCCAGTTTTGCAGAGCAGTGCTAGGAAGCGAATGCCCATAGGCCCATTCAAGTACCCTGAACCATTTTTTTTCCAGGTGTTACTGATGCTAAGACTCCTCATAACAGCAGTCCCACTGATGCCCACAAGAGAAATCCAAGCAGGGAAGGGACCCTCCCTCCATGTCCATCTCTGTTGCAAGGCAGCAATCCACATGCCCTGAAACAGAGACATAGGAGGGAACCTCCCCAATTCCAGAGGCCCATTAAGGGTCCCAAGACATGGGACAGTCTGCTCAAAAGTAAGGCAGGGTGGAAACCTTAGCACAAGGGATCACTATGGGAGAGTCATACTGACCTCAGCCTAATCTGAAGCCCCACTGCAAACAAAGGAATGGAGGAAATTAAAGTCACAGCAAAGCTGCCCTAGAGCAATGGTTTTCAACCAGGGGTCCAGAGCCTCCTGGGGGAAAGCCACAAGCAGGTTTCAGGGGTCCACCAAGAAGAGCCAGTGTTAGACTCTCTAGGGCCCAGGGCAGAAAGCCAAAGCCCCACCATTGGGGTGGAAATTCAGGGCCCTGAGGCCCGCCACCTTAGGCGAAAGCCGAACTTAACTTTGTGGGAGACCCTGTGGCATGAGGCCCCAGGCAATTGTTCTGCTTGCTACCCCCTACTGCCAGCCCTGGCTTTTATATGCCAAAAACCAGTTGTTGTGGCACAGGTGGGCTGTGGGGGTTTTAATGGCATGTCTAATGGGAAGGAAGGGCTCAGAAAGAAAAGGATTGAGAACTCCTGACCTAGAGGATGGGGAGAACTGCGAAGATATCAGCACACGAGTCCTTGCTCTTCCCATCTGGCTAGGGGGAGATGCAGAGGGGCTTGGGAGCACAGAGAAAGTCAATTTCATGCTCCTCCCCAGCAGAATCCCAGCAGCCACATTCTTATAGGTAAGATCTGTGTCAGGCACGGTGGAGGAGGGATGTTGAGAAAAGCACTTGGGGGTGCGTGGAAGAAGAGCAACAAAGAGCAGTGCTCCCCTCTGCCGTGGGGTTAAGAGTGCTTCCTTCAAGTGTTTCAACCTCTCTGACTCAGCAACAGAGATCTGAACTACAAATCACTCAGGGGAAGGGAATCCAGGTTGCTCCCAGGACACAGTGCTGCCTACACCAATAGAAGTGGAAAGGTTTTCCAATACTAGGGTGACCAGATAGCAAGTGTGAAAAATCAGGACAGGAAGTGGGGAGGGAAATAGGACCCTATGTAAGAAAAAGCTCCAAAAATTGGGACTGTCCCTATAAAAATCAGGGCATCTTGTCACCCTATCCAGTACCGCCCCCTGCCCATTGCTGACAGACTAATTCCCCCAGGCATTTCCCTTTGGAGGGGAACAGAAGCTCCATGGCTTTGCTTGGACAGTAGGAGTAGGTGAAAGCCACCAGAGTCCAGGACGTGAGTGTCAAGGCCTCAGACACTGAGCTCATTGGGGAAACAGCCTCAGCTGCTTGTGTTCCAATTAAAAGCCAAACCCTCAGTATGTCGGTAAAAGCACTGCAATAGTCCAGGACCCCACGGTTCTACTCTCCCCTGCAGCAACCTGAGGGACAGCTACCTTAGCTACTTCAAGAAAAAGGGAACACTTCCAAGCATCACTGATTTGGGGCGGGGGCGCCCCCCGAAAGAGAACTGTTTTACCAAAGAATATGCAAAAACCCAGTCTGATTGTTCAAGACAGGCTGTAGACACATTAGCTTTCATTCCAAGCTCCCTGCGCCCCATTCATCCAGATCGTTGGAAGGGCCCACAATGTATTGAACAAAACTCTTAAATATAGACACATTCATTTGTGAGCTGGCTGGGACCTCCTTTAACTAAACACCCTTTAGGTACCTCCAAATATGGTAGGGATGCTTTTGAAGAGATAATAGCCCCCATTCTCCCTCTAACCCTCCCTCAGTACAGCAGCAAAGAAAATCCCCCAGCTGTCATTCAGCCAAGCTACCGTACACATAGCTAGTTTGGTTATTCTACCCCTGTGAATCAATGCCTCCAGCCCTTTATCATCTCTGTTGCTCTTTTTTGTATTTCCTCTAATTTGTCAAGACCTTTCAGGTAAGGAGGTGCCCAGACAACAATATTTCAGAGGTGGTTGCACCAAAGATGCCTAAAATAGGACAATTACATTCCTGCTCTCTAATTGGGGCTGGATGTGCAGAGGCATCCGAGTTGCATCGGCTTTTTTGGTGGGTAATTTTATCCCATCACAAACTCTCACCCCTTGGTCTGCTTGAGCATTCCTGCTTCCCTAGCTTCTCCTGTTTCATAGACTAGCTGCTTTCAGATGAGATTCCAGAGGAAAAATAATTTCATTATTTCCTGCCCATCTCTCTCTCATCTAGGTTGCTAGTGTTTGCAACTCCTCCCAGTTTAGAATCATTGCGAGTTTCCTTGTGCTATTTGCCACCTCTTGCAGATGATACATTTTAAGAAGCAGCTGATCCCTGCAACATTTCACTAAAATCCCCTTTCCCCAGCTACTGCATTAAAAAGAGCATGCTGCCAAACTGGAGACCACCATGTATACTTCCTTCACCCTATAAAGCATTCTTGGCACACCCTGGCCTCAGGCAATGAGACACCGGTAATATGGGCACAGAGATGTGAAAGCAGTATTCTGGCTTGTAGTCATACATAAAGCTAGTCTAACACCCCCAAAACCCAAATTGTCTAGACAGATCTCTCTCAATACAGGTCTCCACACACACAAAATTAGCTTGTCCTCTGAGTTCGGTAACAAAATTACATTTTAATCCCACCACCCCAATACACACCCACTTGAGGTCAAGGGTCTGAGAGCTGGAATGGGCTGCTCCTGTGGGTGATCATTCCAGTGGATATTCATCTGGGAAATGCACTGATTAAATAAATAGTTTACAGACTACCCTTATTCTTTCTTCCTTCCTTTCTCCCTCCTCTTCAGATCAGAGCTCTGGTGTCTGGCAGGTTTTTATAAATGCTGTCTCTATCCAATGCTAATGAAAGACTCTTATCCCTGCCTGGGTTGGTTACAGTGTCCTGTAACCACGAGTTAAAAATCACATCACAAGCAACGCACTTTCACTTACATGTCTTATATTAATGCTCCTTTAGGGAGATGCATTCAAGAAGAAATAAATAAGCCATTTACTGGATTACATATTTAAAGCTCCCCTCCCTTGAGCTGAGGACACTTACCCCTCCGAGGAGCAGCCACGTCTACAGCAGAACAGCCCAATTTGTGGTAAAATATAAATGTCACCTTTATAGCTAGGTTATAAAACCCTTCTTAGTCAGTGCTAGGCTACTGGATTCGGGGGCTGTTGATGGGGGGAGAGAACAAACAAGCTACCAGTGCCAAAGGGGTGGGGGTTGGAAAGAGAAGCCATCATGGAGTCTTGATTAGCCTTTTTTAAAAATGCATAATAATAAAAAAATCCTGCTTGTTTTTAATGGGAAGAGTGGCTGTTTTAATACCTCAAGCTAATGTCTCCATACACCCTCTTCCTTCCTCCTTTGGCGATTGGACTTGCTGTTTGCAGGAAACAATTTTAGTCAGTAAATAAAAATATAAAACCACCCTCTTTAAAACATCATTAGGGAGATGCTTTAACAAATCGCATCCCCACTCCTAAAAATGAGAGAGTATACAGGAGACGTAGCCCAGCTGATCCTAGCCTTTGATGGCAAAACTACAGTAATTCACCCACTGAGGGTGGTGATGGTGCGGAGGGAGGGAAGTCACACACACAATACTACTACTGATGCCAAATGATTTCTTTTAAACGGTAGGGGAGGGGAAGAGGAGAAAGAGAGAGAAAGAAATAAGAGGGGAAAGTTAATTCACATTTCATTTTACACCCTTTGCTCAATCTCAGCACAACTCTTTAATCTCCGAGGAGGAGTCGCTGTACACCTCTGTCTCTTACACCAGTGTTTCCGAGGATACCCAATGGGGCACTTTGCCTCCCCTCCCCTCCTAGTCAATTACAGCCCCGCCTGCAGCTGTAATCGACAAAGCTCCAGCGCCTAGAGCAGATGAAGGCTCCGCTATTACCTTGCGGGGAGCAGCGATCCTTCCACACTCAGCCTCACTCCGGGGTTTTTCCTTCTCCCCCTCACTCCTCTTCTCGGGCTGCTACAGGCGACTCCTACTGAATTGAAAAGATTTGACGTGTGTGATGTTGCACCCTGAGCTTCGCACATTATACACCCCTTCCTCCTGACGTCAGGATGCCGAGGGAGGGGGGAGGATGGAGGGGACAGGTGGGAGGGATTATGATGGTAGCGGCTACTCTGGATTTAAAGTGACATGTGTTTTTTGCGCGCGGGGGAGGGCGTTTGTTGGAGCTCATCTCTCCAGAGTTCAGCCGTGACTCGTGCTGTGGGTGTGAGAGCGGGATGACATGACATAAAACGGGTAGCCTTGAAAACTGCCGGGAAAGAGGCTGATTATGAGGAATAGAGAATGACCCAAGAATAGCGGAGAATGGAAACTGGGATTCCAGGAGGGGGCAGACATTTATTTCATTGGCCCTGGCAGCTGGACCTAGACTTGCTCTAAGCTGCTTCTAGTCATTCCCAATCTTAATCAGCTCTTAAAATCATTGGAGATTTGTAACAGCAAGTTGGACAAACACCTATCAGGCATGCTCTAGATAATACTTAGGGCTTGGTTACACTTACAGCTTTATAGCGGTTTTGGTTATACCTGCCCTCATATACAGCTATAGGGATAGCGCTATAGTGTGTCCACACTGAAACCCACAAGTGGTATAGCATGATCACACTTGCAGCGGCATGGGGAGTGGTGCATTATGGGCAGCTATCCCAGCATTCAGCTGGGTGCAACGTGCATTTCAAATGAGGGGAATGAGGGGGAGTGTGTTGTGTGTATGCAGGAGAGAGCAAGTGGAGTTTTGGTGTGCTGAGAGTGTGCCAGCAAATTCCCTTTGAAATACAGAGCCTGCGAATCTTCTATTTCAGTGGTCTTCAAACTGGGGTGCACGCACCCGTGGGGATGTGCGAGACCCCGGTGCCGCTGCCGAGCCTGCCGGGGAGACCACCGGACTCCCAGGCGGGCTATTTCAGTCCCGCCAAAATGCTGCTGCAGAAAGTGGAAGTTTCCACTTCCTGTGGCAGAATTTTGGTGGACATATCCCCCGGGGGCCTCCAGACCTTTCCCTCCACGGAAAGGGGCCATGAGGGGAAAAGTTTGAAGCCCCTGTTCTATTTCACACAGGCTCACTCCATAAACATTTGCATTGCTTATTTGCCGAGTTAAGAGATAAGCTCTGAAAACGTACTTACGCATTCCTCCAGCCAAGTTCAAAACAAAGGAAAGAGCTTAAATGGCTTAGGAGTGTCTCCAGAGATCACTCAAAGTGATGTATTGTTAATACCCATTCACACTGGAGATAATATGGAGCACTCAATATGCTATAGCCGTTAATCCTCTGGGAAGGAAGAATTAGCAGGACTGGTATAACTGTGGACTTATAGCGCTCTACGTGTCTCGCCAGTGTGGATGGGTAGTGAGTTATAGCTCTCCTGGGGGCTTTATAGTGCTATAACGTGCCAGTGTAATCAAGCCCTTAGTCCTGCCATGAGAGCAGGGGACTGGACTAGATGGCCTCTCAAGGTCCCTTCCAGTTCTATGATTCCTTTTGGATAGGCCCCCAGAGAGTAGTGAAGGGTAACTTCTCTTCCCCAAGGCCTTTAGTCCTATCAGTCCTATCCTGCCTTCTCCTCAATACCTGTCCCTGTGGAGACAGTGAAATGCTATAAGCTCTGCTGCTCTCAGTAGGCAGTTGACACTGTACTTAAAGAAATCTTTTCAACAATCATGGGTAAGGCTAAGATCTTATGGTTATTTTTAGTAAAAGTCACAGACAGGTCATGAGCAATAAAAAAATAAATCACAGAAGACATGACCTGTCTGTGACTTTTGCTGCTGCAGCTCCATGGTTTCCTCCACCACCTTGGTGGCTGGGAGCTGTGGGGTTCCCCTTCCACCCATGGTGGCTGGGAGCTTCAGGGTGACCATATTTCCCAAAGAGAAAATGGGACACCCCCAGCCACAAGCCCGAGGGCCATCCCCCCCTCTACCCCCTCACGCGCCCCCCATGCAGAAATCCTGAAGAAGGCCCCCTGAGGAGGCTGTCAACCTTCAACCTTTGCTGAAACCCTGCCGGGGCTTCAGTCCTGCTGCTCCTGGGGCTGAAACAGAAAATGTCTCAGAGGTCTCTGAAAGTCAGGGATTTCATGACTTCCATGACCTCCATGACATAAATGTAGCCTTAATCATGGGTGCTGTGATTCCCTTCTGACACAGCACATGAGTGAAGTGGGGACCTGGATGAAGAGCAGCTGACTAAACCAGGCAAGACAGAGATAATGCTGTTCAGAATTGAGTAAGCAGTTTGAGGAACTAACTGAAAGGAAGACTTCCTTTTTCCCTGACATTGTCTGCTGGCTGCTGTGGGTCAGGCATATGCAGCCTCCAGGGTCTGTTTGCCCCAGGATGTCTGGGAAGATGTAGTAACCAGAAATATTTGTTCACTTTCAGCTGGCCAATTACCAGTACTCATTGCTAGACACCTAGAAATACCTAGCAACCGAGATCTGTCACTGCCAGGCTGGACTATCGCAACTTGCTCCATCCGGGGCTGACTATCCTCGGAGATACCCAGAAGCTGCATGGTCCACCATGCCTTCTAAGCAGAGCTACACATCAGTTCATCACACCAGAGGCTTAGCACTCTGTGTGGGCTGCCATTTGCATTTCAGGTACATTTCAAGGTCCCCATCTTTGAAGTCCTGGCTGGGTGAGTCCCCAGTTACTTTAGGGGCCATATCTTTCTGCCCTTTGCCGATTTTGCTATGCGCAAGAGAGCCACTTCAGTGGGCAGAGTCTAGATTTCTACTTTGAAAGCTCATCTTAAGGCATCCTCAGTGAAGGGCCCACAATTATAGAATAAACTCCCGCAGGAAATCTGTGGTGGTGTTTTTTGTGATATGGCCATTATTGAACTGAGACCCACAAACCCATTTCCTACAGGACACTAAGCAGAATTTGCACATTGACCAGCCTCAAGGACGAAGTTGTAGACAAGGAGGTCGAGTTGGAGGATGATGTGGAGCACACGGCAGAGTCATCTAGCGATGCCGCAAGTCAGGACCTCTTTTCCACTCCAGAGGGGTCTAGCCAGTTCCAGCAGTCCATTTCTGGCATGCATGATACAGGAGAGGAGAGCTCTGGTAAGTGATCTTTTTGAGTCAATGCTGCTTGGTGATATGAGGTAGTGTAGTCCTTTGCTTTGTATATTCTAGAAATGGGTTAAGTGATAGAAATGTACAAGACTAGCTGTATTTGTGTGCGCTTCACATTCCTCTGTGCAGCTAAACAATGCAGTAGAACAGTGTGTTAATGGACGTCAAGATTTCAAGGGAATTCTTCAGAGAGATCTTAAGGAAACTTTCCTGGAGGTACTCGCCAATCCTCTGCCAGAGCTTCCTTGGCAGAGCTGCTTTGTTCCTTCCTCCACTGTGGGAAACTTTCCTGCTTCAATCAGCAATCACTTGTGCAGAGACCAAAGTGGCACACAGGCATCCAGCATAAGAACCCGCACTCCACCCCAAAGGAAATTTTTCACCCTTCACCTCACAAATATTATGGACAGCAGGCTGCTATGACCACGGGAATATTTTCCTCATTTTTGTCTAACCTGCCATAAAGGCAGCACCAGAGTGCTTTTAATCTGCCAAAGGCACATTCTATAATCATTCTGTACCTACTCAGCCTATTGTTGAAGCACTCCTTGTGGCTGTCCAAATTTCCCAGATAAGGCTTTTTAAGCCATGGGAGTATGGTGTATGCTGGGTTTCCCAGGATCACTATGGGCATTGCAACATCCCCCATTGGAATCTTCTGGTCTGGAAAGAAAGTCCCTGTTTGTGGCTTTTTGTATAGTCCAGTGTTCCTGAAGATGCATGTTTCATGCACCTTCCTGGACCACCTCATGTTGATGTCAGTGAAATGTCCATGATGATCCACAAGCACCTGTAATAACAGAGAGGTATCCCATTCTATTGATGTACTCCATCCCAAGATGGTCCAGGGCCAAAATTTGGATATGTGTGCCATCTATCGTCCTGCCGCAGTTAGGGAATCCTATCACTGCAAAAACATCCACTATTTCACGCACACTGCCAAGAGTCACAGTCCTTTGTAGCAGGATGCGATTAATGGCTCTACAAACTTGTGTTAACGCAGACCCTCTGGTCAACTTCCTGACTCTAAACTGATTTGTGACTGACCAGTAGCAGTTTGGAGTTGCCAGCTTCCACACAGCAATCACCCAGGAGAAGATAGCTGTCATTTTGGTGTCCTTGCAGCACAGTGCTGGGGTGAGCTCCACACAGTGTTCCAGGAAGGTGGCTTTCCGCATCTGAAAATTCTGCAGCCACTGCTTCTCATCCCAGACCTGCATAACAATGCAATCCCTTTGCTCACTGATTGTTTCCCAAACCCAAAAGTGAGGGTCTACCATGTGCAGCTGTTCTGTGAAAGCCAAAAGTGATCTGGGAGCTCATGATATACTGCATGACCAGCCACGACATGTTCGTAACAGTGACCACAGCAGCAGGGAGCAGTGCAGGATCCATCTGTTCAGACAGAGATGATGGGCACACAGTAAACAGGGGTCGTTGAAAAATGCTGTGAAATGCAGTCATAAGCTCATGGAATGATGGGGTGGAAAAAACTGCATCATGGGATGTTGAGCCCGGTCCCATGATGCACTGCAATCCATTCCACCTTCCCATGACTCCTGGCTGCAGAAGGTGGCGAGTAGCACAGTGGGATAGCTACCTACAGTGCACTGCTCTCTCTGTCAGTGCTAAAACATCAACTGAGGATGCGCTCTGCCAGCAGGAGCATCGTGTGAACATGCAGAAGTGATGTAATTATTCTGGTTTTGATCGTCAGCATAACTTGCATTGACAAAACTCTGTAGTGTAGACAAGGCCTAATTGTCACGGCTCCAAGTTATGCCACTTTGTACTGGCTAAGAATCTGGTCCTAAGTTTCTAGCTGTTATAGTTGTGAAGAAGACCTTCTAGACGTGAACAGAATATAAATCTTTTACCACCTGAGTATTCTTACAGCCTGAAATAATAGCTCTGGAGAGGTGTGAACCGTTGTCTTTATGGCACTATTAACATCAAAGGCTAACAATGACACTTGAAATGACAACATTGTTAACTATTTTCCAGCTGATCATTTTAGCAGAAACATCCAGCTAATGCAGATATTCATCATAGTTGGATGAAATGGCAGATATTGGGTAGGGGAAAATGGGAAAGCTACTGGTTGTCAAGAGTTCCTGGGGAAGAAGAACTAGGAGTTGAAGCCCCTCCATAGTTTCAGGTCACCTATAGCCCAACCTACAAGGGGAAGGAAAAAAGAAGATGCAGCCTCTCTTCAGTGTGAAAAGCTTAAAACAGCTGCCTGTATGTTAAGAACAAACACTGACTCTCATACCTTCTTGGATACCAAATTTCTACCACTGCACTGTCAAACCGCCAGTTCTCCCCTGAAACTAAAATGCAAATAGGTATTATCAGTAGCAAACACTGTGGCAGGTTGAAAAGTAATGGCAGCATAAATAAAATAAACTGAATTTACTAGCAAAATAAATCATACAAAGGGACACTGCATTGGCTGTATGATTTGTTTTCACACTAATCCAATAAAAACTTCCATTTTACCTGAATCTGCCATAGAATTCAGTACCATAGCACAGACAGCAGGGGACCAAGGGCAATTGGAGCAAGCTGCTGAGGGACAATGGGGAAAGCTCTTTCATGCACTGCATGTGGCATAGTAACAGCAAAGGATCCAAGTTTCTAAAATTAAACTGGCTTTTTATTAATAGAACTATTTACAGAGATGGTGAAATTGCAGCTAACCTTCCAGCCACGTGCACCCAGACTGACTTCTGGATACCTCCACCTGCAACCTGTGCTCCTCCCTCCAAGTTCCATGCAAGGTTGCTACAAAAGCTGATATTTATTGACATCATTACAAAATATTTATATCAAGAACTATGTGTTTATGTTCCTCCTCCCCCCCTTGTATATTGTTCATCTTCTTAAACAATAAGCTGTCTGGGGCAGGAACTGTGTCTGTCTAGCACGATGGGACTCTGATCCCAGTTAGGGCTTCTAGTTGCTCCTGTAATTTAAAAAAAAACATAATAATATGGATACTGGACTAGATGGGCCAATGGTCAGCTCTGGCATGGCATAAAGGAAAGGGGGGACAAAATGACCATTATGGGCCATCCAATGGTCAGCTGTTGGCAGCAGCTGGGGTAGCTGAAGAGCTGGACCGATGAGCACCTGACAGCTGCGGCAGGAAGCGGGATGCTGAGATTAGAGGGGTTTGTCGTTTGCTCTCCGGTGGTTTAGCGACTGCGCAGTGTATCTCCCGGGTGGGCACCGAGCTCCCCTCCTCACGGCTGGGTCAGTCACGACCCTGGCTTGGCTCCCCACGGTGCCGTCCCGCCACAAAGTGCCAGACATAGGAACGCGTGGGGAGCGCCCCCCCCCCCATTTCTGCTGGCTGCGGTGGGGGGGAGCTCTGTGCTCTGCCTCCCCCCCGGCCCGTTCCCGGCAGCCGGGTCTGGGCAGGGAGTGGAGGGGGCGGGACCAGCCACTTCTCGTGCCGGTTGCTCGGCGCGGTGGCTGCCTGCGAGAGGCTGGTTGAGGAGGCAGCAGCGGTTCAGGGGCCGAGCGGGGCCGAGCGAGCCCGACCCCTCCCCCCCCAGCACGTTTCCGGCTCGCTCGGGCACCGCTGTCAGGATCGGCGCCGCTGCCAGGCCAGAGCGCGCGCGGGGCTGGGACAGGACATCGCTGCCCCGCGAGCCTGGGCCCCCGGGGGGGGCGGGGATCCGGGGAGTCAATACAACCGTGGGGGGGGGGGGAGCGGATGGCGCAGCCGGCAACGACTCGCCCGCCCCACCACAGGGCTGGACCCGATTCGCTCCTCGCTCGGGGATTGGGCAGCCCTGGTCACCTGATACAGAGTCCCTAGTCAATCAACCCCCTTCGCCCCGCCCCTGAAAGGCGATTGGCCTACCCACCGGAAGTCGCCTGGCCGGTAACCAGGGCGTGCCGCGGCGCGGGACTGTGTGCTGCGGCTCGTGTTGCTGTTGCCACGTGCGCGCTGCACCCGGGACAGGTGGGTGCGGGGCGAGGCGGGGGGTGTCAAAGGGGTCGCCGGGTAGCTGCCTAGGGAGGAACCAGGTGGTCGGTCCTCCGGGAGCCGTCTATGTATCCCGCCATGCATTGCGGCACCATAGAGCCCACCACTCCCCCCGTACGGTTTGCTCGGTGATGGGCCACACGCGGGTCCGTTAGTCCCTTGGGCACGGGAAGGGGGGGGTTTCTGCTGCGCCGCTGCCCCATGGGCGGTGGGGGCGCTGCGCGAGCCCTGTCCCGCGCGACGCGGGTGCGGGGGGGTAGCGCAGCCCGCGCGGACACGGCGCTGCCCTGCGAGCCTCAGAGGAGGGTGAAGCTGGTGCCCGGGGCCGGGGAGCAGCGAGCGCGCTGGGACCGGCCCGGGCTGGCGGGTCGCTCCCTAAGTGGGGAAAAGGCCTCGGGACAGCGACGGGCCGTGGTGCGATCTGGTTCCGCAGCCGGGGCCCCTCCCCCGGGCACCCTCGGGTGCAGCTGGGAAGCGTTTCCTGCTTGTGAGCGGTGACCCGAGGTTGAATTGAAGCCACCACCCTCAAGGGGAAGAGCTCGGTGCCCCTCTGCTGACCCGCTTTGCCCCCAGACTTTGTGTGTCCGATATAAAGACGATTTTTTTTTGTCAAGATCCACATTTCTTCGTCAAGGTCTAGGCAAGATACAGATTCCCCAGAAGAAAATAACAAATCCTCAATAATGATCGATAAATAAAAATATTTTGGAGATCCGTTCAAAGGTGACTGGTCGTCCGGATGTGTCCCACAGTCTGCCTGTTGACTATCCCTCCAGTAACTAATCCAAACATTTTCCTGTCCCCTTTCCGTGCTACTCAGCTTTTGTCCAAGTCCCTTTCCTGTGTTACCGGGTTTGACTTATGTAGGTGCAGCAGGGAAATCTTAAACTACATGTACCCCTCATTTATCTTCTCTGGCAAGTCAAGATTTTTCTTCTAGTGTTTTAGGAGACCTCAGGTGGCAGTAGGAGAAAAGAATCTGTCACTCTAATTGCTTAGCTCAGTAACAAAATTTTAAGAGGTTAGCCCACCTCTCCCCAGTGTTTGGAGCTGTATTTAAGCTTTCATGGTGGCAGGAGAGATTGTATCTTTTTGTGTGGGGAAGGGCAGTGTTTGGTTAGCATTAGCCTCTGAGTATTACAATTGATTGACATTTCTACAGATGTAGGGGAAAAAAGCCCAGAATTCTTAACTACCTAACATTGGGACACATGAGCATCTGGCATATAATTAAGGATCAATTTGTGTTAACTACAGTATCTAATTTAGGGATTTGTAATGTGTCCATCACCTAATAGCTATTACCAACTTCTTTTTTAAAAAAGCAAATGATTTTCCTTTGTCCCTATATGTAGAGGACTGTATTTTTAGTGGGGAGGGATTAAACAGTGTGGGTTCAAAGGGTTGCCCCTGAGTTTGCATGAAATAATGCCATTTCTTCCCCACAACCCACAATTTAAGATCACTTTTATGTGACAATGGCCAGGTGGCATCTGTGACAGTGGCCTAACCTGTCCTTTAGGCAGGTAGTGGAGTGGTGCAGAATCTTCTGGATGAGCTAAGAACTAAAGTTTCCTTCAGTCATGCTTTCTCAGGAGCCCTTCCTTTCACAGCCAGCAGGGGACACAATCCTCATTAACATGTGTGTTTGTCTTGTGGATGTGCCCTCAGCAATGGCAAGGATCCCTTTCTCAGCTATCATGTTGGTTAGTGCTTAGAAGTCCAGCTGCTACGCACTCTGCATGCGTATAAGGAAGACATGATCTTTGTCCCAAAGAGCTCATGATTATAAAGGTTTGAGCTAGAGACTTGAATGGAAAAATAGAAAGTTACCATTTGGGGTTCACTGGGCAGGACCTCTAGCAAAGTGAATCTAAAGGATCATTTTGCTGCATAGCTGAATCACTTGAGTTTTTCATTGAACCTGCCAGATTTTATAGACATTCCCTGGGAATGAAGTGTTAACAGTGTAGGGACTGAATGACTTCCCAGACACCTCACCCAACCGTTTTAAGCTGTTCTGATCTGAAAGGGTCTTTCTGCTTTTAGGGTTTATCTACAGTATGGAGCCTTGGCCTGCATAGGGAGTTCTGGCATAGTTACACCACCTCCCTAAGCGATGTTAGTTATGCCGACAAAAGAATGCTTCTGTCAGCATGATTGGGTGTATACGGGGGGATTTGCCAGCATAACTATATCGGCTAGATGTGTGTGATTTTTATTTTCCTCTTCCCCCTCCCCTCCTAACCAACATAGCTATGCTGGCAAAACTTCGTAATGTAGACCAGGCCTTATTGGCCCTCTGCTCTCTTTCTCCAGGGGCACTTGCTACTAGCCACCATGTTTGTTCTAGTGGAGATGACGGATACGGTACGGATTCCTCCGTGGCAGTTTGAAATGAAACTCAATGACTCCATTGCCGAAGAGCTAAATAAGAAGTTAGCTAACAAGGTAAAGCTTAGGGCACTGAACATGTGAACCAGACTTTTGTGCAACTGTGGGTGACAGCGTAAGCATTAAAAAATGAAATTCAGAATGGTTTGGATATGAGGAGCATTGACTGAAAACTACCTAAGGGATCATCTACAAAGGGTAATGATCAAAACTATTGAGTTGGAGAAGGTGATGGCTCTAATGTTATTTAATGTGATCTCAAATTACATAGAACAAGGAGGGTAAAGAGCACAGTAATGATATTTTGCGGGAATACTGACCTGAGAAGGATGCCAGATGAGGCAGAGAAATAATGAAGGGAACTTAGAGGAGTTGACAGGAGTAGGAAGTAGCAATAGGAGACTCAGCTTGGAAAAATGGAAACTTACACATCTTGGATGGAGAAATACTTTGAAGGCAGTAATGTTGAAAGAAACCATGGGGCGATAGTATCTCACTGCTGTGAACTAAGCACTTGAAATGTCATCTGGCAACAAAAAAGGCTGATGAGATTTAGCACAGTATATAAAAAGGCATCGTACCACAGACCAGAGAGGTCACGGCCCCTCATATATAGAACTGCTGGGACTATGATTAGAATGCAGCATTTAGTTCTACATAGGTAACTGATAAACTGACGGGAATTCAGAGAAGAGCAACAAGAATGATCGGGGCTATGAAGAGTGACTTATGTGGAAAGATTAATAAACGTCTCAGTTGGCCACCAGTGATTTGACATGGGATGATGTCTACAAGTGTTTGAACAACAAAGAGGGGGACTGTTCAAGGTCTTTTGTGTGTTGGGGAATTAGCAGGATAAAACTAAACAGAACTGAACATCAGAAAAGATTTCTGATAGGCTGCGGAGCAATCTCCTAAAGGAATGGCAAAAGTCCCATTGTTGGGACACTTAATACACGGTAGGGAAGCAGCTTCCACCTGATGGGGATGAATGGGCAAGTTGGGACCTAACTAGGTCTTTTCTATTTGTAATTTGGATCGTGAGGCAGCCCCAGGCCCATAGGGTATACTGACATTATTCTGAAAATACCTATGCTCTCTCTGACCTGAGTATCAACTGATAGGCCTAGAGTTAATGATGGGGGTGCACCCTGATGAGGAGGTGGGAGAAAAGACTTTCTTCACCTGCGCTAACAATCTTCGTGACTTCTTAATGAAGCATGTCTCTTACAGAGAGGGATTCCAGGGCATGACTACCCAGCAAAGGGAGTTTCTGGCCTTTGGAAGAGCTAGTTCTGAAATGCTGCAATTTCTCATCCAGTGGGGTGGTGTTTATCTAAACCACTCATCAGGCTCACTTCTCCCATTTTTCCATCTTTGGCAACAACCTAAAAAGCTCAGGTTGCAGCAGTGATGTTTCTGGAATAGGTCAACACATGCCCTCCGATACCTCTGAGAAAGCCAGAGAGGTGCCTAGAAGGTAATGATGAGTACGCATTGTCTTTTCCCCACAAGAGCCAAAGCCTGCACCTCTACAGTGCCCTGATCTGATGCACATAGATCTCTTGTCCTGTTCCTCCTGTGGCAGCTCATCTGGTTGGCCATTTGCATGAGCTTCCTGCTTAAAATCTTGTGTGTGTGAGAGGCATGGGGCAGAGATTTGAGGGGATTTACAATTCCAGGTTCCAGGGATTTATTGCTCATTCGCTTTTCTCTGAATAGGTAGTGTACAATGTTGGCCTCTGCATCTGTCTGTATGACATCACGAAGCTGGAAGACTCGTACATATTTCCTGGGGATGGTGCGTCACACACTAAAGGTCTGCTACTGCTTTTCCTGAGACATGTGGTTCTCGGGATTCTTTCAGGTCTCTAATTGTCCTAGTAGGAAGTTTAATTCTCTCTGTTGCTTGTAACTACTTTGGAGCAACTTCTCCCGTCCCTTCCTGGGCTGGAGAAAGACCTTTTATAAAAATAAGTAAATAAATATAAGACAGTTTCAGAGACGATATTTTGATGTTTACTTCTGGAGTCAGAATTGGAATTTGTCTAAAACTGAGCCTGACTAACATCTCTGCTATGTAGCATTGCTGTGCATTGTCACACAACTATAGCATTCCACCTCAGTGGCAGCTGCTTTTCAGTGGCAAAGTGCATTATTTAGGCAGTATGGTCAAGTGGCTTAGGCACTGGACTGGGACTTAGGAGATTTGGGTTCTATTTTGAGCTCTGTCACGGGCCTGTTTGGGCAAGTCACTTCCACTCTTCATGCCTCGGTTTCCCCTTCTGTAAAGTGGGAATAATGATACTGACCTTTGGGAAGTGCTCTGAGATGTACTGATAGGAGCTTGGTGCTATTATTTGTTTGTACTGTAGTAATGCCCAATAGGAGGAGCAGGGCCCCATTGTACTAGGCAGAAAGTAGTAGTCTCTGCTCTGAGAAGTTTACAGTCCAGTACAAAAAATAGCAAGCAAGTATGGCAAACAATAGGCTGGTGAGTGTTACAGTAACAAGCTTGTGCAATTACTTGGACCGGTTATATACAAACCACATGATTACTCAGAACTTAAAAGTATTGTGGGAGTTTGTGCTCCTGATATCATTGGCATGGGGATGAAAGCTGCTAAAGAAATATCAATACAAGATTTGGAGAGTGTAGGGTAGATTTTTTTTTTTAATTTTTAAATGGCTGTCACCCAGAGGAAATTGTGTGTGACTTCTCAGTCCTAGTATCTTTGCTTCTTTCCAGTGCATTTCCGGTATGTGGTATTCCATCCCTTTCTGGACGAGATTCTGATCGGGGAAATTAAAGGCTGCAGTCAGGATGGAGTTCATGGTAAACTGCAAATTCTAATACTAGGGAGACCACAGCTGTCAGGCATTGTGTTGAATCCAGCACCCTAAGCTGTGTGATTGGTTTGGTTTGAGATACAGAGATGTTCAACCCTGAGTCATTATTTGTATTTGGCTTGGGTCAACAGTAACTAACGCCATGTCTACACTCGCAGAGTTTTTATGACGACAGTTTTGTTGGTGATGGAAGAGCACTAAAAGAAAAGTGCTGGCTTGTGTTCACATTGTTTTCCACAGATGTCAGAGCGTTGCATCACAGATGAAAGGAGCAGAGTGTGGTTGCTGTCCTACTATGCACTGCTCCGGGACACACAGCAAATCATTATTGTGGACGGGGGGTGTGTGTGTGTGTAACAGCTGCTGGAAGCAACCAGTCCTGGGGGAAGGGGAGACCTCGAACTCAGCCCCTGCCTCTTTCCCTGATGCTGCACAGCACATTCTGTCTGCCTGCTTCTGTTCCGCATTGTGGGAGGCAGCAGGAGCATTCCACAATAATGATCTGTTTTGTGTTCTGGAGCAGTGAGAGCACAGGCTGTCAGAACGGAGCTAAAGGGGAGGGATACATACCTACAGGCAGGACTGCTGAGCTCTGCATTGTGGGACAGCTCCAGAAGGTAATTAGACCCGTAAAAGCAATCTAGTGTCTTCACTGGCACATCAGCGCAAAAAGCAAAAAACCTCTCACTGGGGTGGTTTTATTTTTGTGCTGAAACTCAGCAGTTTCAGTGCAAAATGTAGATTTCCAATGAAGATGCTAGTGTGATTTTTTTGAGCAAAAGCCTGTCAAGGAACAAGTGAAATGAGCGTGGGACAATCTTAGGGCTAGATTACACCAGCAACACTAAAGTGCTGCCGCGACAGCTCTGTAACGTGATCGCAGTGCAGTGCTGGAAGTCTAAAAAACCCACCTCCACGGAGGTGTAGCTCCTGGCACTGTATCTGAAGTTAGTGAAAAATGGTTTACTTTTTCGATTTGACAGTAATTAGTTTATGGTCAGGGTGTCAATATTCTTTCTTGTTTTGAGGGACTTTCTCACAGCAGCTGAGGGTTTGATTATACTGGCACTTTATAGCGCTATAAAGCCCCCAGGAGAGCTATAACTCCCTATCCATCCAGACTGGTGAGGCACATAGAGCGCTATAAACCCACAGTTATACCAGTCCTGGTAATTCTCCCTTCCAGAGGATTAACTGCTCCGTATTATTGCCAGTGTGAATGGGTATTAACACTACAAGTGATCTCTGGAGATGCCCCGAGCCATTTAAGGCAATTGATGTCTCTTCCCTTTGTTTTGAACTCAGCTGGAGGAATGCGGAAATTTCTCTCTTAACATGGTAGATAAGCAATGTATATGTTTACGGAGGGAGCCTGTGTGACAGAGAAGACTAGCAGGCTTTGTATTTCAAAGGAAACTTGCTGACAGGCTATCAGAAGGACAAAAATTCCCTCGCGCTGTCCGTCCGCATACACACAACATGTTCCCCCTCATTTGACAAGCACGTTGCACCCAGCTGAATGCTGGGATAGCTGCCCATAATGCACCACTCCCCATGCCGCTGCAAGCATCGCAAATGTGGCCACGCTATACCGCTGGTGCTATCCCTATAGCTGTATACGAGGACAGGTATAACCAAAACCGTAAAGCTGTAAGTGTAACCAAGCCCTGAGAGAGAAACACTTAAAGGAACAGAAGAGAGGGATTGTAGAGCTATAAGGACTTAGGCAGGCACAACTACTGATACGCTCTACTTCACACTGAAACAACAAACAAACCAGGAAAAAAAATAAATGTCAAGCTGACATTATACTGCTTTAACGTATTCCGTCACTGACGGCAAGATCTTTTTCTTCCTAATTTAATTCTTTGCTTTGCAGTTTCTCTTGGTTTCTTCGATGACATTATCATCCCTCCAGAGTCCCTGCAGCAGCCAGCTAAGTTGTATCCTCTAATCATGTCACATTACCTTTTTTTGTTTGTTTGTTTCAAAGAAAGGAGGGAAGTAGCTACAGTTCTTAATTGTCACCTTAAACCTTGCATGCCCCTTACTGCCTGGTCCAGAGTCCCATACAGTCAGCTATCAGAGTTAGACAGCTAACCCCTTTGGGATCACATCAAGTGGGTCTTGTAGGGTTACTCTGCCACCTGTTAGAAATGAATGGCAAGGTCACCTGAACAGCTGGGGCTTTTTTCTACAGCATAGACATGCTCCAGTCTTGTCACTTGCCTCCACCAGTGGCCAATTCCCCTGCCCTACATACACCATGCAGTCGGCCAATTGGGTACTTTTTTTTGACTGCATCCCAGGTGACTATCTCATGCCTTGAAGCACGAACACTGATGAGCCTCTTTGCTGCTGTAAAGCTAAGCTAAAAGGGCCTGGGTTTTAGAGCTGCTTGGAGAAGCGTGGTGCAGTTTGAGAGGTGGGCGAATCCTGGGATTCAAACCATGAGCCGCCTGCTATGAGGTCTCTCGGGGAGAATGGTCTATTAAGTGAGCAAACCATGGATTCTCCGGATTTGTTTTACTGCCTTGACTTGAGCTGGCCAGCGATGAAGCAGAGCAGGTCTGGGTGTGGGAGTACGAGACAGAAGAAGGGGCTCATGACCTGTACATGGACACGGGGGAGGAAATCCGTTTCCGGATAGTGGATGAGAGCTTTGTTGACACATCCCCTACAGGTCCAAGCTCCACAGAGGCCTCCACCTCTGGTGCCACAGAGGAGGTGCAGAAGAAGGAGGCACCCTACACTCTGGTGGTAACTATATATAATTCATACAGCACCATAGATGTGCATGGCATTTTAAAGAGACAGTGCCTCTTCCCCAAGTAGCTTACCATCTAAATTAGAGAGAACACAGTGAAGGATGACAGAGGTGGGGGATGAGGTTACTGAGATCAATTTTATTAAATATGTATCTGGTGTCTGTCATTTTAATAAACATTGGGATGAAGCTCTGAGGAGGGGGCTGAAGGCAGCGAGTGAGGTTGCCTGGTGCACATGGCATCTAGTGCTGCACAATAGCCTTGTGCCAAACACTCTTTCCACAGATAACTTCTGATCTACAGGCCTGTGTGCAGCAGAAAGGCAATACTCTAAATTAGTGCTGGTGCTCCCTTAAACTGCACCTTCCCAGTGATGGAGTGGGGTATGTGTGTGTAGGCCAGTGGGTACTTTGCCTTCAAGTGATGCTCTGGCCAACATCTAAAATAGTATTGACCAAGTCTGGAGGAGACTGGACCACTGAGGGTCATTGTGAAACAGGGAGGAAAGAGGATTCCAGTAGATAACTCAGATATTCCACCTCTTTTGAATACTCCTCCCCACCTCAATACATAGTTGACCATTAAATTGGATCAAACATTCACTCCTATTTACTTGCATGTGAACTTACTTCAATTCTCATCTCGTTCTTTTTCCTTCTCTCAGGGATCCATCAGTGAGCCGGGCCTGGGCCTCCTCTCGTGGTGGACAAACAGTTAGCAGCAGTCAGAACTTGGGCTGTATGGACCCTAGAGGATGGATGCCTTCAGGGATTGCAGGAGCCAGCTGATGCCCTGCTCCCCTCCAGGCAGTGGACAAGAAAGCAGGGCTTCCATGTTCCTGTCTTTGATCCCCACCAGGTCAAGCTGGCAACCGCCAAGAAATACCTCCGTTAGAACTGTACAAGTAAACAGCAGCCACAAACGCACCTGGGACTTTGACATCCTGGAAAGCAGAGCAAAATTGGGTTCAAATGCCAAAGAAAGGCTCTGCCATCTTGAAAATGAGCAATCTAAGTTGTTATAAGGGCAGGACAAGTGGTGCTGTCTGGCCAGAAGAAACTGGTAACAGGCTCCTGCCTTGAGAAATGTAACAAGTGGTGTAAGCAAAGGCCTGTGTCTCCTTTAGTGGAAGTTTTTATATCTCCTTGGCACAAAACAAGGAGGGGCTGCTCTTACAACATGAGAGAAAAGTGCAAAGTATGGGAAAGGGATATGTTAGATCTTAAGCCATTGTAAACCCTGGTAATGAAAGGATGGGGAAGGCTGGGAGAGCTGGGGCAAGGATGGGAATCCAGCCTATAGAGGAGGATTCACTTCACTATACAAGGAAGCTGGACTTTATTACATGAATTGCTATGAAGATGGAAGGATGTCATCTTACTAGAAAACAATTTAGCTGCTGTTTCTAATCCTTTGCTGTCCTCTTAAAAACAACCACTTGCTATGGTGCTGAACAGAGATGCTGTAATACAGTGGATGGGCTACATGCAGTCTTATGCAAAACAAGCTCAATTCTATTGGTGGCTTGGCTGAAATGTTCGTTTCGTTTTAGAGGAGAGGCCATATTACTACGTAAAGCCAGATTTCCAATCTCTTAGGGAGTGGGAAGGCTGGTTTTAAGATTAGATGAATAAACGTTACTGGCCATACCCAGCCCAGCTTCCTGTCTGTCAGGAAGACAAATCCAGGCTCCTGGAGGCTGGGATGCTTACTCTCTATCAATGCAGATACTTTCTGGCTTCTATTTTGTGAGGAGCAGCATTAAACATGCAGAAACCAAACTTAGTTACTCTTGCTGACAGCAGTGAAAGGAAAGCAGGGAACAAAAAGTTAGTGGGAGTCTATGCAGGGCAGGATCATGATGTGTTTTGCATGATTAAACAGCAGCCATTTTGGGGGGCTAGAATTCTATTGGATGGTGGTTCTGCTGATCTCAAACTCTGAAAGCAAAGCTTAAGTCAGTGGAACCATTCCAACAGTGTAATTACAACCCCTTGGCTACTGCTGCTTAATAGATTTAATCTAAGGGAAGTCTAGAATTCATCTTCTCACCAGCAGCTGAACCCATAGTCTTCTCTGTGCTATCACCAGTTTCTCTAATGACGTAGAGCAACACTGATCAAACATTGCTCTATGTCAATAGGATTATAACAGGGCTGCTAATGGGAAAGAAAGTATAGTATTTACAGAACGTTACAGCTTGGAGCACAGGAGAGGCAGATGTGAGCATGGTCTAGGAATAGGCTTCAAGGAGGAAAGAATGCTCTTCCCACCCACTCATCTCTGCGTTTAAGGTACTTTGGCTATGTGAAAACACTATAGATTCCAAGCAGCTGAAGTATGACCAATAAGTACTGCTGGTGTCAGTCTCATACATTAGTTATTGCACTGTGGCTTCTATCCACACATGGGCATGAACATCTAGCAAGTTACAGTAGTGGTAGTGCCATCTTACCTATTCTGATGCTAGATGGAAGCTTGCATGGGTGCAATGTCTAGCTGTTACCACTCAAGAAAGATCTTGGAGTCAGTGTAGATAGTTCTCTGAAATCATCCACTCAATGTGCAGTGGCAGTCAAAAAAAGCAAACTGAATGCTGGGAATAATTAAAGGGATAGATAATAGGACAAAAAATACCATGTTGCCTCTATAAATCCATGGTACACCCACATCTTGAATACTGTGTCCACATGTGGTCACCCCATCTCAAAAACGCTATATTGGAATTGGAAAAGGTTCAGACAAGGGAAACAAAAATGATTAGGGGAATGGAAATACTTCCATCTGAAGCAAGATTAATAAGACTGAGATGTTTCAGTTTGGAAAAAGACGACTAAGGGGCGATATGATTGAGGTCTATATAATCGTGACTGGTGTAGAGGAAGTGTTTACTACTACTCATAACACAAAAACTAGGGGTCATCCACTAAAATTAATAGGCAGCAGCTTTAAAACGAATGAAAAGTATTTCTTCACACAACACATGGTCACAAGCTGAGACTCCTTGCCAGAGGATGTTGAAGGCCAAGACCATCACAGTTAAAAAAAAGAACTAGATAAATTCATGGAAAATAGCCATTGATGGACTTATTAGCCAGGATGGACAGGAATGGTGTCCCTAGCCTCTGTTTGCCGGAAGCTGGGAATGAGGGATGGGATGAATCACTTGATTACCTGTTCTGTTCATGCCCTCTGGGACACCCGGCATTGGCCACTGTTGGAAGACAGGATACTGAGCTAGATGGACCTTTGGTCTGACACAGTAGGGCCATTCTTATGTCAGAGAAATGGAAGTGTTCTCCAATTTTCAGTATTTTGGAATGTAATTGATGCAATATGTGCTAACATGCACCTAGCAATTCCCACAGTCCCAGCATGGATTTTCCCCCCCAGCTATGCATTACTGCTGTTCCTTTCATGGGCAGCAATAAGTTAAAGGAGTAGTTGGAACAATACAGCTAAGAGTTGCTTCCCCCTAACCCTTACTGCAGTTGGGAGTCCTATTCCCAGTATGTAAATTTCAGACCCCATTCTAACACACAAAAAAACCCCACCCTTCCACTTAGCACTAGCTGTATACCTTTACTTTGCTTCCAAAGTGTTCTGCCTGTATATGCTGACTACCCAAAACTTCGTTCCCAGAGATGCTGAACCATACCATGTCTCTACAGTCCTCAGTATTCATGCTCATACTATCTGAAAACTAGCTAAAATTTGCATGTATGTAAAAGAATGAGGTCCCAGGAAAGAGCTTGCCTCCCCATTTAAGTCATCATTCTGGTGGAATATAGCTGGGGTAGGAAGTCAGATGGGAAGATGAGTTTAGGCCAAATTCCAAAGAAGATTTTGAGCATCAGACAGACTTGATCAGTGTGGCAGGGGCAAGGTGTGATTAGTGCAGAGAGGTGTTTGTGGAGATAGGCAGAAATCTTGCTGTACAGCAATTCCAAACAGATTTTTGCACAGTGGATGAACTTATTCCCAGGAGAGAAGTGCAATAGACAGTCAGGGAAGTCACACAGATGACTCAATGCAGCTGTCTGTGTAGTCTCCAGCCTATCATTTGGCCAGTCACATATGGAAGTGGGCTTTTAGGGCATACAGTGACATTCACAAGTGCAAAAGGAGACCATGTCTGTATACTGACAATTGGAGTGCAGATGCCCTTGAGAGTAGAGGATGGTGTAGTGAAGGCAAGTTGACAGCTTTTCTGGAGTCACACAGCCCCACCTTCAACCCCTTGCATGCCAAGGGTGGATGGTGATCAGAAATAATACAACATTTCAAACCAGCAGTGTCCATCACAGAATCTTTATTTTGGATTTTATATTTTCACAAGAACCAAGAAGTCCTGCTTTACATTTCTTCAGTCATCCATGAAATGATTGGGCAGAAACAGCCCACTCAGCAGTTATCTTCAAAAATAAATACAAGTGAAATCTGAACCAAAGAGCTAGGGAATTTGGAAACCAAGAAGCAGCAAGCTGAGCTGCACTCCCTGATCAGTGTCAGTGAACTAATACAATTAAAAAAAGAAGCTATGGTTACATTTGATCAGACATTAAAGTCCAACAGCCATGAAATTGCACTTTTATGAAGATGTCAGGGCCAAGTCCACTGGTGTACGTGCAGCTGTTTCAGTGTTGCTGCATCTCCTTCATTCTGTTCAGGGCACTGCCAGCCTGGAACCATTCTATTTGTGTCTCATTGAAGGTGTGGTTCAGCATGATTGTTTCCTGACTCCCATTGGGATGCTTGATGATGCATTTCAGGGGCTATGGAAGAGAGAGGAGGGAAGCAAAAGATTGGCGTTTATGTTTTCTCCTTTAATGGAGCAACATTTATAAAGACAACGCAGGATGCTCACTAGAAAGTCTTTGACCCTACTCTGTTGAATCACTTAAAGCAGCACACTGAGCCCCTGATGTAGAGGAGTGAGTGACCCCTTCTGTTTAACAATTTTGAGTTCAAGGACCCCTGAAATTAAGTGCCCTATAGACACTGTCTCTTCCATCTGGAAGATCAATTCTCCCAGTGGCAACTACAGCAATCTGTTACAAGGAATAGCAATAACTGAAGTAATTTATTTTTACCTCATCTTCAATGGGGAGAGGCAGCAGGAATTGAGGCCAGCACCATGCAGTGAGTTCAGAATACCAGACTAGGCTATATGGGACCATTCAGATCTAGTTGACAATTCCTATACTGGTAGGTACACCATTCAGAACACTGGGCCTGGCTTCCCTCACTCCCTCTAGGGCAGAGGGGTCTCAAACGTCATTGCACTGTGACCCCCCTTCTGACAACAATTACTACACAACCCCAGTCAGGGGACTGAAGCCTGAGCCTGCCCAAGCCCCTCCATCCCATGAGAGAGAGGGGGCAGGGTGGAAGCAAAAGGGCTTCAGTTCCAGGCAGAGGGCCTGTAACCTGAGCCCTGCCACTCTGGGCTGAACTCTTGGGCTTTTGCTTCAGCCCCAGTGATTGGGCTTTTGCCCTGGGCCCCCGCAAATCTAAGTCAGCCCTGGAGACCCCCTTAAAATGGGTCTGTGACCCACTTTTTAGTCCCAACCCACAGTTTGAGAACTGCTGACCTAGGAGCAGAGTTAGTCATAATCCTCCCTCCCCCTAGAAATCTCTCAGTGGAAGCAACATGCAGCTTATTGCTGCAATAGGAAATCCAACCCATTACCTTTCCAGGTGCAAAGTCTGCCAGACCCACAATGCTCATCTTGTCCACAGGATGGATCTTGTTGTAGTCAGCTGGGTCAGCAAAAGTTAGAGGCAGCAGGCCTTGCTTCTTGAGATTGGTTTCTGTAAAGACAGCACAGGTTCACCATCCACTACAAAGGGTTACAGGGCAGTTTAGTGAGCCTGGCATGGGGGATAAGTAACATCCTACATTTATTAGCTATTGCAGCATAATGTACTGACAATGCAGTGGCTGCCCCTCAGGCAATGGTAGCCCCATAACCAAATGCTCACTCCTCTCTTTGGAGCAGTGAAATGAAGGACAGTAGTCTGTCGACAAGCATCAGGAAGGTATCCTCCTCATTTCCTCTTTTCACCCAACAGTGTTGGCAAGTGAACAAGGAGGAGCATTGTTAGGTGGAAGTGAAGTTTGCAGGGAGTGTGATGGATAAGCTCAGAATCACATACGTACAAGAACATCTACCACTGGAATTTGAATCTCACAATCAACAGCTATCATATGTTTCTACAGTGCCTTGAGCCCCTAGGCGCTATAACAGTATCAATATTGATTTGTACTAAGTATATAGGGACTTTCAGATCTTGTAGGTAATGAGACTTCACAGATGTTTCCACCACAACAAAGTTGCTTGACCATGGAATGCATGGTTCAGATTTGGAGGCCTTGGGGTATGAATGAACCAGGACATTGATCCTTCTGTAATTTTGCCCCAAACTGTGCTTGGCTTTCCTACGGGCAGTGTGGTAACATTTTATCTGGTCTTTAAGAGTACTGTCACAGATCTGAGATCCAGCACACACTGAACTTCAAACATGGCTGATGTGAAGAAACTGGGGAGGGAAGCGTCCAGACATATCCAACTCTGTTCTATGGCAGATCCTACTGAAAAAGCTTAGACTGTTTAAGGCACATTTTCATAACACAGATGGAAACAACTGACACAGGTGGAGTTTCAGTGGTACACAACTTTCTGAATGATTGCACTGGCTTAGTAACTCCCTCTCCGCAAACAGCCAGCTGCAAAAACTCTAAAAGTCACTATCTGCTATCCCACCTCACTCGCTGCACACCTTTGCTTTGAGTCTGCAGAGCAGTGAAGCATGTGGCAGGTGTTTCTTACCTACCACCTCTAAGAAGAGTACTTCTAATGGCTTTTCAGGCAAGAAACATTGACAGGAATGCAATAACTTAAAGACAGATGGTTTGTAAGCTTTTTGGGTCATCTCTATCCCTGTTGGGAGTGGACTTCAATGGAGCTTCCCCAGGAAGAAGCTTGTTCCTGCATGTGTAGGGATTCATAGATTAAGGCCAGAAGAGACCAATAAGTCATCTAGTCTGACCTCCTATGGCACAGGCCACAGAATTTCACCTAGTTACTGCAGTATTAAGCCCCATGACTTGTATTTGGTCAAAGCAAAACTGCCAAAAAAGCATCCATTCTTGAAGACTTCAAGAGATGAAGAATCCACCACTTCTCTTGGTAGTTTGTTCCAGTGGTTAATCATCCGGACTGTTAAAAATTGTGCCTCTCTTAGTTTGATCAGCTTCCAGCCATGGATTCTTAAGCCTCTCTCTGCTAGATTAGTCTTAGTATGTTATATTTTTTCCTTCATAAAAAGGTACACACACACTTAAAGTCACTTCAGTCCTTGTTTTGGAAAGCTAAAAGGTTGAAGGAAACACTGTATAGTAAGACAAAAAGCTTAATCTTTCATTCATGGCTCTTTCTGCACTCTCAACATCCTCTTAAAAATGATGACTTCTGGAATAATGCATAAAGCTCTGAAGTGGTCTCACCAGTGGGGCAAAATAAAAACCTACGTAGAGGAAAAAAAAATAAATAAAATCACCTCCCTACTCCTGCCCTGTTTATACATGCAAGGATCACATTAGCGCTTTTTGTCCCAGCATGGCACTGGAAGCTCATGGGATTACTGAAACATTGGAGTGATAAAAGGATGTGTTTTGATTCCTCTGTACACAGATGTTGGGTTCAAGAACACAACACTCCCTCCAACCAGGCAGATGTTTAGAGCACCCACCAGTGACCTTGGGAGAGGAGCAAGACAGACATTTACAATCTTTAAAGGATGGTGGCAAATTGCATTTAATCATCATTTGAGTATTAAATTAAATAATGGACGTTAATGTCTTCCTCAGAGCACTGTTCACTCATATTATATCTATCTATATCTGAAAATACATGCTTTGTGTTGAGTAGAAGGGGATGCAGCAGATTTCACACACACTTTTGACAGGGGTTTTCTGTCTTTCAAAATGAGGCCCAGTCTCCATGAGAGTATGGGAGAAAAGAAGGAGAACTTAAGCAACGAATGACTGAAGAAATCTGACAGGCAGCTGGACACAAGAGGTGAATGCAGCAGGACGGGTTTGTTTTGCAAAAGGAGAAATAAGAAGTTTATTATACTCTCAGTTGTCTGCCATCTTTAGATTGCAAGCTTACTGCAGGAGGGATGCTCTTCTCTGTCCTCATTGCCTACCACAATGGCATCCCAACCCTGGCTTCGGCATTTAGACATTACTGGAATAAAATGCTGTTTTTTTCTATTGGCAATAGCAACACTAATCATGTGTTAAGCATCAGGTGTTAGCTGCTGGCAGGACACCAGACTAGATGGATAATGGATTTGCTCCAGCAGATCCTCTTCTTTCCTGCCTCCAGTGCTGAACATGTCAAGGAAATGGGTCTTCTAAACCATAAAGAAACCTCCTTCTACACTACATGCTATCCAGGTGCTGGTGGTGGTACTCACCATGAATCCTGGCAAAGCTCTTAGTGATGATGGCTCTGCCTCCCAGGTGACGTGGTTCCAATGCTGCGTGTTCCCGACTCGATCCCTCGCCATAGTTTTCATCCCCAATAACCACCCATTTGATGCCATTTTTCTGTAACCAAAAAGCAGTGCAAATAATTTTATATTACACACAAAAATTATGTTGAGAGCATTAAGGTTGCAAAACCAAAATAAAGGTTACCTATGCATGATCACACTGGTCTTCCATTCCTTAGTGCTCTATGGATTAAATCTGCTGAGGATTGTCCCCCAGAGAACTCCTCTGACCCCTACATTCAGCTGTCCCCCTTCCTATCATGAGCTATATAAAAAGCTAGGTATTGTCCTCCATAGCCATAGAAGACTGACTGGACAATGGATTTTGGAGACCCTAGACATTGCTCAGCTTCCAGGTTGAAGTTTCAACTACAACTCTTCCTGAATAGTCCCCCAATACCATTGTCTGTCCTGTGGCTGCCACCTTGCCAGCAGAGGCCATATAAAGACGACATGGCACATTCCTGGAACTGCCAAGAGCCAGGATTCTTCTGGCAGATGGGAAGTAAATCCACAGACACTTGCCCACACCATCCTATCCTCACACCTTGACATCTTCTCTAACAGTTTCCATTATCCTCAAGTTCAGCAAGGAGTTTTCAAAGACTGGAGGGGGCACAGTGTTTGATACTTCTCTAAATAATATCAGATTGATCATACAGATGGAACAAACTCCAGTGAAGAGATCCCACCATGGCTTGAAGACAACTGTGCTCATAAAGGCAGCAGGGACTTCAGCAGCATTTCCAGTGACTCCCCTCAGTTTGAGAGCTCTGGGTAGAGAGGCTTTGGGTATTCTCTCCTCCCAAGAGGGAGAGAGAAATGGTAGCTACCTCCAAACGATCTAGCTAGAGTGGATCCCTAGAGACAGCCTAAACAGTGAGAGAACTAGTAAAGAGCTAATTAAGTGGTGAGATACGGTGTGACCTCTACTACAGACTAGCATGAAGCATAGTACCCTATCTGTAGCTTTTCAAACCAAACAGCTAGTCAAAATTTGGGAGCTGGAGATGTTCTAGTTAGGAGCAGAAATTGGTGATAGTCTGGTGTTTCTTTGATGCAGTTTTGTACATTATTTATAGCGTCCCATGTCTCAGAATGCAGAGGGAATCAAGCAGCAGGAAACACCTTTAGCCCACCACACCAAGAACACTTGGTCAGCTTGCACCCCTTACACAAAATCTTCTCTCTAGGTTTCTTCCAGGGCCAGAGACAGGCAGGTGGAAAGAGCAGCTGAAAACACTATTCTTCCCTGATTCTTCTGCCTTCACATGCCTGCACTATCCAGCAAACCCCCTCCATCCACTCAGTCCAAAAGCTCCTAGATTGGATCACAACTTTCTTTCATCTTAGGTGGGAGGCTTGTGATCAGTTCAAACTGACAGCTACATTAACTACATTTGAGATTTAAGCAATAACCAGTACCTCTCACCATAACACATCCAGATACAGCCACCACTAACATCAGAGGGTAAGGTAGGAACTCTCACCTTGTAGTAGCGGGCTGTGTCTGGGACCGGCCCAAACTCCTGGGTTAATGCATTCCGTACTGAGTTAGCCTTGCCATTCTCAATATTGATGGCTCCAATCAGCAGGTTGTTGGATATATTGTCCAAATGGCCACGGAATTTGAGCCACGGACCAGCTGCAGAGATGTGGTCAGTAGTACATTTCCCTTTCACCTGGAGCACAGTAAAAGAAACTAGATGAGAGAAAGTCTTTTCTCACTCAGAACATCTACTGGAAACTGCTGGAAGAATTTTAGAAAGGCAGAATTCCAGATTGGATCTGAGCCATGACACCTGACCCAACCACTTCTTCTCCACTTCACACAGCAGTGGGTTCCTTGAGAAAGCAAATCAAGTCCTCTGTGTTACATTTCATCCTAAAGGCAGCACAATGCCCCTTAACTGCATAATGGGGCACTGGTTCAGTAAGGAATTAGAAGGAAGAGTGCCCCCCTATTGAGTCACCAACCCCACTTTCGACAGCACCTGGTTTTTCTATGAAGGTCTCCAATCCAAGTACTGAAATGGTCCAATCCTTCTTGGCTTGTAAGGATAGAGCTCTCAGCTCTGAGATAAATTGTTAATATCGCTGACTGTCTCAGACTACTAGAGTGTTAGTCAAAGAACCCTTCATGATTCATATTTTAAGGACTAGCATCAAAAAGCTTTGGAATGAAACAAGAACAGCACAACCTGGTGGTGTAAAGTGCTACCACAACACTGGCTGCCAAGGAACCAGACATTCACTTCCTGCACCAATAGGAATTGGGAACATGCTCCAGGAGGAGTGGACAGATCGTAAAGGACTGCATTTCAGAACTTCCCTCGCTAATTGCGGGTGTTCACACTGACTTGATTTCTCTCCCTTTAGAGCAGTCATGAAAAGCTCCATCTGTCACATCCTATTAAAATACAGGAGCAATGTTTAGCTATTGTGAAGGGACTTCCACCCATGACATGCAGGACAAGAAAAGCAGAAATACAAAAAGTGTTTGTGGTGGGGAGGGGAGGAAGTTCCTGAAGCATAAAAACTTCTCCCAGAAAGGAACGATGACACAGCTGGAATGCGCTACAGGAGTGCCCTCATCAGCGGCAGGATATTACAAAGAGAGGAGAGATTCACAAGAGGATCAGACACTTCTCTGAATAGTAAATAAAAGCGGCACTAACTGAGGTAGGCTAATAAATGACACGTCCGGCAAAGCCTTACGCTTTAGGATATGACCGGAACAGCTGGCACTCAGGAAGACATCTCCACCCCATGGTTATGCAGCCAAGTGTGGTATGGGGCTGTAATGACTTCCTCTAAAGTAACCACGCAAAACTATCAGAGGGTGGGGGAAGGGAGACGGGCAATCAGCACAAAGAAAACAAAATGACTCACCCACCCTTTCTATTATGGAATGGACACCTGCTTTATACGCTTGTCAAATTGGTCATTAGAACCTTGCACAGCTTCTCTACCAAATCAGGTCACCCAAATCCCACAATTGCTTTACGCATGTGTTCTAGAACGATCTAGAATCCTTTCAGATCTGAGCCCCCATCCACCCCACATTCCTGACCTTGATGAGGATCAGCATGTCTTCCAGATCCTTGCCATCCCATTTATCGAAGGGCTCAAGCAACTGCAGGCGCTGGCTGGTGAGGCTTACATCTACATGCTGTCCACTGCTATCTTTGGGGGGGTGCTGATAGGTGTCCTGGCCTGGGTCAAACTCCTGTAAGGGAAGAAAGATCGAGCATTCACTACTATTCTCTTCAATCACGCTCACACCAGCATTTGAAACAAAAACAAGCCAAGTTCTTATATTCACATAAGGCCAGAACTTGTGTTTCACCAATGGGAATAAAGTAGTTGTTTGTATACGAGAGGTCTTCCATGAGCAACACCCAGTTTTCTTCCTCTATGCCACCCTCTACTCCAACAGCAGGGTGGTCCTCCCCCCAGTAACCCCCAAACTACATCTAATCAAGCAGTAATATACATTTCCACTGATGTTACATGCCTCCCTTCATCCTCACTTGGTGGAAGGTCAGTCTACAAGACAAACGTTACCAGTGTGGGCAGCTCATCTGCATCAGGTGCTTCTAGTTTAAACTTCTTCCCATCAGCACCTGTCAGGGAGTCCACCTCAGGGTTAAATTTCAGGGTACCAGCAATAGCCAGGGCTGTGACAATCTGCGAAAGTATACAAATCAGTCTTAAAAGTACGTTCTGCTCACTTCATCTCTGATTTTAAAGTCCTACCCTGAACTCTGCCAGACAGTCTCAGACCTAGAAGTCATGGTGCTTCCAAGACTAGCAATAGGGGCAGTGCCTGCAGAGGGATAGCATATTTGTCTTGTGCATCACAGTGAAATGAAATCAGGCCAAGACAAATTAGTTTTGGGGCTACTGAAGAGATTGAGTTAAAGGACCTACATAAACAAGTTTAATTGAACAATGTAATTATGAGGCAGGGTAGGAAGTTACACCCCTGAATTACAGCAAGATTTAGAATCTGTTTGTGGATGGTCCAAGATTAGATCTTGATAGCTCTTTGGGCAACCAGACTATTGATTTCTCAGTGAGCATTTTATACTGAGAGAATCAAAGCTAAAGTTTAGAATGGCCTTCAGAAGCCTCTTCTCACATCCCACAGCATTTGGAACATTGTCAATTCCAGTCCATATCAGGGCTGCCAGTTTCTCTTCCCAACCCCATCTAAAAAGGAGGACCTTCCCTAAAGACAATGTAGTCCCAGGAACTGAATTCCCACAGTCATTCCACTGGTCCAGCTGCCTCCTGCAAGCCTGTGTACTGTACCTCTGGAGAGGTCACAAATGCATGCGTCTCTGGGTTAGCATCATTGCGGCCTGTGAAGTTTCTGTTATAGGATGTAACAATTGTGTTCTTCTCTCCTTTCTTGGTGTCTTTCCTACAAAGAAATGCAGAGGAACAAATGTCCTTTCCTAACTCCACCAGATGGCATGTTGCTTCTAGAGATTCTTCTAGAATCAGCAAGACATTAAAGATCCCCTTGGTATGACTTTTGTGGCATCTTCCAGGTGGAAGAGATCACACAGTATTTTGAGAAGGATCAGGTCAGTGCTCTCATCTAACATTCCCTCTCAGGAGTATAGGTTATAGTGTGCAACACTGAATGAGCCACTGCTAAGCAGTGATATTTGATGGGAGGTTGAGTTCTCCACATCTCTGTGCTACTCAAATGACAGTCTAGCAGCACACAGTATCCACACTGTGCCACAATGCTACTCCAACCCTTCGGAATGGAAATGTGAACACAAGACTCTCCAAACCTCTGTGCCACTGGCTCTCCCCACCTATATAACACAGGAGCCAGGTCAAATGTCACCCTTTGGTTTTAAAAACTAAAATCCCAGCACAGCTTTAACTCCATCCCCTCACACATACCTCTTCTCTTTATTCTTCTCCTCTGCCCCTTCCTAAAATATAGCCACTCTTCACAAGAGTCTTCCCCACCACAGTTCCTAGTATCCCCTCACCTCATGTTAAATCTCAGCTGAGAAGTTCCCTTGCCTGCAGCTCTTCTGTTCTCTTCTATTATTGATCATCTGCGGCCAAAATGCACCAGCTATTTCACTTGGTACTCTGACTATTGACAGCTTCTGCTATGCCAGTCAGTCTTATTGAGCACTTCAGGGTACCAGTTTGTATGAAAAATGAAACACGAAATAAAGCTGTAGAAGGGATTTCCTTGCGGGCAATTCCCCCTTACCTGTCCCACTGCCCAATGCATGGCCCACAGGCATTGGCAAGAACCACCCCTCCAATATTCCGCAGGATTTCAGCCTGGGGGAGGGAAGGAAAGAAGAACAAAAGGTTACTCAGGAGAACACGCAACCCAGTGCGCGGTCACCATGTTTCTGGCAGGAGACACGTCACTAACTAGGGCACCTCAGCCCGAGCCATTTCTTTGCTTCCCCTTTCAGTTCCTGTGCACTTCATTGGAGTTATTTTGAAATAAGGCGCGTTTAATCCAGGCAAGGCTCTAAATTAGCACTGGGGGAGGAGAGGTGGGCACGTATACTGCTGCTGCCTGTCCTGTACTGGTTTCAGCAGGTTTTGCCTGCCAGTCCAGTACCTTGCACTGAGTTCACTTGACAAGGAGCCACCCCTTAACTGTTGGTACACTCCCTCGTTTCCAGATACAGGATACTTGGGAGCAAAGCATTTTACAGACACTAGGGGCCAGTTCAAAAACCTGCAGTTGTGGGCAGAGTCATCATTATGCAGAGGATTGGGCTGCCCATAGAGAGATTGCAGTGGGCAGTGTAAGACTTCAGTACTGGGAGAGGTATCAGTTGTGTGGAGTGGGGAGTTTACACACAGGTGTACACATTCAAAAAAATGAGGGCTGATGTGGCAGGTTCACTAGGAGTCCCAGTTTGGATTTTATTAAGCCATGGAACTGGACAGAACGTGGGTTGTGCCATCCCTCCCCGCTCCATGTCCAATCGGTTTTTACCCCAGTCACAACTGGTTTGGATGGAAAGTTTTCAGCCAGCCTTACTAAACCATCTTGGGGAGCTTTTATGCTGAGACTCTGGCAGGGGAAAGTGGCTGTGTGTCTGCAACGTTGCCATCTCTCCCCTGGCAGCTCCAATTCCTGCTGGCTGCTTTAATTTCACACAGGTCCAGTCCTGCTGTTTTCAGCACAGGAGCACCATGCTGAGATAGTGGGGTAATGGCAGCTGGCCCATGCCCTAAAGCAGGGGTGGGCAAACGTTTTGGCCTGAGGGCCACATTGGGGTTGCAAAATTGTGCGTAGGGCCGGGTAGGGAAGGCTGTAGCTCCCAAAACAGCCTGGCCCTGCCCCATATCCAACCCTCTCCAACTTCCCTCCCCCGACTGCCCCCCTTAGAACCCCCAACCCACCCAACTCGTCCTGTACCCTGTCCTGACCCCTAATCCACACCCCTGCCCCTGACAGGCCCCCTCCAGGACTCCCACACCCCATCCAACTCCCCCACTCCCTGACCACCCCCTCCAGAGGCCCCCTGGCCCTAACCACCACCCTGGGACCCCACCCTCTATCCAACCCACCCTGCTCCCTGTTCCCTGACTGCCCGCCGGGAGCCCCTATCCCTTATCCACCCCCTGAGCCCCCTTACCATGCTGCTCAGAGCAGCGTGTCTGGCTCTGTGCAGAGGGGTGGGATGGTCCTGTAGGCCGGATGTGGCTTATGGGCCATAGTTTGCCCATCCCTGCCCTAAAGCTAACCCCTACATATAGTTAGGAGCAGGAAAGGTGGCCAGCCCACCAAGGGGGTGATCGCAGCAAGAGGACTTCTAGAGATTAGCAAGAGGAGACTAAACTTTCCAGCACCTGCCTCCAGACCCTCAAATTCTTTGGAGGAAAGCCATTCCTGGAAAATAGTTCATAAGACTCATTCCTCTGATAGTTAAGGGCTGAAGGGGTGGGGATGTGCATACTCACATAGCCATCTCTTTCAATGGTGGCTCGGATCTGCTCTGAGCCAGGTGTGACAGTGAACTGAGACTTGCATTTCAGCCCATGTGCTAGTGCCTGCTTTGCCACTGCAGCGGCGCGCCCCATATCCTCATAGCTTGAATTGGTGCAGCTGCCAATCAGACCTGTAGTTTTGATGGATAAACAGGAAGCAGTTGTTTCACTACCATTATAGGTTCCTTTCCTCCAGACCTACCCATTAGTGCAGAAAACACAGGGACACCAATCTAAAGCCCCAACAACATATGAAAGCAAGAGAGCTAGGAGTGGTTTCAGGCACTGTACCTACCCCAAATCTCACAGTCAATTTCTCTAGTTTTATAAACACTTTAAAATTCACAGTTTAAAGCTAGGAAGGACCTGATCTCCTGTCTACCACAGGCGTTTTACCCAGTTACCCCATTACTGAGCCCAATAACTTGCTTCTGACTAAAGCATAATTTCATCTTTTGATGGCTTCAGGACTAGAGAATCCACCACTTCCCTTGGGAGTTTGTTCCAAAGGTTAATTACCCTCACTGCACCTTATTTCTAGTTTTAATTTGTTCAGCTTTAGCTCCCAGCCATAGGTTTTGTTATGCCTTTCCCCACTAGATTAGAGAGCCCTTTAATACCCAGTATTTTCTCCCTGTGAAGGAAGTGATACACTAATCAAATCACCTGTCTTTTTTTTTTAAATAAACTGAACAGATGGAGATCTTTAAGTCTCACTATAAGGCACTCTCTTCTTGGGTCTTCCTTAAGTCTCTTGAACTGTATTTGTGTCTCTCCTGTTGCTATGAGAGAATCACATGAACACAGGAAACAGACTGTACACCAGAGTGCTGTCAAATGCACAAAGTAAACAAATTAGGGGAAATTTTCCCACTGTCTCCATTACAGATAACACCCCAGATCACTGTAACACTTCCCCAGACTGAAATGTAATCTTTTGAGGTCCACAGTCTGAGTGACAGAGCAAGCAGCCAGGGTGTTACTATGTTGAAAATGAGAGTACAAGAATCCAGCTCTGCTTTACAGGCCAGCAGGTGTTAGAATGGTCATGGTGAGCTGGAGCAATGACCAACTCTTGAGGCTCAGAGGTGACCAGGCTGTGGAAGGGCACATTTAAAGGAAAGGCAGGAGTTGGTTGAGAGTTAAGCAGGCCCAGACTGAACGGAGATGGCAAGCCACTTCCTCTGGAGGCAAGAGTAGTCAGTTAGCAAGAAAAAAACACTGTCCAGGAAACAGGCTACTCACCGACTCTGATGTCCAATGGCCAGCCCTCCTTTTCTGCCACAGTGCCAACATCTGCCACAGGGTGCGCCAGATCTGGCGTGAAAGGCCCGTTGATATGGGGTTTCAGCTTTAAGAAACAATGACAAGTAGTGAGGGACTACACAAAGGCCAGAAAGATGATGTTTAGCACGCGGCCCCCCAACTCAATAGAATAAAATGCCTGTTTTACCCAATCATCATAAAAATAGTTGATTTACTCTTGACCTGGAGAGTTCTTTTAAAATGAAGCTCTCCATTTTGGGCACCTCAGTAACAGGAAAAGGTCAACAAATTGAAGAGCTCTCTAAGTTCTGGTGAAGGGAACACCTGAGGAACTGAATTTTCTAGGCAGACAGCTCTGGAGACTCAGTCAGGAGATAGGCGCTGGAATTTATTTATTTATTTTTGTTTAAGAAAGAAAACTTCATAGCATCACCAAGATGGACACTTGCTTGAATGGAGTCAAAACATGAGCCTCATCCGCCTCCCCAACTGTCCACCACCCATTTGTATGTCACATCCAAGTTTAGAGGTCAAGCTCTTTGGGGCAGGCATTGTGTCTTTTTAGGTCAGCTATGAAGTGCCTACAATTCCATAGGGCGCTGTGAAGTATCCCATGTTAGACTCTTGCTCCTTATTCATCCAGGACAAAGTCATGTCTAAGTGTTCAAGAAGAATGAGGAAGTGAAATGAGCCTCACCTCGCTGAGGTTAATTTCAACCACTTGGTCATATTCACAGCCAGCATCAGGCACCAAGTGTGCCTGGAATTCATCTGCCAAAGCAGCAATTTCTGAAATAAGAAAGGAAAGCTGGAAAATGCAGAGGCTGTATACCATTTGTCCTAAGGGACACTGTCCTGGCTATTCCCAATCCCATCATTAACCACACACTTTACTTGCAGATCTCCCCTCCCGCACCACATAACTCAAGTGACCACCACTCAGAGAACATGGTTGATCTGGCCTTCAACATCACGTACATCCTTGAACTCTCCTCATACAGCTGGCATCTGGGGATGGCGTACCCATAATGCACCCGCTTACTGTACCAGTTAGCTGCGATTTCATCCAACCCCCATAGTAAGTAGCATGTGAAATAGCAGGTTCCAAAAGAGTTGGACAGCAAGAGTCACTGGAGCAGTCTAATGGCGGGGAGAATGTCTGACCAAGAGCCCTCAGTAGAGCCCATGAAAGCCTCCTTCTGAATTCTGTCTCTCTGCTCTGGAGACAGAGCACAAGATATTCCCACTTCCCCCAAGGGCGAGCAAGTGTGACACCTCTACAGTGCTGTCTGCCATAGCCCCTGCACAACATGGTAGAGCATCCAAAGCTAGAGACGACGGGCACCCTGCCATCAGCCTTCCCCACGACTCTTACCAGCTCGTCCAGTCTTGCTCAAGTATTTCTTCATCCGGTGGTTGTATGGGAAAAGGGAGGTGGTGGCACCAATCTCTGCCCCCATGTTACAGATAGTTGCCATTCCTAGAGACAGGCCAGAGGAAAGACCCACAAACTAAGTGACTGAGGCTCCAAAGACATTCAGCTCTACAAACAAAAGCAAATCTGTGGTGGAGACAGCAAGGCCAGGACAAAATAAGGGAGGTGGGCAAAGGAAAAGTCCACATCAGCTCAGTCTGACCCAATATTCCATCTTGTTAATGTCAGTTATTTCTGACCTTTTGAATGCACGACTCTGCTGAGTTTTAAGTGCGGAGATCAAGGCTGGGGCATAGCCTAGGAAAAAGCAGCTTATTATGGTTGTATCTGCTGAAGCCACCAGGCATATTTAGCAGCAGTCTCTCTACTATCTAAACAATACTAGGGGCAGGGTTCACATTCCTCCCCATCTATACAGCATTTCTCAAGCCAGTAGTACGTTGATCTTGTTGACTGAAAAATGACAAAGGCTGATTTAAATGGAGTAAGTTATTCTCTCACTGACTCTTCTTATGCCACCAGGATCAGCCATGAATCTCAAGAACACAGTGGTGAAGTTTTAGGAACATTTTCAATCTAGGTAAGAGCTTCATTATGCAAGTGCCACTTTTCACATCCCCACAGGCAGGCCCAATGCCTCTGCCTAGGGCTCTAGAAGCAAAGACCACTGACCAATTGCTTCTCATCTCTCCCCCACTCCAGTTATCTTCACCCACTCTAACAAGAGGCCTTTCTTCAGCACCAGTGCATACACCAACGCTCACTACCAACCATCAGTTTCCCTTTCCTCCATCTACTTACACACGCCTGATCAGGGGTCTATATCCAAGCATAGGAAGGTCAACCATGTCCTGTATCCTATCAGATACATGAAGAAATCTCTCTCCCCCGCCTCCAAACAAAGGTGAGGCCCCACAACCTACCAACTGTCCTGATTAGCCATTTAAAAGATGCCCCTGTTGCAGTCAGCCATTCTATGCTCCTGAATTGCAGGAGTCACAGCTGAGCGATCACTCCTACTCTGGTGGGAGCTCTGTGCTTGTGCAACATTCCCTTGCTCTGTCAGCTTGCATAGCAAGAGATTAAAAACTAGAGTCAGTGTTTCTGGGGACACCAATGCAGCACATTAACTACCAGGCCAGTTACAGGGGTTAGGTTCTGTTGAAGAACTCCCACCACACTCCTTTCCTACCCTCAGTTAATGCCTATGATCATCAGAACAGCAAATAGCATCAGTCTCTGTCCAGCAACATTACTGTCCAAAGACTGCAGTCTCCAGTAACAATCTAGCTTCCCAATAAATGAGATGGTGTTGCCTCACCGGTGCAGGAGATAGAGTCCACACCAGGCCCATGATACTCGATGATGGCACCTGTGCCACCTTTCACCGTGAGGATGCCAGCCACTTTCAGGATCACATCTTTAGGAGAGCTCCAGCCTGACAGCTCACCAGTCAGTTTTATACCAATAACCTAAGTAGCACCAAAAAAAAAAAAAAAAAAAAAAAAAGGAGAGAAAGAGCTTGCTAAAAATATGGAGATTTTATCTTCTCTGGCTAAGCCAATGAGCATGGATCCCATTCCTCCTCCCTTCCAAGTGGCATCAGTACCCAGAATCAGGATGTGGGGCAAAGAAGGAAGTCCTTAAGTATCAAACTCACACTCCAGGAAGCTTGCATTGCCAGCAGGCCTGAATCCTTTTGCATGGCTAATTAATAGGAAGTTCCTGCTGATGAATCCTTGGAGAGAGAGACACACACACAGGAAGTGGAGACTCAGCGCCCAGTGAAGCATGGTCTAGTTGCTTCTGGACCAATTTACTTTCCCAAGGCTATAGGGGCTCAAAGTGCCTCATTTATCTGGGAAATTCAAGCTTCCCATTAACTTTTCTCATTATTTCAGGCCCTCGCTCATTTGGCATTAACCCATCCCCCACTGTCTCACCTTTGGGCATTTGAGCTCCCAGGGGATGCCTGCCATGACATCTACTGCATCGGCTCCGCCCACTCCTATGCAGATTCCACCCAGGCCACCTCCATTAGGGGTGTGGGAATCTGTACCGATGAGCAAAACCCCAGGGTACACGTAGTTCTCCAGGATGATCTGAAACAAAGAACAAGATGAAACTTAGTGAAGAGGAGAGCCACGAGCACATCAGTGATTTAATTTGTAGGTTGTGATCACCAAACAGTCACTAGCTTATTTCGGGTTGCAAGCTCATTGCCATTCCAACTGCATCTCCCACTAAAGCAGATTTGCCTAGTCAGCCACTAGTAGCACTTCACCAGATACCAAGAATTAATTTAAACCAGTCCAGTCAGAGAGAGGAGAGGATATGAAGCCAGTGATAAGACAACATGGTACAGGGTTGTATGGGATCCACATGAAGTCAGAAGGCTCCACACAGACAGGTGTCAGAGGCAGAATCTGTTTCATAAAAACCCAGATAACCCACTCAGGTGACCCCAATGACAGAAAACAGTTCATGCATTACCCTGAAACCCTCATTCATCAAGCCTGACAAGGTCTCTTCTCCAAGCCCTCTCCATCAGGTCCAAAGAAGGCTGCCCTAGGCACACCTCAGACATTGAGGGTAGGGTGGCAAACAGGTCAGGATTAGAATAAAAACAGCAACACAGCACTTGAACTACCCCTTTTCCTTCCAAGTTATACTTTCAATGCCTTTGGCACTAGGGTGAGGGGGGCACACTCGCCTTGATCCCACCCAAGAAACCTAGGAGCTTTATCAGTTGATGAATAAGCCAGAACTCCTACCCAATGATACTAAGGAAAAAATACACATAAAGAACAGCACTGACATCCCACTATGTCCAAAAGCCCCAAAGACAAACCCTACCTAAACGATGACACTTTTATCCCAAAAAGGCAGAAGTGCCAGAAACTCTGTGAAGGCCACTACTGCTATTACACACAAAGTCCTCAGATACTAGTGATGGTAGCAGAAAACACTACCATAGAGAGATGGCCATAGAGTTACCATATGGCCCCAGAACAGTGGCAGAAGTGAGTTGTTCCCACAGTTTCCCACACAGGCTCAGGTGACGCTCCCCTTTCTCTTCTAGGCTGGCCCATTATGGGCTGAAGGTAACATCAGCTACAAGATGAGCTGCAAAGGAAGAGACCTTTAAGGCACATCTTAAGTGCACTTGTTCCCAGACACTCCAGTCAACTTTAGGTTTTACAACTGCATGTTCCTCCCGCATCTTTTCCCTGTTTGTGTGGGACATTCACAAAATAAGACTGTCAGCTATGCAAGCCCCAGAACAAATCATGGTCCAATACACAACACAGACAAACAAAAAGCAATATGGGCTGTTCTTTCCAGTCTCCTAATTACACCTATCATACACTTATAAAATATGTTTAAAAGATTGAGAGAAACAAGATTTTTTTTTTTTTAAGTTGATTGTATTCTGCTAAGGGGCTAATGAAACATGAGATTCTAGAAACATTTTTTGTTTTAAAAAAGTTACTTTCACCTTCAATGGAGTTCACATTTTGCATTTCACAAGGTCAGCATAGAGACTCTAGACTAATTATTGCTTTGCTATTCTAAGGTAATCAGATAGTGCTTACTCATTTTTTCAGGCCCTCGCTCATTGTTTGG
Source organism: Dermatemys mawii (assembly GCA_007922305.1). Taxonomy (NCBI): domain Eukaryota; kingdom Metazoa; phylum Chordata; order Testudines; family Dermatemydidae; genus Dermatemys; species Dermatemys mawii. The sequence goes on from ML677350.1 coordinate 649,041, forward strand.
GTATCTTCCCCCCCTTTCCAACCCCTGCTCTTATTAAAACTAAGATCATAAGTTTGTTTTTAGATTTAAAAAAACAAAACAAATATTCCCCTCTCCATAAAGGCAACTTACATTGGGCCTAAGCTACTTCACAGCATCACTTTTGTGCCCCAGACAAAACAAACTAAGCTAGCCAATTAACCACTCAGATGAAGGTGTGAAATTCTGCCCCTTCCCACTACAGTTAGTGCCAACAAGAGGCCATCAAGCATCAGATTACCGTTTGACCAGCATAACCTTGGAGAAACGTAGCGGTCTAGGCCAGAGGTGCAAATGGGTCACCTTGCAGGACAAACATAGCCAGTCTAGATTGAACAAGGAGGAAAGAGAAGAAGGCCGGAAGGAAGGAGAGAGAGAGGACACAAGCCTTTCCCTAGAAAGACGAATTATTTTAGTACTTTGAAATTCGTGCTCTTGCCCCACCTAATGGTGAGCCATATGCCAAACACTGCAGTCAGGCACTCGTTACCTGGTGAATGATTCCCGATCCAGGTTTCCAGAACCCTACTCCATACTTGGCACCTGCTGTTGCTAGGAAGTTGTACACCTCCTGGTTAATGTCCTATTCATACAGTTAAACAAAGCATTAGTAAGACATTACATTCAGTTTTCTCCCCATAGAACCAGAGTTCAGCCACCCCCCACCTCCCACCCCCATAGCTTCCTGGACATTTTGTAGGCAGTGGAAGGGAGAAAAGTTCAGCATCACTGACTTCCAGGAAATTATTTTAAGGCCAGAAGGGAGCACAGCTATTATCTAGTCTGATCTCCAGCACAACAGGCCACAGAATTTCACGGTGATCCCAGCGCTGAACTCAACAACTTGTGATACCACTAAAGAATCTCAAGACAGTTAGAATTACTGTTTAAAGTTATAAAACAAAACCTACACTATTCTAAACCATCCTACTTTCATTTCATGGACTTCTCTTTTACTTCCTTCCTAGTTTCCTTGCTCTATTTAATGCTTTGATAAGTATGTTAGCTTCTCTGACTCCATTGCCCCATCTGTAAAACAGGGCTAAGTGACTAGCCCAAGGCCAGACAAAGTTAGTGGTAGAGTGGGAAGGAGAACCCAAGTCCCCTGTTCTACCAACTATACAATGCTGCTTCTTGCTATGACATCACAATCACCTGTAGGATCACAACTATGAAGCCTTCCAGGGCAATCACTTATTGTCACAAGCGGAAGACTATATGATGTCCTGAGATGTTCTTGGAAGAGCAGCTGGAGAGTAGACATAAGAAACAGGAGTGGACGATGACTTAGAGACCCTGTTCTCATGCAAACGCTTCAGAATAAGGTGGGGGGAGAACCAGGTGGAGATAATAGGGGAATTGTCTCCGCACAGAACATTTACTAAAGTTTCCCATGAGGTGGCGAGGGCTCTTTGAGCTTTGTTTGCACTGACGGTCAGGTCACTTCATTCTGTTTGTGCAGCTCTCTTCCTCAACGGAGCATGCTGATGTGCCAGGAGCAGATCCAAGCCACTCTCTGCCCTGCCAGCATTCATTCTATGCCAACTGGCAACATCAAGAGCCAAACGCAGTCAGGACCTTCGCTTGCTCTAATCACAGAGCGGATGGGGACGGAGGGGGTGCCCAGAGCTGCAGCAGAACTGCTATAAAGAATACAATCACACTACAGAAAACATGTTCGGTGCCCAGAGCAATAGCAGCGGGAGGGCAAGGGGTGAAGTGAAGGAAAGGGAACAAAAAGTCTAGTAAGAAGCCGTCAGATTCTGAAGCTCTTGCACAACTCTTAAGCTTCCTGAGGCACAAAGCGTGGGACAAATACTCCTAATGAGGGGAAATTTGCTCACGCCACTCATGAAACTGAGGTCAGAATTCACCTTACTATGATTTCCGGGAGGAGGAAAGAGGAAGGGGGAGATGCACTTACTTGGGCTAATATCTTGGGCTATAAATTAAATCAGAGGATTAAGCTACAGCTCATCCCATACGTACAGGCTAAAACTAATTCACCAGATTCGATATCAAAGAAAAAGTTCTTCCTGCCCCCCAGGACACATGAGAAGGGCCAGCTTCTCTCAAGCACTGCAATCAGAATGGTCCATTAAAACCAGAGGAGCTTATCCCACAATCTATCCTAAACCCTCAGGGTCAGGGAAAGGCATCAATAGACCTCAGTCTTCCCATGTTTCTGTTGCTCATGAGGCTGTAGGGGAAGAAAGGAAAAGGTCCTGCAGGATTTCCACCCCCCAGAAAGCGATGAGGAAGAGCAACCCTTAGTTGATAACTTGCAGAGATCAGGGCAATGCTTCTCTCCCACCCCATGTTAGACTGCTGTACGTGTGGCCAGGCACATTCTGGAGGTTTTGATCATTGCTGGAAGAAAATTTCTAGTGCTCTAGATCCAGCTATTTTCATGTTTCACCACTTTAAAATGGCCTCCCTCTTCCCCTATGCCCAGAATACACCTTTTGCCTTCGTTTCCAAAGCAGATTGACTAAAACAGTCTTTTCTCAACATCACGCCTCACCCTTTAAACTGCTTGTGATGGATTTGTCTAGTTCAGATCGTAAGGTCCCTAGGCCTTGGACCTGTCACACCTTTGGTTTTGTATTGCACCATTTACATCTATGGTGCTATACAATACATAATCTGGTGTGATTTCTGTTCCTGTGATTGTTCTCCTGAAAATCTGATCTCTAGAGTGGACTAAGTGTTCCAAACATAGAAGAGAATTGTCTTATTTCATGGGTCTTGGTGCAATAATGACCTTAGCTCTCCGAAGATCCTTCTCAGCCCCTAACTGGGCTTCAATGAGGTGATCACAGTGGATTGTGGAGGGCACTGCCACCTTGGGCAGGCCGCTGCTGATGAACTGCAGCATTGCCATCTGAGCAGTCGCATCCTGCATGGCTACGCGGTCTGGCCGCAGGCGCAGATAGGTTTTTCCCCGCTCGATATCTTGTTTCACAGGGTCATCCAGGTGCCCATATACAATCTTCTCAGACAGGGTCAGGGGACGGTTTAGCCTGTGGGGAAGACAACAGGGAGGAATTTTAACAATGTCAGCTCATGTTTTTCAATCCTTTGCCCATTTAAATGTAAGGGAGTATCCTTGTTCATTTAAGATGCACATTTCCACACACATCATACAGAAGAACCAGACTCCCATGGCATGTTTTACACTATATAGAGAGGGACCCACTCACTCCTCCCACAATACTGAAGTGTAGTTACTTTTGACAGCTGGTTAAAAGCACCCGAACATGAAACAATGCAGAGGCAGTTCAGTACTGACTCAGAAAGATGAGCACTCTTTCAAGAGTCCTCAGCATCCCTTCCTAAGGCATCAACGTTTTCCCCTAGTAGTTTCCAAATGCACACATTTGAGTGCAGTACAAGCAACCATCATCCAACTCTGCTTAGCTTATGAGATCATAGTCCTGCAGTTGCAGGAAACTTTTTAAAAAATTATATTTATACACACATACAGAACCCACACAAGTAATCAAATCCACATATGCCAGGCCCCACAGTGAGTGAGGACCCATCAGCTCTAGAAAACAAGTGGGGAGTTCAGGGCCTTTTCAGTCATTGGATTCCTTGCAGGCAATCGCAACAGAAACACTCATTAAGGACAATGGTGATGTTTTCTGCAATGAACCTGCTTGGCTACAATGGACTGAATTGAGATAACCAACTCATTTCACAAAGGACACAGAATGGCCATCACAAGGGAATGACTTTGCACCAATGCAAAGGTGAGCCTGGAGTAAAACTGGTGACCTTGACGTCACACTAATCTCTGTGTCAGCAAACTAAGTTTACAGTTATGTACACAAGCTATCCCCAGGCCACCTTTTACTCAAGATATCTGAACACATGAACAGAGAATGATTACTTCACTATGGAAACAAAGTGAAGAGAAGGGGATACGAAGTTTCTTACTTGTACTAAACACTAATCACACACTGCTTCCCATGGAGTACAGACTAGGGTGTGATACACCAAGACTCCCATCTGAAACCCAAAATTAAGGGGAAAAAAAACCAATATGATATCTCCAATAGCTGGTATGAAATCCAATACTAATACTTCTACTTCTTCAGCATCTCCTTCTCTGCAGTGGCCTGATTGTTTGCATAACACACACTCCCCCTGCCCCCCCACCACACACTTCTCTTCCACCATGTAGAATTCTCATTTTTTAATGTAACAGCAGAGCCACTTTAAGCTGCTCTTTCCCCACTAGATTCTCCTTGTGCTACTACGGCCCCTGAAGTCTTTTCCTGTCCTTCCCTCATTGTAGTGGTGGGTTCTCCAAACCACTCACCCTTACCTTTTACGGACGATATTGATGTTTTTCTCAAGCTTTTCATAATTTATGTATTCATTAGGCTCAAAGTGGCTTATGGCCACTTTGGCCCTTTGGCACAGGACGGGAGCTACATGGTACCGCCGTACCCCTTTACTCAGGACTTGCTGAAAGAGAAAGAGAGACAGATTATATTGGTTATCAAACATCTGCAGCTAAGCCATCTCCCACAAAAACGGTAATGTCACGTATTTTCCAGCTCTGATTTCTAGGACACTAATTCTATGAGATGAGCAGCAAAAACTGCTCAAATAGTTTTAGAAAATAAAAACTTAGCGTGTTCAGGTGCACCCCCACCTCCCTATGGCAGGGTTCAGGCTCTCATCTCTTCCCCTCCCCTCCATATCAGACCCATTTTGTCACCATTATTCCAGTTAGAGTCAGGGACAGGTCGCAAGCCTCTGAATTTTTGTTTATTGCCTGTGACCTATCCCTGACTTTTATTAAAAAGAAGCATGACAACATCTTAACCTTACTCATGATTAGATGGCCGTTGGCTGAGCTTTTCAAAGCTGCATAAAGGATATGGATGTCCAATTTACATTGCAATTAATGGGAATTGGGTATCCAAATTTCTTAGGCACCTGTTGTCAGAACTAGAAATCTGGCAACTTTCACCAGCATTGGTATCACAAAGAAGAGACAACAGCAAGGGCTGAAGCTGTAATAAACCCTCCTCATTGTAATATCTGAGCAAAGACAGTTATCTCAAAGAACACCAGTTACGAAAGGTGTGTTGCTCATGCCTATTCCACAGTAGGTGTGCATGCTTCCCACATGCTCCGGTGCTGGACATTTTTCCCTTAGCAGTACAGGGGAGGAGCACTCCCCACTCCGCTTCACCTGAAGTGGCGCCGCCCTGGCACGCTATAAGGGACGCTGCACGCTTCCCTACCCTCAGTTCCTTCTTGTCAGACCACTCCAACAGAGGGGAAGGAAGGAAGGTGGGATGTGGAATAGACATGAGCAACACGTCTCGAAGAACACCAGTTAAGAAAGGTCACAGTCTTTTCTTCTTCGAGTGATTGCTCATGGGTATTTCACAGTAGATGATTTCAGGCTACATCTTTTGGAGGTGGGTAGGAGTTCACAAGTTCCTGGGATGGAGTACCGCCCTGCTGAACCCAGAGTCATCCCTGGTTTGGGAGACAATCGCATAGTGCAAGGTGAATGTGTGAACTGAAGATCATGTAGCAGCTCTACAAATGTCCTGAATAGGGATGTGGGCCAAGGCGGCTGCCGACAAGGCCTGTGCCCAAGTCAAGTGCATCTTCACAATCAGCAGCAGGGAGACACCTGCCAGGTCAGAATAAGCATGGATGCACGACGTGATCCACTTAGAGAGTTACTGTGTGGAGATCTACTGGCCCCTCATGCACTCAGCTGAGGCTACAAACAGCTATGTGGACTTTCTAAACAGCTTGGTCCGCTCGAGGTAGAAAGCCAGAGCCCTTCACATGTCGAGTGTGTGGAGATGGCGCTCCTCACTGGATACATGTGGCTCAGGGCAGAGGACTGGCAGGAAGATGTCCTGGCCCATATTGAAGGTGGAGACCACCTTCGGAAGAAATGCAGGGTGTGGGCGGAGCTGGACCTTGTCCTTACAGAAAACCGTGTATGGGGGCTCAGACGTTGCAAGAGAATGGTAGGTGGAAGGCCTTTAGGGAGAAGTCCCATTGCACTGGCTGCGGCACCGAAAGCCCTGGCTGCTCTGCCTGGCTGGCTTGACTGACGGAGGGATGACTCCTAGCCGAGGTCAGGCTGGTGAACGATTTCCTGCTCCATCGAGACCTGGAGGAGCGGTGGCATCTGGAACAACTCCGACGGGCGGACCTGTGACGGGGTGATGCCGGCGATTGACGCCCAGGACTACAGAGGTGGTACTGTGGAGGGGACTCCAAACATGACTCCAACCACGACCGGTTACGGTAACCCCTTCGGGATGGGGACCTTGGGCGATGTACCCCCCCCCCGGTCCCGCCAGCACATGCTCCATGATATGGAGCGGCGCCTGGAGTCCCAGGACAATGGCACCCAGCCACAGAGCCTAGCAGGCATCAAGGGCAACCCCCATGGACTCTGCCCTCGTCAGATCCATGTGGACCGCTGGAATGGTGAGCCACATTGGGAACGTTCCCTTGACTGCGACTGGTACCGCTCTGGGGGAAGACCGCAGAGAGCCCAGCAGTGGCTTGCCTCTGGAGCGTGGGACCAACGTCGTGGCATTCCGGGCACCAGCAGAGACAGGCCACCTCGGGCTGCTTCCAGGGCCTCCAGTGAGGAAAGCATCCAGAGAGGACTGGGCCAATGTGGCCGGGATGCTCCACTCAGCGTGAGTTGGAGGCTTGGAGGCCAAAGGGAATAGAGCACTGCCTGATGTGGGCCTAACCTCTGCCCCTCGTGCACCGTGGTACTGCTGTAAACAGGGCATCTTCCTGGCCCTCTTATGCCCAGAGGACAGGGAGTGGTGCCAAATAGCATCAGGAAATAGTCATGCACCAACACAGCAGTGCCTGGCGCTGACTCAGAGTAGTGGGCTGGAGCCAGGGTCAGCACCAACTCCGTCAAGATGGCCTGGAGTTGAATGTCCCTTTCTCTTTTCGTCCGGGGCTTGAACGACTTGCAGTTCTGGCAACAATCGCTGATATGGGCCTCACCCAAACAGCGTAAGCAGTCCGCGTGCAGGTCAGTCCGTGGCATAGATCACCTGCAAATGTCACACAACTTAAAACCCGGGGCTTGGGGCATACCCTGGCCCGGGCACTCTAACTGAACTAAGTCACCACAGGTACTAGATGAAATGCTAGGGATGAGCTGCAGCAACGCTGGAGCTGCAAAGTTCCAATGCGCCTTCACTGATGGCAAGAAGGAACTGAGGATAGGGGAGCGCACAGCGCCGCTTATAGCGCACCAGGGCAACACCACCTCAGGGGTTGCTGACGGGCACTCCCCCGACGGGTACTGCTGGGGGGAAAACTACCGGCACTGATGCATGTGACGAGCCCACACACCTACTGTGGAATACACAGGAGCAATCACTCAAAGAAGAATTTAATCTTACTCCTGGCATTCCCCTTAATTATGTATTCATTAGTAGACTTTTTTGGTGAGGGCAGGGAACTCCAAACCCCACCCAACCACCTTGTTTTTTTCTTCTCTCGTTTGTTCTTCACAAAATAATCTTGACATTAGCCTCTGAAATGCTGACTAAAGAATTGAGTGCTAATGAGGCAAGATCATGACAATATTTGGGTGCTCTGAATTTTATTTATATTGTCCTCTCAATATGAGAAGTCTACGAAGATTGGGATTCATGTTTAAGTCAGTTGTATAGTCAGTTTTGTAATAGCACTACCAACAAGCTAAATTTGTCCTTTTATTTAAAAAAAAAAGTGTATTAGTTTTTCCATTATGTGGGAGAAGGGATCCCAATAAAAGCTTTAAGAACTACTGTAGAACAAAAAATAAGTGTCTCAGATTACAAAAGCACATGCCAGTTAATGAACAACATAAAAGGAACAAATGAGAACACTACTTTTAAAAGTGCAAATCAGAGCTATTCATTAAAATGCATCAACTCCTATTCTTTTTAGGTTAATAATTCACCACATTTTGGTGGACTTAGTTTAAGATTCAACCACAACAAAGCGCAAGTACTAGAGGTGAAACGTTTCACTGTACTGCTGACTTAGATCCCTGTTAGCTCATTGTTCAAAGTGTACACACTGATCTTTGATCAGCTTGAGTTCAAGCTCACTTCTGTTACTGACTTAGCTGCACCCAAGGTATATCCACCTTATCATGAAAGCATCCACTCAGTGCTGTAGAGCAGTGGGTCCCAAACTTTAACAACCTGTGAACCCCTTTCACTAAAAACGTAAAGTCTCGCAAAAACCCCTCCTAAAAATGAATATTTCCAGGGATTTTCTCCTTTACTTGAATATAAATTATAAAAGCAGTGATCTTGGAAACATACAATTTGTTTTTATGACATGATTATACACTATTAATTATCATTACAGTATTTATTACATTATGAAAATGGCAACACTTCTGAGATCTCACTTTTGTAGCTTGTATCACTTTGAATAAGCCTGTTATATATAAGACACGGCCCCTACGTTTCATCAAGGAGAATCAGATGTGAAAAGCATGAAGGTATTTAAGAAGCCAACTCAGAGTTTCTCCTACACATGCAATCAGGTCTTGAGCAATCCAGGCAAACAACGCACATTACAACAAAGCTTAAACTTGTTTTTCATAATAATTTTAAAAATACTAGCTGCCTGTTTAATTTTAAAAACATCAAAAGATATCCACCTCCCTTTCCATTTCTTATGAGTCCTGAAGTTTAAATCTCAGGGTGATAGATATGCTTGCTTTGATCTGCTTAGCTCTTAGAAGCCCAGAGGCTCTGGGCTTCGGGCCCTGTGCTGCCTGGGGTGCCTAGGGACAGCTCTGTCCGGCCTTAGGGAATTCCCCCCCACCCCCCGGGAGGCCCCTCTAACATTTCACAAACCCCCAGGAGTTCACAAACCCCCGTCTGGAAACCACTCCTGTAGAGGAAGAATAAACCTCAAAGATTCCACCATCATGCCAGGGAAGAAATGTCACTTTCCAAATCCAAATTAGTAGAGGCATTTAACTATATACTGCAAGAACTCTCGCTGTATTCCCTGTCTCCTCCCCCGTTTCTGGGCTTCTGCCCAAAAACTCTTCTTTGAAGTCTTAATTAGTTTAACTCATCTTCATTCTCATGAAACTTGTGATGATTCATTCTGTTATGGGACCCTCTGTTGGATACAACAAACAAGAACTTGAAAAGGCCCAATGAGTTGGTAACGAAGTCTGGAAAAAAAAAACAAAACCAACCCCTTCCAGCATCCTGTAATGTATGTCAAGGCTCCATTCAACCATGAGAGTTGGTGATGGATCAAGGAGAATTGGGACTGATAGGCAGGTATAAGGAAGAATAAGACAAGTTACAGATTCGTGTGGAGGTGTTTTGTTGAGTAAACTGCACCATCATAAGCTCTGCTTTGTATTAGTGAAATGGGTCTATATTATGAGTTTTAATCCACTCAGCTCACTGTCTACACAAGGAATTTTCACCAGTGGAACTATAGTAACAGCCATCATTGTTACACAGTGAACTGATAATAGACCAAAGAACACTTCCTAAGAGGACTATATCTGGAAATTAAAATAATGGTAGCATCTCCACAACAGTCCACTTTTGTTTGAGTGCAGACTTTGGTATAAACAAAATCTGAAGCAGCGCTCCCCTGCCCTCAGGTTTTAGGGAAGGGTCAGGACTGTCCCAGTGTTAACGCTAAAAGTTTAGAAGTAAAAGAAATTATTTAAGTTTTTGCTTCAGTAGGACCTTACACCAAACGCTTGGCAAAGAACCTCAGGGAAGGTCTAAATATTTGGATGGAAACTAAGGCCATCAATACCAGGCAGTAAACTTTTGTTTGAAGCCTGTCGCAACCTCTTAGGCTCACCAGAAGGGAGGAGAGAAATTGAAACACTTCAAAGATGAAGGTATCCAGCTTGGGGAAGTTGCTAGTAAAGCAAGGGAGAACAGGCTTCTAAGCCACTTCCACATGGGCCATTTCTACACTCAGAACACTGTATGGGCATTCCAACATACTATGCCAGCAAATCACTCTTAGTGTGGACGCAGTTTATACAGATCAGCACAGCTTTGTTAGTATAGTTTATTCCATTCCCATCCCTAAGCAAAACAAGCTATACTCAGTAAAATTGGTGTTTTGCCACCACAACTGCATTTGCAGTTTTTGCCATTAGAGCTGGGCTGATTGTGGATCCACAACTCTTCACATCCTTGACCAACATAACTATGCTGGCAAAAGGTTTTAGTAAAGACAAGACATACTCAAGAAGAGAAATGATGTGAACAATTTCATCTTTTCCATGTATGAAGATGATTAACATGACAGTGCTGATTTTAAAGTCAATTCTTTGAAAGTTTGTCCCTACTACTGTTACAATAATTAGCAATTATAAAACTTGAAAGTGATTTACTAAGGTGAGCTGTAACCATTTTATAAGAGGGGGAACTGAGGCACAGGTTAAGTGACTTGCACAAGGTTATGCAATGACACAGTAGGAACTAATACACATATCCTTATCCTCTGGACTATATGCTTCTAACAAGCAATACCTAACATGAATATTTATCTAATCTAGCAGTGGTTCTCTCTCCTCTTTGCTTACTTTATACACAAATTGTTGTCAAATACACTATCAGTTTCCTGTTTAGGTGGGTCTTTCACACGGGGGGCGGGGGAAGGAGAAAAACACATCTCACTCAGCCTTTGTACACTCTTCAGCCTTACAGCCTTCGCCTCCTGCAAGCCTCAAAGACCCCAACCCATCAGAAGCTCACGGGTCCTGCTAAGACCTAATGTGTCCTCCTCAAGGACCACTGGAGACTTATGGCCCACCTCCACTTCCTCCTATAGGTCTTTGGAAGTTTATATAGGGCCCCACTCCCATCTTCACATAATGGTTGTACTCTGAGGCTTCTGAGCCCATCTTGAGGGCTTGTGACCTCCCCTGACCCCTTAGCATGTCCTTCAGTGCCCTGACAGCTTCCACCCCAGTCCCTCCTTGAGCCACCTTTGACAATCCAAGGTGCAATCTAGACCAGAGAAGGGCTGTGTCTTCACTTGCCCTGCAACCTGGGTGCTCACAACACTTTGCTGCTCTAGCTCCCAATCTGGGCTCTTTATAAGCAGCCAACTGCATGCCGGTCATACGCTGAACATCTGTATATAGCCACAGTGCTAGTTCAGCTGCTCTGAGCACAGCAGCCTGTTAGCAAACACCAGCCACACACTGGCGTCCGGACACCTCGGTTACAACTTGCAGGGTGACCCGAATACTCCCAGTCCTGGATTTTCCACCCAAGATGTGTCTTCTGTACTGTCCAGCCCTTTCTAAGGGGATCAGCACACAACCATCTGCTACTTAAATGGAGTTATCCAAACAATTCACACACACTGGAGTAGTTTTAATTAAATTTAAATCATTTTATTTAACTACAAAGAGATAGGTTTGAAGTGAGTGGAAGAAATGAGGCATTTTACTCAAACATTTACAAGATAAAATGCTTTCTAAACTTACACCAGACTTGGTTCAAAGCGAGGTCCCTTATTACATGTTTCCAGAACATAGCTGACTAAATTCTTCAGGCTAGAATCTGCTCCCAAAGTCCAACAGCTGTTTCTTTTGTCTTCTGAGGTGGAGAGAGACATGGACAGGGAGAAAACTTGGGATGTTTTGCCCCTCACTTGTATAGTTCAGTTATCCTTTGAAATGCATTTTACAGAACCCCTAGATAAAGTTATTTCCAGCTGAGAGTAAGGAGACATGAAGTCCAGTGGAGGAGAGGTTTCATGATGTAGTTTGCTAAAATGCCAGTCTGTCTGTTCCTGCCCCCTTTGCTTGCCAAAGAATGGCCACTTGATAGGGGATGGCCCATCAAGTTTGATGACACGTTGACAACCCTAACCCAGCGTCCTTTGTTTTTGGTTTACCCACTCCCCAGACTTGTCTGGTAAACACACTTCAGTCATTATTTCAGTTATGTTTATAATTTTACATTTAATGTTACTACAGACATTTAATCATTATTATTGACCAGCAAGTTCCTAGTTTTTAAATGATATTTTACAAGTCATATTTTGTACACAAAGATTATTACAATAGCATGTAGGGTCTGAATACAGGTGTGCATTTCATCACACACTCTCTCACCCCTCCTCCTTATAAGAATTGAGCAGCTTTATCCAGTGACTAGGGAAAGTCTCCCTTGAAATCATACACCCAACAGCCTTAGGAGTGGGTAACCAATGGTCCCTAAATCCAACCCTGGGAACTTTAGGAGTCTTCACCTGTTTTACCCAAAATAGTAGGCTTGCTAATACCTGAAGAGTTTAAGAGCTTATCTGCATGGGAAAATTAACTGGGATAAGACCTGGCCAACACCTAAAACTTAGGCTGACCTACCTAGATCACTTAGACCTCTGAAAAACTGTGCACTCTGTGTGACATAGTGAGGTAGACCTAGCACCCAATGAAGATGCAGGTAGGTCTCTATCAATCAACCCATCTACTGCTCTAGGAGGGATTAACTAGATGGACTGAAAAAACCCTCTATGCAGGAAGCATCTACACTACAGCAACATAGTTGTGCTGCTGTAGAGTAGACATACTGTGTACACATGGCATTATTCTGGAATAGCTACAGAACTTTGGATTCACACCCTACCTTATTTACAAATAACTTCCCAGGGTAGACAATTCTCAAAACTTGTGGGGAATGGGCCCCCAAATGGTTTGTTGAGTCTTCTCCTCTTATCTAGTGTTTAGAGCAGGGGTAGGCAACCTATGGCACGGGTGCCAAAGGCAGCACGCAAGCTGATTTTCAGTGGCACTCACACTGCTCGGTTCCTGGCCACCAGTATGGGGGACTCTGCATTTTAAATGAAGCTTCTTAAACATTTTAAAAACCTTATTTACATTACATACAACAATAGTTTGGTTCTATATTATAGACTCCTAGAAAGGGGTCTTCTAAAAATGTTAAAATGTATTACCGGCACGCAAAACCTTAAATTAGAGAAAATAAATGAAGACTCGGCACATCACTTCTGAAAGGTTGCCAACTCCTGGTTTAGAGCATCAGGACTCGCTTTGTCCAGACCTTACGAGCACAGTGCAATTTCCACTCTAGTTTAGCTCTGGCAAATTGAGTTTCCCCTTGCAGTTTCAGTTTTTTACTTCATCCTAAAATAACTGTGCCACATTAGAACAGCATATGGCAATGCTGTAGATATTCTGGTGCTGCTGTGGTTGGTGAAGTGATATTTATATAGGTCCTTCACTGTCTGCATAATGCTATGTATGTGCAAAAAATTTCTTCTTGTCACCTACAGTGCTTAACCAGAAGCATATCTGATTAGTAGGGTATATCTGATTACTGAATGGCTCGCCGATTAGAAAAGCAGTTTCTCCTCTCTCGGTGTTCACACACCAGATCAGCTGCCGGAAATGGGCCTCATCCTTCCCAACTGAATTTATCTTGTTATCTCTAGCCTCATTCTTGCCTGTATATTTATACCTGCCTCTGAAGATTTCCATGACATTCATCTAAGTGGGTCTTCGCCCATGAAAGCTTATGCTCCAAAACACCTGTTAGTCTATAAAGTGCTACTGGACTCTGTCGCTTTTGCAGATTAGGAAACTGAAGCAAAACAGTAAAAAAAAGTTAGAGAAGGTCACAGATAAAGTCTATAGCAAAGCTAGGAAAAGAATTTAGGTCTCCTGACTCCCAGTCCCACACTTTAAATGAGGAGCATGATTTTCCATGAACATTTCAGTTTTCAGAGAAAGTTAGACCCATATATGGGTCCTCAACTGAATGAGAGCCTCTAGAGTTTTTAAAGTACAGATTTAGACACAAAAATATGTCTTAAGTACAAGAATCAGACAATGTTGCAGTCATGTTGCAATCCTGTATGAGTTTTAGGGATCATTACAGATAGGGCATCTCTTCTAAAAAGTGTAAATTTATTCAAGTTCTAGTTCTCATTGCAGAGTCCCTGTAATTACTGTATTTAAACCACAGTTCTCAAACATGCAGGCCGCAGTTATTTCCTGCAGTCACCAAGCTCCCCTTACCTGCAGCCCTCCCTCCCCCCCGCAGCACTGTGTTCCCCGCTCCTCTGCCTACCTCTAGGCGCTTCCCGCCGCCACATATCCATTTGGCAGTGCTTAGCGCTTTCCAGGATTGAGAAGCCATGCAGGGGAGGCGGCGGCGGCGAAGAGGCAGGGCACGGAATAAGGGCAGGGAGGGGGCAGAGCTGGGGTGGGGATGTTGAGGAAGGGGTTGGAATGGGGACATGGAAGGGGTAGGACCTCATGGAAGGGTGAAATGGTGGCAGGGCAAGAGCAGCAAAGGGGGTGTGTGTCAGTGATGCAGCCCTCAGGCCAACATACTAGTCCTCATGTGACCCTCATGAGGATTTGAGTTTGAGATCACTGATTTAGACCCAAGTATGTACATACACATTTTCCACTCAAAGCCTTGTATGCTAATGATCCAGTGTCAATTGGTGATTTTTGAAAACAGGTAAACAGAAATGTCAAGAGGTACAGTCCACTAGAGATGGTTTACATATAAATAAATAAGAGTTGTATTTTATTTCACTCTAGCGCACAAAAGAGGAGAAAAGAAGCAACAAAACTTAACCTGTGGAAAAAACCATTATGATCCCTTTAATTTCTAACAAGTGTCAATGCAGGTGCACAGTAGCAGCCACCCACCAGCTCTTGGCACAGGCTGCAGCACAAATAACCTCCTTGTGGCATCTCCAGCGGCCCAGGCCAGAATGGAGCCCTGGCGGGATGGGAGGTGAAGTTGGTTTAGTCACAGGTGAGAAGGAATTTAAATCTGACACACTACACAGCTCCCTGCCTTGGGCCCGAGTGAACGGAGGCCAGCACACCCATGGACCTGGCTCGCTAGCAGCAGGCTTGCGAACTTTGCGGGCTACCCCCGAGGGGCTCGGCCCGACCCCTGTCACCCCTGAGCGCCACCTCGCCGTTCACCTTGTCCTCACCTTGAGCAGAGGCCACCGCCCACCGGCCGTGCTAAGGGCGCGCAGCCGGGGCGTCAACTCCAGACAGCGGAGCCCAGGGTTGCCCCCGCCCTGTGGGGACCCCGCTCCCCAGTCACTATGGAAACAGGGCCTGGGCAGGCGCGAGGGACACGCTGACCTACAGGGAGAACGAGGACGTCCCTGCCTCAAACCGCCACCCCAGGCCTCCTAATAGCACCCGCTCCCCACCGCCACGGGCCGCCCACCTACACCCGGCTCCCCACCGCCGCACCCCGCTCGCCACGCAGCACTGTCACCTGCAGGCGAGTCACCAGGACACAGTACGGCGCCATTTTGTTCACTGACAAAGATGATGTCGCATTCTAAACACGTCACGCGCGCCTTTAAAGAAGAGCCTGAAGTAGGCGTGGCTATGTGGCGAAAAGGCGGGGCCAAGCCCCAGAGAGGGCCGGCCTCCGGCGAGCGACTGAACCTGGAGAAGGAAAGTGGGCGGGGTTTACAGGTCCTGGAAGGAAAGTATCCCAAGCAGGGGGGACGCGATATCCGGCCTAACAAAGGGGACTCTGGGGCGGACTCGGGGAACCAAGTCGTAGTCGATGGGGGTTTTATGGACGCGGCTATAGAGTGATTTAGCGTTTGTCATTGGGAAACTTGGGAAGCTTTGTTGGAGATGGTCACATAGACCCTGCGAGGTCCTGAGGGTGAGAGGTCAAAGGTGAAAGGGCTCAACGGTGACCACGCGACGCGACTCGCGCGGTGACGAAAAATGGCCAAACATCATCCGGACCTGATCTTCTGCCGCAAGCAGGCGGGAGTGGGTGAGACTCGAACCCCTAGTTCCCCCTGAGCCACGTCCGTGGGATCCCGAGACTGTACAGGGTCACCTCGCCCCCTGCGTGGGGTGGGGCGGAGCGTCCCACACACCCTATCCCGGCAGTGGGGGGGAGGGGCGCTTCGGCGGGCGGGCACTTGAGCCGCGGAGGGTACCAGTTTGGGGGGGACGGGGCATGTTGGCGGTGCGGTGCCAGGATGAGTCTGGGAGTCAGAGGGACCCAAGTCCTGTGTCTGGCTCTGCTACAGACTGGCTGTGTCAGCCTGGGAGGAATGTCTCTCGCTCCCCTTCCCCACACCCCCATTTATGAAGTGCTTTCTGGCTGGGAGGTGCCCTACCAGTGCTGGGGGTTGGTACTAACGTTGGAGTAACTGCCACAAAAAAATCATCCAAAACGCTTTTTAGAAACAGCTTTGTCCTCTCATATGCCCCAGTCATCTGCCCTTCTCCAGGTAGCCTAGGGCTCTTGGCCTTGTGCCTCATCTGTGTGCTTTGGCATGCATGCTGTGTTCCCATATAACCTAACATCTCACTGTGTGACTGCCAATCTGTGACCTACAAGAACAAAAGGGTCTATTATTGTAATTCTATCTTTGTAAATTGTTTCCTACATTAGCTGCCTCTTAAGTGGCCAGATGGCATTTAAACTGCCCTGTTGGTTTTAAATACTTTTAATTGCACCTCAGTTATTAGGAAAATGAATATAATATCTACTTACTCAACAAACTAGTTTGTATGCTTACATTGTCATAGTTGCTCACTTTAGTGACCAAATATCTTTGCTCTTTACTCCTATTATCCCGGCAATGCCAACACAGCCAAGTGAACAAGTAGAAGAATATTTTGGTTTTCTCATTATCGTCGGAATTGCTGATTTCTTTCCGATTGTAGGGCCACGTTTTGTCCTCAATTAACTGTGTAGATGGTGTAACTGAGAACAGAAGTTGGTTTGCTAAATCTATATAGTGGTGATGTGGCATGAGACAGAAAGAAACTATCTTGATTGTTGGATCCAGTGCTGGCTGGCTCAAAAAAAAAAAATCTTTGCTTGCAAGTGCAAATTTGAACTGTTCGTTTTGAGACAAGGGTAACATGGAAGCCTAGGTGCTGTTTTTAAAGAATCACTTTTCAGAGAAGAACTGTACCTTTATTGTGAGAGGCCTAACTCTATCTGAGATCTACTCTTCCAGCCCGGTGGATATCTGTCTGCCCAGTGGTGACTGAATCTTTGCTGTGGTGGTCACTATGGTATACAACTCTCTGTAGTTTGATACTTACTGTAGTCATCTATTAGTGAGACAAGGTTGAGGATATCTTTTATTGGACTGAATTCTGTTGGTGAGAGAGACAAGCTTTTGAGCTTACAGAGAGCTCTGCTTAAGGAGAAGAAGAAGAGCTTTCACCAACAGAAATTGATCCAGTAAAAAACATTATGTCACCCACCTTGTCTCTCTAATAACCTGGGAC
The DNA here is from genome assembly GCA_007922305.1 of Dermatemys mawii. Lineage (NCBI taxonomy): Eukaryota > Metazoa > Chordata > Testudines > Dermatemydidae > Dermatemys > Dermatemys mawii. The sequence goes on from ML677350.1 coordinate 666,379, forward strand.
CAACATGGCTACCAGAATACTGTATACATTCATCTACGGTATTATTTATTTAATGTTGTTTTGAAATCATATAGCCAAATGGTAATACTTTTTTCAGTTAATTCAAATAACAGCCTGAACATGACCTGAATATGCTTGTAGCCTTCAAAACCAAACATAGATTTAAAACAAAATATTTGAAAATAATTTCCTCTCTCAAAACCTCATCCAGTCCCATTAATGCAATGGAAAGTTTCTGCCATGGCCTGTGTATAGGGCTCTGTTATTTCCCTGCTGTTGCTAATAGCTGAAGCAGCGTAGTGAATGCAGCACTGTGCTGGAAGTGAGAGTGGTACCATTGAATGCTGCATGGGAAACACCCTTGAACTCTAAACTCTGGTCTTGGCAAATGTATGTTTAGAATGATGCTTAGTGTTTACTATTAAAATATATGTATTTGCTATGTTAAGGCTGCCATTGTATATTTTTTAAATTAGTTTAGATTTTAAACAGATTTTTAAAAAACGTTAATTTACTTTTAAATCAGGGTTCACCTATTTAAAACAAAAGTTTTATTTGAATTGTGTCTTTGTCAAAAGTAATTTTCTTTTTTCTGCTTTACTTATTGCAGCTATTGGAAGACTGTGTGAAAAATGTAAGTATAACATGTGCATGTGATGTTTTGTGAGAGCATCGTCGTGTAGTTAGAGTACACAGCAGGAATTTAGCCTGGATTTTATTTCCAGCTGTGCCATTGATTTTTTGAGTAAGCTTGGACAAATCACTTTTTGAAATGGGAAAACCCACATGGGTGTTGTGAGGTTAAGTTGATGAATATGTGAAAAGCACTTTGAGAGGCTTACGTGAAAGATGCCATACAAGAATAGAGTAACACAGTATGCATCATGGAAAAGGTACAGGGAGAGGGTCCTACTTGTGGATAAAAAAACAGGTTTGTGGCCAGAGTTTAAGGAACTGGGATGGTACTGATTAGTTCATGATGATCCACTTGTATTGCAAAAAGATAACTTAGAAATTTAAAAGGGGAAAAAAATCCATTTTCCAAAAATGCCTATTGCACAATTTGATAAAGGCACAAGTCATAGTCCTGAGTGTGGGAAATACACAGCAAAAATTATCTGAAGCTAGGACATGTGAAGAGAAACAGAACTAAATACGTTCTTCTCCTATTATAGAAGAAGAGACCTGGGAGAATAAGAGGGTATGATCAGTCTTTCATGGGCACAGTATAAATGAAATAAGCGTGTTTACCTGTATCTCAGAAAATAGTGGGAAAAGGAATAAAGGAGGGAGAAATTTAGTCTGACATTAGGGAAGCATTTTAAGAGTATATGGCCAGTGGAACAGATTCCATAGGAAGTAGTTGAAGCCTAATCACTACAGAGATAAGAATCCTTTGTGGGGGTAGGGATTAGCTGACTCAAGGGGACTGGTAATAGAATATGACCTTTCAACTCTAGGTGATTTGGCCATAGTCCAGGACACTACAGACTGTCACTGGCATCTGATGGCCTATGTGAAATGAATTGTTAGGTTTCACTCAATTCTTTGTGAGGTTTCCACATCACAAAAATTGTTGTGGCTGTCTACACAAATTTGCCCTCTTTTTGGCCTTCTCAGAAGTCAAGGATTAAATAAGTCATGAAGACTGAACTTCCCCTTTCATCCTTTGGAGGTAGTACTCCAATCTCATGTTTCTGTGGTGGTGTGTGAAAAGCTTGCACTGCGACTGCCTATGTTCCACCTGTCCTGTAATTAAAGACTGTCTGGTACTTTGAGTTCAGCAACTTTTCACAAGTACTAAATGAAGGTTTGAAGGATGTTGGTTCTTCTGCTTGCTCATTCACTTCAGAGAAGTAAAATGGCTTTCATATGTCAGCGAGATGGAATTTCCCAACTCAGTCCCACTATTTTAGAGCGTATGGGGGAGTTGTTTGGATAGGGAGCTATCCCTTCTCTGTGGGAATGGTGGAAAAGGAAACTCTTTAGCTGAGTGCTGTGCTCTATTTCTAGGTGATGGTAAATGCGTGATCTGTGACTCATACGTGCGACCCTGCACACTTGTGCGCATATGTGACGAGTGTAACTATGGGTCGTACCAGGGGCGCTGTGTGATCTGCGGAGGTCCAGGAGTCTCTGATGCCTATTACTGCAAGGAGTGCACCATCCAAGAGAAGGATGTAAGTTGGATGCAGTGCTTCAAGCTTGTCTTTCTGTCTCTATTTAACTGTTAAATAAAGGCAGCTGTGGTCTTGTGGAATGAGCATGGACTGCGACTTGAGACCACCTGAGCTCTAGTACCAAAGCTGCCACTAGCTTGCTATGTCACCACAAGGAAGTCACTTCGCCTCTCTTCCTCTCTCTTATGCATCTGGGAATAGTGGTGCTTGCCCACCTTTGTAAAATGCTGTAAGATCTACAAATAAGCCCTATGATATTTCTCTCATGCCTTTCATCCGAAAGGATTGGAAAATACTTTACACATTGTGCGTATGTGGTTCAGTTCATCCACACACTGCCTGTAGCATTACCACTTAAGATGTTATCTTACTAGGTCTCCCAAGCTAAGCTTTATCAGAGTCCAATCACTAGCTTAGAAATTCTCAGATGCTGCAAAAAGCATGTGACTACTCCAGTCAACACTGAATCAATGTGTGTGTGCGGTGCTGTAAGACATCCAGTACTGCTGGTGTTTTCCTCTGGGTTAGATGGAAAACAAATGTCATGGGCCACTTGTAGCCATTAAAATCCCATGGGGGTTTTCATAAGAACGTGGGTTATGGCTCTGGTGTCCTGACCAAATTCCAACTCAGGTAATTGCACTCTACAGACCTAAAACTCCCTTTCCCATTTTATTTAGATTTGAATTTTTCACTGCTGTGGAGTGTTGTGTATTGTTGCCAAACATATTCTAACCTAGAAGTGGTCTCTTTCCAGTGGTTCTACTCCCTTATGTTTCTGTAGCAGGCTCCCATAGTGCTTAATGACAGTGGTATGAGAGTGATCTCTGCACACAGAAACACAGCCATCTTTGAGGTAAAACATGGCAGTATCACCATGTACAGCGGCACTACACACAGTTAGAGTGGGATGTGAAGAATACCACCTCCAAAAGAAACAGCGGGTAGAACTTAAAGAGACAGAATGCAGTGATTAAAGGTGGACACCCATTTCCTGTGGAAAAGTGCCTTGAGAGGGTTTTCTAAATGAACACAAATGATCAGGACCACATTACTGCTTCCACAGACAGAGTTCTGTGTCTGAAGCTTTAACACGCCCTTGGTTTAGTCAGATGAGTTAATCTTACTTTCCCAAATGCTTTACATTCAGCCCCAGACAGAGTCAAGAGGAACGTACTTCCGTTAGAATGTGAAGCAAGAAAGCAAAAAATGGATGAGATGAGCTGGAGGGAACATTCTTCATGTAAAGGGGCAAAGGTGCCTAGTTCCTGTTTCATGGGGGTGGGGTGCTGGTTCCACTCACGCCCCAGTTGGCGCTACAGGCCAGGGTCAGGCCATGTCATCCTGGCAAGCTGTGGGTTGCAGAGAGGCTTTCTTTCTTGGGGCTAGAGGTACGAGCATGTGCCAAATCCTTTTGAGAGGGTGGAGGAATGAACAGAAGCCTGTAATGAAGCTGCCAGTTTTATCACAGATGCTCTGAACTGTGAGAGGGAAGGTTTGGAAGGGCTCCACCTAGGAGGTTCAAAGTGAAACCACAAGACACGAGCTAGAGGTTGGTTGTTGAAGGCAAATATGTGGGTGTGGTGGGAAGGGATAGAGAGATTTGTTTAATTTTTTCCCTTCTTCTATCTCTGCCATCCTGCCCATCCCACCTCTTCTTTCCTCCCCCATAACAGCAAGTTTTGGTGCTGCAGCTTGGGTGCGGTCTCTGCAGTGGATGACATCTGCCCAAAGGCTTTCTCGTCTAATCCACTCAGGCTTACTCAACAAGCAGGGACACGTTCCAGTGCCCACCGGGCCCCTCAGCGCAGCTGCCAACTCCAGCAGCAGCATTTTGCTCTCAAGAGGCGCACAAATGCCAGGCTGGGTGACCCAGGGGCAAACATTCTCTGGCATGTGCATGTCCATCTCCCATTATTTGTATTTAAAATGTTCCGTCTCCCATCACTCACAGCTGCACCCTTGATTTATTCTCCCTAGCCTGCTCCTCTGATCTCTGGCTTTCCCTCCAGCTGGTTGGACTGGGATATGGAGGCCTCCCCACATACTCTTGCTATGAGCACCCTTGCACCAGAAAAATGATCGCGTGACCTTTACAGTAAATCAAGTTCTGTGCTGATGTGTCAAAAATGTTGGGAATCTGGGAATTGCTTTGGCTGTGGGAACTGAGGTCACAAGGAATACTTGTGGACATCTAACGGAACTAGGTTCCTCTTGACTCAGGGTGGAGAAAGGTTGTTCCCCTTGTCCCCATAAGTTATGTGTATCCTAGCTTAGAAGGATCCAGTCTTGGGGCACTGTACATCTCTTTCATTAAACTGATTATGTTATTCAAACTGTTCTTCATGCTCCCCTGAGGAAGAGAATGCCCTAGTTAGTGTTAGCAAGGCTTCCCTCCTCCCCTCCACTTCCTCCGTTTTGATGGCTGAAGCCAATGGAGCAGAAGGGAAGTTTGCCTGCATGGGTGTTTCCGGGAGCGTTTTTAGGAGTGGAAGATAGTGTTCACTCTTCATACCCCAGTCGAGCCTACATGACTGGACTGTCCTGCCTGCTGTAGCTCTAACCTTGTCCTCTTCTCCCTGCATGTTTCCAGAGGGATGGCTGCCCTAAGATCGTCAATCTGGGCAGTTCCAAGACGGATCTATTTTACGAGCGCAAGAAGTACGGCTTCAAGAAGAGGTGATCCGCCCTTGGTGCTGTTGTATCTGCTGCAGGGTTGGGGAAAGGGTCTTAAAGCATCTCTGGACTTCATTGTTATTGAGAACCAATTAATCTTCTCTAAAGTCTTACAAGTTAAATTATGTGGGGGGGTGGGGGGAAGAAACAAAATTGACTGGGGATTGGAACCTGATAATAGCTACGTACTGCAGATGGCAAAAACAGGCTAGTGACTCTTGCCCTCTCTCTCCAACATGGCTATTGTTTGCCACCCCACTCTGCAAAATGCCTTGTGGGCAAGCACTTACATTCTAAGGGGAATCTGCTCTCCTATCAAGGTGTAGCATTGCTTTGCACATCTTGCCCCCTTTCTGGAATTGGGAGATCACCTGCAGTTCTCCTTTCCATGCTTTCCCTCTCAGTTGATAAGTCTTCTCCCTGGGCCACATCCCCAAAGTCTGAGGAAAGAGTTCAAACTGCTGACCCGCAAAAATCTCTATGTATTGTTATGCAGGGAGGCTAGCATGCTCATGGCTGATGCCATTTTCATATGAGCACAGCCATTACATGTCCCTGTGTTTTCTTCAACCGATTAACCATAGGCCCTTTCTGTAACTAGCTCTGCAAAATGTACATCAATAAAGTGTTTTTTTTTCCTTTTTCTAACATATGGGTTTTTCTCTAGTTCATCCCACCCAACGTCCTCCCGGAGTTTCATTCTGTAAGGTTTAAGATTAGCAGCCATGTTAGTCTGTATCCATAAAAAAGACAAGAAAGACTTTGTAGCACCTTAGAGACTAACCAGTTTATTTCAGCATAAGCTTTCATGGTCTATAGCCCACTTCATCGTATGCACAGAATGGAACAGAAGTAAGATGTATTTATATACACAGAAAGCAAAAGAAAAAAAACAAAAAAACAAAGGTTGTACATTAGCATACCAATTCTAAGAGGCTGTTTAATTTGGATGGGCCATTATCAGCAGGAGAAAAAAATACCTTCTGTAAGGTGATTGGGACACTAAGAACTTAGGAGTTGCCAAACTAGAAATGAACAATGAGCCATCTGTTCTTTGACAGTGGCCTGTCATGGCTCTGGTGATCTCTCTGTGAGATGCTTTGGGGAAGGACCGCTGCTTTCTTTCTCACCCCAACCATTGATAATGTTATGTCCTGAAGCAGCAGTGTGTCTCGCTTTGTGTAACCCTTGCCTTTGCTAATGGGTCTGGATGTTGTTTCACCATGCAAACATCCAGTCCCTATCTATCCTGCTGCAGGAAGTTAAAGCCTTCTGTGCGGTAGCTGGAAACCAGCTATTATATTCCAGACTAATAGTCATATACTGAAAACTAGAGCCTGCTTGTTTGCTGAATAGCAGCAGAGGCTGTGGACTCCCAGGCTGCTCAGCACAGATCTGGGGAAGGAAATACAGATCATGTACGCATTGTACACACCTCCTTCCCCTTCCCTCCTGACTAGGAGCTTGCAGATCATGTTAACTTTTAAGGAGCTGCTTTTGTGAGCAGGAGGAGCAGAGTAAAACTAAACTGGATTTGGGGTACAGTAGAATTCCCACTTGTGGTCTAGGGTCCCAACAAAGATGTAATTTGAGATGCAGTGTTCACATCTCAGCCTGTTGGGACAACTAGAAGTACCATCCAGGCAGGGATCACTATGGAGAGGTGAGGAATTTCCCTTCCTTTTCCCCCATATAGCTGTGCATGCTGTTTCCTGAGCACTCCCAGTCTCGCTACTGCTGTAGGGAATCAAAGGCTTATACCTTAAGATTAGAACTTTGATTACAGGGTATATAGTGCCATGTTCTGGCAGCTGTGAAAGAGTTAAACTGCCTTATCTAGTGGCTCTTATCCATTGGTTGAGTGGAGGGAGGGTTGTTTTTCTCCTTTGCCTTGTCTACACAGGCAACTTTGGAGAAGACTTCTACTGCCACTAGCCTAAATTCATGCCAGTGCCTCTCCTGCACTGCTACCGCAAGGGTAGGAGATTGCCCTAAAACTACTGATGTAGATGAGGCCCTTGTGAAGCAGAGCAAGAGATATAGTAGGGTAGCACTGAAGTGAAGATTCAGTCTTTCTTATGTGGTTACTTGTCTTGTGTTAATTAGTTTCTAATCCCCAGACAGGGACCCTAGAAAAGACGGACTCTCTGAAACAGATTCTGTGAGATATTAACTGTGAGGTTAATTGCAGGGTCTTTTTTTAAAAAAAATTTAAAACTCATTGAAATGAGTATAAAATGCTTGCCTTGACAGCTGTGAAGACCAAAGTCCTTTCTTTAAGCCCAGAACCGGTTCAGCAAGGGCACTGGCAGTACAAGCTTCCCCCATACTCTGCCCTCCTGTTGTGCCACAGCCCTGCCCTGAAGGGGCCTCTGGGAGGACTTCAGAAAGTAGTTCAGTCTCAAATGGCCTAATTCAGAGGTTCCCAATCTGATCAGTGGGATGGTTGGTGGCTTTTTGCAGAGAGCAATGTGGTCTTACAGTGGCACTCATCACTATAGTAGATGAACAACTAGGTATGCTGTTAAACTAAATTAAAGGAAGCTACATATGCATGCCTGGTATTCCTTTTTCACATATGTCATTGCTGTAATTTCCACAGGGATGCTATGCATCTATAAATGGGAGAGGAGGTTTCTGCAAGAAAATCCCTGTATTTACAATATCCAAACTAGAAGAAACGAGAATTCCTGGCCTATTCAGTACTTAGCCTCTCTGCTCACAGTGCTAATGAGGTATTTATAGTGTTCTGGGACGGGAACACATACCCTGAGTCCTCTTTCTCCACTCCCCACCACACGCACAAAAACGTGTAATAACTTTTGGTTACAAATAAGCTAGGACAGTGTCATATTGGACAGGTAAATGGCTCTAAAACCCAGCCCCAGTCCCTTGAATCATTTGGTCACCTTCTTGACAGATCCTCTGAACGTGAAATGTTGCCTTCTTTAAAAATTGAATATTGTCAAATGCCCAGATTGTATTCATGTGCTCTTTCTCTGAATGTTGGCTACAGGGATCAGATTTTACTATCTTGAATTTTACTTAATAGGAGCAGCTATGTTTTTCTTCTTTATGGTGCTGGGTGGGAACTTTTTGTTGACATGTTCAAATTAGCAAACGTTTTCATTGCTAAGGCAAGAAAGAATTTCTCATTTCCTTTGGGTTTAGTTAAGTGTCATGTGACTTGAAAGTCAAGAATGTTCCTGCGTATGGAAGTACTAATTATGCCCAATTATACCCTGACTGACCTTCCTAGGCATTAAACAACCTAGCAAAACTAGCTTTGTTCTGGCAACCTGGAGATTCCTTCCCTCTTGCGTGTGTGTCTGATTCAGTAGTTCTCCTTTGTCGTAATAGCCAAGTAGTCAAGAATGAATAAATGAATCCTTAGGACAGAATTCCACTTTCCCTTTCTCTTTCTGTTTGTATTTACCTCTGGATAATTAAATGAACATAGTCAAGAGAGAAATATTTTAAGCGTCCTTATGTGCTATTAGTAACACCTTATTAAAGCTAAAACAGAATTTCAGAAATGTAATTGTGGGTTTTTTTACTAATGATACCGAACCTAGTATAGTTTTATTTCTTGATGCATGGCTGGCAGGATGATTTTGTTTGAAGCAAGCAATGGAATGTTTAAATTCTTAATGCACTCTTTTAACTGAATTGCTATTAAACAAAAAGTAATGGAGATATTTCTGTTCATTATAGGTTTCATAATTTTCCCAATGGCCACCCATTTTCAACCTATCCCCCTCAAAAAACAAAAACAAACCACATATGCTCCAAATCTTTTCTGGAGGGAGGGGAAAAGAATGAGTAGCCATGCCTACTGCAGTGTAATATCCAACAATGACTGCCACAACAGATTTTCAAGATACACTCTTGACTGAGTTCATTCAGGCTTCTTTGACTGCAGAAATGGTGGCTGGAGGGAGAGCGTTGTGAGGAGAATGGGGTGAAGTGTAAAGGATCTATAGCAAGATTTTGGGGAACACAATATCCTCATGAAAGCAGGGTTACAAATGAATATTTTTGCAACAGTCATTGTGGAGAGCAGTTTAACCTGAAATAATTACAACTGTTTCAAAAAGGATTTATAATCGTTTGTAGTCTGAAGCTCTGAGATGATTCAAAAATAAGTGTAACTCCATAAATTAAGAGTATCTGATAATAAGGTTACATATGAATCTATTATGCTACCTCTTCTGGGGGATTCTTTAGGATCGAAGGAAAATGGGAACAGATTCATTGAGCCAGACCCTGGGCCAGTCTAGTCAATTACCCTTTTTCTGCCAGTGGTGATGCTAGTGGTTAATTATCAGAAAGACTGGTGTGTGCTCTCTCTCTGACTTGTCATCCACTTGTGTTTACTCTGAACTCAACTGTCCTGAAGGTGAAGCTTGCAGAAGGTGGAAGCAGGGTATTTTCAACAGTGGTTCACATTTCTGAAGTTTACTCCCCCAGTAAATGTATCTTACATAGATGGATCTAGAACACTTTGCAAGACACCTTTTTATTCAGATTTTTTCCTGCCTGTGATCTCTGGAATCCTGGGTGCTAAAGATATGTCTACATTTCAATAAAACACCCATGCTAGCCTAGGTCAGTTGACTTGGGCTCTGGAGCTATAAAATTGCAGTGTAGGCATTGGGTTTGGGCTGAAGGCTGAGTTCTCAGACCCTGCACTACAACTTTATAGGTCCATAGCCTGAGCCTGCAAGCTCAAGTCAGCTGATCCTGGCTAGCTGCATATGTTTTATTGTAGCATAGAAAACACCTTATGTAGGTAATTGGCCATATTTTTTCCTGTTCTCAGTGTTAAGGGGCCTGCAGGAGCTTGTTGTGTATTTGTTCTTCTTGTTTGGAATTGATAACCATTCCCAATTTAAAACCTAGAAAGTGAGGGCTAGTGCAATGGTGAGTGGTGCCCTATAAATGAATGTAAATAGCACGGCTTCAAATCCCTGAAATGGAGAATGTTACTTCATGGCCCCAGCAGGTGATTGGCTTCAACCTGGAAGCAGCAGGACCATGCACTCTTAGAATTTTATGTATTTATTTTACTATAATTTTCAATAAAATATTTCTTTCACTACAAGAACAAGCCCTTGTTCTGATGTTCACTGGTGTTACTACAGAGCCTCTTTTCAGTGTCAAGGCTATATTGAAAAGGGTAAATATATGGTATGTCATAGTTCAACTAGTAGATGATGCATCATGTGGAGTTCAAATACTTTTACCAAGCTCTGCACTGCCTTTCTCCCCATGGGTGGGACTCGGGCCATGAGCTGCTGAGGTTGCAGCAGTCTTAGGTAATCATTTATCTTGCTTGTGCTTAAGGTGAGCCCTGCCTGCTTGACCTAGATAAAACCTTAAAACAATATCTAGCTGTTCATCTCCACAAGGTAGGGCTTGGACACACAAAGCCCCATTGTAAGGCCTACTACTACCTTTGAATAAAAAACTACACTTCCCAGCAGCCTCTGTTCCGTGGCTGAGGCGTCTGTGTCCACACACGCCCCCTTCAGCTGACTGGTTGACGCAACAGACCAATCCGGAGGCGCCTCCTAACCTTGCCTGCCAATGGGGAGGCTGTTGCTAACACGCCGCTGTTATTTTTAGCACAGTCTGCGCTCGTGCACCTTGCAGGTTGCTCGCTGTGTGTCAATGCTTGCGCCTGAAGTGATGATGATGATGAAGTCAATGCGCAAGCGCATTGTGAAAAAATAGTCCCTGAGCTGGGCGTTGCAAGCAGAGGCTTAGAGGAGGGAAATGCGTCCCAGCGGACAGTTAAAGTCACATCCCAAACTCGGGACGGGGGAGGGGGAAGCTGCTGTTGGTTTAAAAGGCTCCTAGCGTCCTGCTGCCGTATCATGGGGTGTAACGCTGCGCCAATAAGGGGGCTGGGTGCAGGCCTTTGCCTCAGTGCGAACAGCGCTGTGAACCCAGGCGAGGGGAGGTGGCGGCGCGTTGCCGTCGCTCCCCCCCTCCCCCCGAACACGCGCTAGTGAGGGCGAAGCTGCCCAGCTAGCGCCCGTGAAGGCGGGCGCGGGGGTCTCCCCTGGGACGCGGATCCCCGTGAGTCAGGGAGAGAGGGGTGTGTTCACACACGTGCGAAAGCGGCTGGGGCGGTGCCGCTAGTGCCCTCATTCGTCTGGCCTTGATGTCACCCACCGCTTCCACGCCCGCGCCTTATAAGCGTGGGGGGGGGGGCACCCGAACATCCGGGCACACCCTCGCGTGTCCCACGCGTACCCCAGCTAGTCAGCAGCCCCGGGTTCGTGGGGAGATCTGCAGTGGCAGGGTCAGGAGGAGACGGGATAAGGGGGGTTTCTGTTGAGCAGCGTGGGGGAAATCAGTGTTAACGATTGACTCCCCTCTGCTGGGAGAGCCTTTTTCTCTTTGCACAGGAGCAGCCCGTGGACCCAGCAGGAAGGGGGATTTCTACCAACCCTCTTTTAAAACAGGAGGGGTTTTAGCATCAAGTCTGTCCAATTCAAAGGGTTGAGGTTGTATCCTGGGTTTAACTCGTTTCTTTCGGAGTGTGAACGCGTTTGTTCAAAGAGCCTTTGGGGCCATTTGTGAAGCGGGCCCTCGCTCTCCATCACAGAGATGGATGTCTGCGCTGATTAGCCACCCTTCACAACACACACACACACACCCCATTAACACCATTCGCTGGCTGCTGCTGGAAGACGTCAGATAATGATGCACTTGGGATAAAAGAAAAATCGTATCCCCCCCACCCCCCCGTTCCTTTTGATGCTCTTGCTCTGTCCCAAGTCCTGAAGCGATAAGGCGCTTGGGGAAATCTCAGGTCAATCCGGCCTGGCTATTTGATCCCTTCCAAATCCCTCCGTGCCCCTTTCTCCCCTTCAACCAGTGCATACGCCACAGCGTTACACACCACACCACACCACACTACACTACACTACACAAGCTGCAAAACCAGCCAGTTGAGCTGCCCCGGGTTTGCAGCCCTGTCCTGTCGCCCCCTAGCCAGAGGTGATCCACCAGGAACAGACCGCGACAGGGAGAAGGGGGGAAAAGCTCCGATCTTTAGTGAAGTCACAACCTGGAGCAAGAGAGAGCAGACACACACACACACACACTTACACACACACACACGACTGCTGCCCCAGGGCGATTCGCGCAGGGACACCGCCGCCACACGGAGAAGGCGCGCGGGGGCTCATGGCTGGGGACGGGCCCGGACAAAAGGGTTAATTTGCAGTGAGGGTTTGGGGAAGTAGTTCCGGCTCCCTCTTCTCCCCCACCCCCTTGTCCTTTGCAGGACGCGTCACGCTGGGTGTGGGAGAGAAGATCCTTGCGCAGGGTTGCTAAGGGTGAAACTTTTCATTTACTTTGCTCACTTTGGGCCAGGGCGAGGGAGGCTCCGGATCCCAGCCGAGGGAGAGGCGGGGGGGCAAGAAACCAGCCAGGGGGCGCCCCGAACAACCTCTCCCACACAGGCCATAGCAGGGGGGAGTCACCCACCCGCACCCCAAGAAAAAAAAGAAACCTCCAGAGAAACCCTCCAGCGACACCCACCCCCGGCAGGAGAACGGAGCCGCCCGCGCTGCCGCTGAGGACGAAGTAAGTGGGGCTGGGGCGCTCCCTGGCGATCGGGGGGCACGGAGCGGCCCTGCCTCCCTCCCTCCCTCCTACACCTGCTGTGTGACCCTCCCCCCCCGGACAGGGACCTGGCTCTTCCCCCAGCCCCCCCCTCCCGTCTGACTGCGGCTGGATCGCTGCGCTCCGCGCCGCCCGGACTCCATGGGAGCGAAGAGCAGCGGCGCCCCCTCCCCCCCCGCCCCGAGCCGAGCCGAGCCGAGCCTGGCAGGGGAGAAAGCCCCCCTGCCTCAGTTTCCACCCTGCCCCGTCCCACTCCGCAGCATGCGGGGCGGCTGGGAGAGGATCCGGCCTTGGTGTGCGAAATCGGGGGGAGCTTCCCCCCCCAGTTGCAGGACACCCCCCCCCCAGTCGTTTTCATGCTGTAAAGCGTTTCTGGTGCTGGTGGTTTCCTGGGGGAGGGGAGATCTTTATTTGGGGGGGGGGCAGTCCTTTGGCTTCGAAACGCCCGAGTTCACCATTTTGTTCTGGCTTTTGTTGCTCTTCATGCGAGGGGATTTAAACATGAAAGGTCCCGAGACAGCCCCGTGAGACAAACCAGCCTGCGGCTTGCGCTGGGGACAGGGTAGCTGAAAAAGAAGTGTGTGTATATGGGGCGGGGGGGGGGGGGGTCGGATCCGCTCCCCCTCTGGGGAAGCAGCTGCCCTTGGCCAGAAGGGAGAAATGAGGGGGCTGGATAGAGGATGGCGGAGGGGGGTGGGGTGCTGCCCTCCGGCAGGGCTGGCTGACAACAGGCATTGTGTTTTGGCCAAGCCACCCTTCTGTTTGATGCTCTGTTGCCCCCCTCCCCAGGATAGGATGGGGCCCTGCAGGCCAACTAAGGGTGGCCTAGCACAGGAAGGGCTCCTCCACCGCAGGCCAGGAAGATGGGCGGGGGAGAGAGAGAGAAATATAATCCCAGTGCCTTTAGTGGGTTGAATGATTTCCTTTCCCTGTGGGGAGGATCCCCTGTTGGGGTGGGGGAGGGAATATCAGATCTATTCCCTCTTTGTCCTCTCTAAGAAAGAGTAAGGATGTTTATGCTGCAGGGAGTGGGGGAGTCCCCAACAAAGGACCAGGCCTAAAGACCTGACGCTCAGGGTGATGGGGGCTAGTGTTTAATCCAGAGGGCTTGGGCACCTGTAACAAAGCCATGTCTCTGGCCTGGGCCTCCTTCTCTTGGGGAGAACAAGAGGGGTCATTTGCCATATTGTCGGCAGAAGTAAAGGTCAGGTGAGGCCTAAGCACACTTCTCCCAGCAGTCTGCTGTACATCCAAAGCCTCTGGGCCAGGGCTCCCTTCATGGAGGGTTATTAGGGTTTCCCTTCTTCCATGGACCCTACCTCCCCCCCTTGCCCCCCCCCAGGAAATTTTGAGGCAGAGACATGTCTGCCTTGGGGGGAATCATCCTGTGTCTCTGCCTCCCTGCCACCCAGTTGCAGGCCTCTTCCTGGGGCCTTGTTTGGGATCTGTTGGTTTGATGGCTGATCTCTTCCCCCAACAGTGAGACAGCTGTGAATAGTGACCAGATAGCAGGGGTGAAAACTCAGGACACTTTTTTTCGGGGAGGGGGGGAGGAGGGAATAGTTGCTTGTACAAGACAAAGCCCCTGACATTGGGACCTCTGGTCACCCTTGCTGTGGGACAGGGATAAATAAGTGAAGAGGGTGAGAAGACAATATGGGAAGAAAGAAACAAGATGGGTGGCTCTTTTTTGGGTGGGGGTATGGGTGTGGCCTTAAGTATTTAAAGGTAATTGTCATATAACCATCAAAAAGCTCTCCAGTACCCCGCTTCGGAGTCTCACTCCTACCCCCCAGCCAAGGGGATGTTTACTAATACGTGGGGAGGGGTGTCCCAGGATGTGTATGGGGAGGTGCAGGGTAAATAGGTCTTTCCCCCCCACCCCACACTCCCTCAAAAAAAGGCAAGATGTTGCTTAGACCCCTAAAAATACCCAGCAGTTCCCGATGACATGAGATATGGGTTGTGTTTCTTGCATTGGGCAATTGACTGGGAGGGTTTAGAGCAGAAAGAGCGCATGTGCCATGGAAAATTTTCTATACTGCTCCTCTGAGCAGGCGCTGGTTCTTTGGGCCAGGGCTGGCACAAGGCATATTGGGAAATGTAGTTCAGAGGCAAAGTAGGTCACTTGCCTCAGCTCAGCTGAAGGCCTGGAAAAGTGGAGGGTGAAGGACTGCAACTCCCAGGATCCTGTGTGTTAGATAAAGTAAGGTGGGGGGGCGGACTCTGAATATTTGTAGAAATTTCCTTGGCTGGGTTATTGGAAATACATCATTCTCTATGAGCATTGGCTGCTGTGCTTAAAGGGGTGTGGGGGGAGCTGGACTCCCAGCTGAGAGAGGCTGATCTGGAGAACAGGCTCCCTAATGTTCATGTATTTTGTATGCGATGGGGCTTGGGAGGGGGTGTGTTCTCCGTACAACACCCACCATCACCACACACACAGGGACAATGGGTTTTATAGTGTTTATAAGGGGAAGAGGAGATTTTGCAATCTTGGTGTCTAGAATGTGTGTCCATAGGGCTCATTCCTCCCATTACACACAATCTGCAGGGATGGCTGAGTGTTTAAAAATCTCTCTCTATATTTTGGAGTTTATGTTATGTGTCTTAAAATTGTTTAAAGGTGCAAAATAATTGGATTGCCTCTTAAAGTCTGTGGGTGGGGGTGAGTGAGGATGGTTAGAGACAAGGCTGTTGTTTTGGTAGGGTGTGGCCTGCAAAGTAACACAGAAGGTTATACTATCATCCTGGCCTTGATATTTTTTTTTTTTTTTAAGCCCTTTGAAATGTCACTATGTGAACTTAATGAGGGAGCAGAATTGCAGACCTGTGTTCTGAGGGATAATTGCTCTTTATAGGTTTAGAAAAATAGATCTTGTTCCAGATTGAAACTTGTCTTACAAGGTCACTGCCTAGTATCTTCATAACCAGAAGGAATGGGGATGTTTAAAGTGTTCACTATCATCTAATATGTATGCTCATTTTGCCCATTTTTTAAAAAATCTGTGCTCTGTTAAAACACAGAGAGAGAGAGAGAGAGAGAGGGTTGACCTCCAGAGCTCCTGCATTTCTGTAAAATAACCTATGTGGGGAAATATTCATCCTCTTTTTTTTTTTTTTTTTTTTTTTTCTTTTCTTTTTTTCCCTTGCCCACCCGCCTGCAACCTTCCTTCCACCATAAAAATATTTGTCCAGCAAATATATGCAGGAGATTGGGGAAATATGTACATTTTTCTGTGACTGGCCTTATCATTTGGAAAACATGCTATGACACTTTCTACCTAGGTCATCAGCTTCAAGACTTTCGCTTCCCTCAATTCCTCTCAAAAGCCCCCTAGGTATGTAAACTAAAATATTTTTTCACTGCAGATATGCAGATTCAGCTGCAACTATTTTATGGTTTAGAACTGGCAATCAGCCCCACCATACTGGTTCTTGTATTGGCAATCCTGGGATTAAGGGATTCTGATGGAATACATTTTATTGTGTTAACAATGTAGGGAATAAATTGTGCCTTTTGCTCATTTGGAACCCTCTCTTACATTCGAAGGCATCTGCCAAGGCCTGTTGTATGTAGCTGTCTTGGTGCCTGCTGTTAATTGCTTTTTTTAAATTGAAGCCACAGACGCCGCACTTAGAGTATTCTCCATTTTAAGAAAAAGAAAAAGTACTCCATTTTTATAACTTCTCTCTGCAAGCTTGATACTGAAATTGATTGCTGCATTTTACTCCTCCCCCTCCTTGCCTCCCACGGAAGTACTGTGTTGATTTGTTGGTGAAGATGCAGGACTGCTGAGAAGCACTGAGGCTTTGTGCTGTTTTGGGGATGAATATAAATCAAGTCCCTGGAGTGTTTGGATTTTTTCCCCTCCCCTCTTACCTTCTTCTGAAACATCTGGTGCTGGTCACTGTCGGAGAAGTAATACTGGACTAAATGGATCACTGACTAATCCCATCTGTCCGTTCCGGTGTGCTTGTGGTTGCTGGGGACCACTAAGACTGTTGGCAATTTCTTTTAAAGATCACTATATCGATTCTCTGTGCAAGAAAATTCTTTATTACCTCCTGTCTTTGTTCTGTTAAAGGGACTCTGCTCGAGTACAGTTTTTCAGGTAGCTTGTATTTTTATACCATCGTTGTCTCTTATTTTTGGAACTCTCTTGAAAACATGCTTGTTTCTCTACAAAAGTTATTGTTGGAATTTGAAAACCAAGACCTCTCATTACCCCACTTAACATTTGGTCTCCAATGCACTGGGTCAGAATTGTGATCCAGAGGTGACACCCCACTGACCTCCAACCTAGCTAGAATTCCAGTGAACCTAGGCTGGGTGATTGATTGATTGATTTTTTTAAAAAAGGCCATAGTAACAGAAGTTGATTTTATGCAATCTGCTTGGGATAGCATGGGCTGATTAGGCATCTGTGATTATTTCAGAACGTATTCCACAAGCCTACTGGTTCTCCCTTCTTCTGAAAGTCATTGAAAGCCTCCATCCCAAGCTATTGAATCTTCCCTACGCACCAGCCTGAGAATGACCTGTCCTAGTTGGCCTTTCAGAAAGCTGCCTTGTTCAGTTCTTCTTTGAATGTTTCTATTTTATTTTAACTTAGGCAAAGTCCCAGTGACCTGACAGAACTTTTCATGGTCCAGTAACTCCTGAAATCCAAACTCCAAAGGCTGGCAGTTCCTTTTCGACTCTCAGCAGTCACTCACTGCCTCTACTCACTCACTTCCATGCGAGGCTAAACCTGAAGGGGTTTTATTTCTAGAACTTTGTAGCTTCTTGTGTTAGCTGATTGTGAGTTATTTACAGCTCCAACTCCCTGTTGTACTTCTGGAAATAAACCTCACTGAACATAAGTTATCACTATAATATCTTTTTAATGTCAAATTTGTACTGTTGTTTTTGTCATAACTCAATCTTCATTTAAAAATAAATTGTGCATGTCACCATTAATGCTGTATATTTACTCCCTGCCATCCACTCAACCAGGACAGGTAAACTACCCCTAATCAGTTTCCCTTTCTGGTTCTCTTGACCAAGAGCAGCATTTTCTGGGTTTCTAGTTCCGCAGGAGGAGGCATACATCTTAACTCTGTGTTGCACACACACCCACCCCAAAAAAAGTGTGTGCGGGGGATAATCCATTTGGCCTGCAGCCTAAATGCTCGGGTTGAAGTCTTGAGAGCGTCCCGTAAGCCCATTTTGCCAACATGGATGAATGTGGTGTGTGCATATTTGTCTGAGCAGAGCCCAGGGTAGTGAAGAGCTGACTTGCGTCTGACTAAGCCATCAATTAAAAACTGGATGTGCCCCTTCCCTGCTGAATGGAGCAGGAGTTGACAGTGGTATGCTTCTTTTTTAAAAAGTCGGTGAGATTCTCTGTCCTTCCCCATCTCTTCTCTGAGGAAGTGGCTCACCTAGACAGTTTGTTGGTACCTGGAAAAAGACTCTGTTCATTAATCTGTGTTGGCGAGTCAGTGTTGTGGTTTCACACTCTGCTTTTGTGGGTTTTCCTGCTTTCAGAAATGACCTCATCAGGGAGGGAAGGAGGATTAGTTCTGTTTTGGCAAGTGAGTTTAAAGTTGTGTGGACCTACAATACTCCCCATACACCCTTTTCTGCTGGAATAACAACAGGGCTGGGAGCTATGCATGACAGGTGTCCACCAAAGTATGTAATGTGCACACCCCACACTATTTACTGATCTGGATTAAACTGAGACATGAAGCTTTTTAGCTTGATTTAGCCAGACAGATCCACTGTCGGGGCAGGTGAGTATCTGAATGTCAGATGAATTGTCCACTTCGAGGCGATAGTAAAACTGGGCTTGCACTTACTGCCTCACTATCATCATCCTCTCACCTCCACTCTCTCTCTCATCCTTGAGCCAGCAGGACCAGAGAATGCAAATCTCCAAAAACCACCAGCAGCCACTGCCTTCCAACTGAGTGTTGCTGTTCCTGAGCAGAGAGGCTGGTGTTGCCATACAGAGTTCAGGCATTGATCTCCACTCAGGATGTGGAAAGATTCTTATGATTCTGCCCTGATGTAATTTTTTTAAATCAGAGGCACGTGAAGTGAAAGGACATAAATAAGAGTTGAAGCAAAGAGAGGTGTATTAAAATACATATTAAGCATTGTACCAAAAAAATCCTGTCTGGTTAGTTTGGTATCCTGTCTCCATTGGTGATCAGTGTTGGATAACTTGAGAGAACGGCATCATGTACACACAGTTCAACATAGTATTCATTCCATTTAGTAGGGCAGAATTTCTTCCTGACCTCCTCCTAGCAATCCATTTATATCATGCAGCATAAGGATTGATTGCATTTGTGTAGCTTTTATTCTAGGAAGTGTCATTGCAAATGCTGTTTGTAGAAATATATAATGCTTTTGTAAATATACTAAGCCGTTTGCCTCTACAATATTAAAGCTGCCATGTTCTCTTCTCTCCCTTCATCCATCTTTTTTTCTTTTCTTCTCTAGGATTGCTTGGAGCCAAATCTTGTGTATGTTGTTTGTCTCTTTCAATACACTGCCCTGACTTGCTTGCTGTGAAGAGAGTATGCATCTGGAGATCAAAGTTGCTCTGAACTTCATCATCTCGTACCTGTATAACAAGCTCCCCCGGAGGCGGGCAGACCTGTTTGGTGAAGAGCTAGAACGCCTGCTGAAGAAAAAGTATGAGGGTCACTGGTACCCGGAAAAGCCTCTGAAGGGTTCTGGCTATCGCTGCGTCCACATCGGGGAAACGGTGGATCCGGTGGTGGAACTGGCAGCCAAGCGGAGTGGGCTGGCCGTAGAGGATGTGCGGGCCAATGTGCCTGAAGAACTGAGCGTATGGATCGATCCTTCTGAGGTCTCCTATCAAATTGGTGAGAAAGGGTCTGTCAAGGTCCTGTATCTGGATGACAGTGAGGGCTGCAGCGCAGCTGAGCTGGACAAGGAGATCAAGAGCAGCTTCAACCCGGATGCCCAGGTGTTTGTCCCCATTGGTAGCCAGGACAACTCCCTGTCCAACTCGCCATCACCATCCTTTGGCCAGTCACCCAGCCCCACCTTCATTCCCCGCTCTGCCCAGCCCATCACCTTTACCACTGCCACGTTTGCCGCCACAAAGTTTGGCTCTACCAAGATGAAGAAGGGTGGGGGTGGGGGAGCAGGAGCTCAACAGCAGCAGCAAAGGATGGCCAGGTCACCCACCAACAACCTGCTGAAGCACAAAGGTCTCTCCCTCTCTATGCATTCTCTGAACTTCGTCGGGGGCGGGGGGAGTCAAGTTCCTCAGTCCCAGCTCTCCCCCAATGCCAAGGAGTTTGTTTACAATGGCGGATCATCCGGAGCCAGCAGCCTCTTCTTTGAGGGTGTCACCAACGAGAATCAGGGCGGCAGCATCCCGCCAGCTTCCCAGTTCAACACTAGCACCAGCGGCGGCAGCAGCTTTGACATGGCTCAGGTCTTCAGCGGCAGCAGCAACAGCCTCTTTCTGGAGAAGTCTCCCTTTGTGGAAGGACTCAGCTACAACCTGAACGCCATGCAGTATCCCAGCCAGTCGTTTCAGCCTGTCGTCTTGGCCAACTGACCGGAAGGAGAGCATTCGGGGGAAACAAGAATTGAAAAAAAAAAAAGAAGAAGAAAAATGAAAAATAGAAATATACAAAAATTTCAAATCTTATAAATATAGCTTCTTGGAAAGAGAGACAACCCCGGAGTCGTCGTGCTGTACCGGGCAGCGCTCCTGAAGCACTGAATTGTTTTTTAACTCAGTCCCCATGCTTTTTCCTACCCACTTTTTTACCCCTATAATGGGTTTGTTTGGTCCAGAAATGGTGGAAACATAGGTCACTTTATCTTCCTGTCTCCCAACTTCCTCCTCAGAGCTGGGCTTTAATACCTTGTTCTTTGGTGTAGAGATGGCCTGCTCTGGGCTTTCTCATATCCCTGGGTGCTAGGCCGCCTTGCTGAGAGGGGCGGGGGTATTCGTTTTGGTTTTCAGTGCCAGTCTAGAAGTGCACAGTTTCACTGCATGCTTCCCGGAGAAGGGTGTGGGGCGCTTGCTTCTTTCCGTCATTAGACAGTTCCTCTCCTCCCCCTGGGAACAGACGGGATGAGTGCAGTGAGTTCCCCTTACTCTGCCTGCTTTAGACTGCTACGACCTTGTCATCCAAAACCCTTCAAAACTGCCGCAGTTGATGCCAGTATCTCTTTTGGAATAAGCCTCTCCCCGCCTCCTTTCCCTTGCCCGGTCGGTAAGTTGGAGCACTACTATGAAACGGCTGCTTTTTGCTGTCTTCTCTCTCTGCACTTTTTCACCTGGAGGTGAAGGCTGGAGAAGAACAGCAGTGTGTTCTGCCAGTGAGTCCATTTATGATTCCTACCTCCACCTCCATGCACAAAAGATCCTGTCTCAGCTGGTCTCTTCAAGTTGGTCAGAGCCAGTGTCAGTTCAATAGGGTTGCGATTATATACGAGCACTACAGTAGGTGCACCCACTGCTGTTTAAAGGGAGGAAGTATTAGTCCTTAGGTATTGCACTTCTCTTTTGGGGGACACGGTTAGATATGCTGCCTCTCACGCTCTTATGTGCTTTTCTTGCCCTCCAATATAAGCAGCATCCACTGAGGTTCCTTTGGAGCAGTCTCCAAATGTTTTGAGTTTTCTTACCCTCAGCTACCTTTGGTTACAGGCTCGGAGGGTGGGCAGGGCGGGGGTTCCTTCTTTTGAAGAGACAGCACAGCTTTCTGGGGAGAGCAGGGGGTTGCATCGCCCAGGCTGCTTTCCTGATTGATAGCTCGAGGGACGTCACTTCATGTTTTCTTTCATTAAAAAACATAATAAAGTGCAACCAAACCCCCTTTGCTTTCCTTCTGGAAGGATAGGCAGAGGCAGGTGACTTAGTACAGAGGGGAATGCCCAGAAGGGGCTGTACTCAGCCCCTAGTGTTAACTGATCAATCCATCCAGACACACACAGTCTAGAGGGGGCTTGCTGCAGAAGAGGGACATCAAAATGACTAATGGTGTGGGGAGAAGAAACTGATATTCCAGGACCTAGATATATAGTTGTCCCCTCCTCACTGAGGGTAATAAAGACCTAGGAATCCTAAAGCTGCTCCCTAGTTTCTCCCTTCTCTCTTTCTCTCTCTCTCTCTCTCTCTCTCCCCCTCCAGCCCCGCCCCAAGTGGAAAATGCTAAAGCAAGGGAAGGAGTAGGACAGTAGTGGCCTTTGATAGGCTGCATTTGCATCTTGTGATTCCATAGCCTGTCTTCATGATGTGTGGGGATCCCTCTTCCTCCCAGATGGGGCAACCTACAACCCCAAGGGCTACATGGGATTGGGGACTGTAAGTGGGAAAACTGCTTCCTAAGATGTCAGCCTTTGGCTAGGAAGAAAGTGGACAGGAGAGATCTGAAGCAGATACATCTAGCTTTGGGGCATTTTTTTTTTTTTTTTTAAATAATCTTTTCCATCTTTGCTGTTTCCCATGTTTGTTTTTAACCAAACCTGTCTCTGGAGCTTCTTCTGAGACTCCCCTCAGGTATTTCAGTAAGTAAGGGATAAGATCCAGTTTACTTTTCCAAGACTTCACTGGTCTATCAGTGGGAGGAGGCTTTGAACTTCCATTTCTCCCCACTCCCAAAAACCCCTGAGTTGGTGACACTCCAGCCTTCATGTCTGTGTGTATGTGTTGTGAATGAACTTTATTTGTGTTAAGGGGACTTCCCTGCCACAACCGACACCACCCTGGTCTCAGTAGGGGGCTTGTTTCTAAATCCCCTCACTATTGCATTAATGGGAAGATCATTCTTCTGATTGGGTTGAATCCCAGCACATCGTTTCCCAACAGAGACTGCTTGCCACTTACTGTCTGTGACCTAACTGGCGGGTGAGTGGGAGGCAAGAGCAGTCACTATTAAGCAGTCTATCCTAGCATGATGTGTGAAACCTGCAGGGTTTAAGATGGAAAAAGTAGAATGAGACAGGGGATCTGTTTAGCTGATCGCCCTTCCCACCATCTTTCCCACTGCCACCCACTTCCTTCCCTTTGAGCGTACTTTAGACTGCCAGACTACTGCACTGGACTAACTAACTCTCCGCACCTCATGGGACCGGCTGGCTTCCCAGACCAGTTTCCTTTGTTGTTCCCACCCCGTCATCCTTCAGCAAAATTCTGCCATGTGTCACTGCCTAGGTGGGATTGGGCACCTTCTAATGGCATAAGAAGGGAGGGGAGAGATGGAACATCACCAGCCACCTGCTCTGTGAAGCTTTGACACTGCTTTAACCTGCCTACACGTATTGTAACTGCTTTAAAAATAGTGTTGCAAAGACGAGGAGGGAAAGGAGAGGGGACCAACCTCTTTGTATCTTAAAGGAAAAAAGTGTGCTTCAGAAGCGTTTCTCCAGCACTGGTGGCAATTAAACTAATGGCCTTCTTTGGTCTGGTCTTGGATTTAGATGTTAAGCTTCGATTTTATTTTTTAAAACCTGCACTAATTAACCTGGTTTCTTAGGAAAAGAGAGCGAGAGATTTTTTTTAACTTTTATTTTTTATGGGTTTGTGTTTTTTTGTTGATGTCCGTTTGTATTGAATAATTTGCTACATTTGTAAAATGTAAGAGGTATATATAATATATGTATATTTCTAACGTAAAAAAATGTAATTTTTTCTTTGAGATTTTTTCTTAAGAGGAGAGAGAAAATATTTTTTCAGGAAAAAAAACTTAAAAAAAAAAAAAGCAGTGGAAATTCCTTTTTCCATCCCCCAGCTCCCTCCTTTCCCCTCCCTAACCCCTTGTGAAGAGAGAATCAACAACTGTATGATCTTGGAGACAGAGAAATGTGTGAACACAAAGAGGACAGAATTATGTATGTTTCTTAATGTAGAAGGTTCTTATGTTTGTTCTGTTTGTTTTTATGAGAAGGGGTCTACTGAGAGGGGGCCAGGGGGTTGCTGTTTTTTTCTTTAGCGAAGGAGGAATACAATCAGAGTTTTGTATTCAGAATGTTGTGCAATATTTTGGAATGGGACATTGGCGTGTCTAGAGATTTAGTTAAAAACAAAACAAAAAGTTGATCAAATCTGTACAGTTTCTATTGTTCCAGATTTTTTTAAGTTTGTATTAAAAGCATGATATATAATAGCCTCTTGTCTTGCATTGTGTTGTGCGCTCAGTGGGAGTGAGGGGGATGCATGGAGGGAGTCCCTGCTTTCTGGCCTGATGTTAGGCTGCAAAATTGGTATTGTCCTAGAAAGACCATTGGTCCATCTCAGCCAGTCTTCCACCTGATGCTAGGTGAATAAAAGCTCTGGCCTAACTAGTCTGGAGGTATCTCTCTCCACATAAACCCACCCATACTCTGGTATCCCTTTTCAACCAGTGAAGTGGTGGATGCTTCAGAAGCATAAGTAAAAAATCTAGTAAAGCTCCCTATTGTGTAATACAGCATTAGAGGCTGCTTTCCTGAGGTCTCTCAGTGCCATAGCAGCTGTAAAGGGGTTTCCACATTTCCTAAAATCCATCAGTGCCACAAAGGTCACCAGTGATCAGAAAAAGCCACCTTGCACAGCCGAAGGGGACTGAATGCTATGTTGCCTCTAGCCCACAGTGCCCTGGTGCCTCTTGTCCCACTCAAATTTAGGATTCTTCCTAGTGAATCAATATCATATCAACACTGAAGTCTGTCAAAAATACAGGCTCCCCCTGACTGACAGGCACACAAGAACATACGTGGCCTGCAGCCACAAAACACAGAGCTGTAATCTTCCCTGGTTTCATAAACTGAGCAGGGCCAGCCCCACTCATGCTGGGCTGGGAGGCCTTCAACAAAGAAGTTGGGTTGTTGCAGGAAGTGGTGGTATAAATGGAGTGCCCCAGCATGCACTGTGTTGGAGAGAAGTAAAACAGGTTGGTCTAGCACCCAAAATGTGCTAGACCATCACCAAACACGAGTGAAGAGCACCCAGGCTAAATCCTCACCCTGTAAGATTGTTCAAGATCTAGTGGCATCCCGCTTCTGACTTGAGGAGGGAGCTAACTGTATTCTGCTTACCTGAAACCCACCCTTCAAGTTCTAGTTGCAGTCAGCATAATGTGGGATTGTAACATGTTTAAATAGTTCCTCCTTTCCATACCAGTGAGACAAGGTGAGCTGATCCCTGGATATGGTGTGGATCCTTTTCATTGTAAAGAGCTGCATAATCTTATGATACTATGGTGACTTGAATCTATTGGGTACATAAATGGACTAGTGGAAACCTGAGTTTACCAGAACCTAATCAATTTAGTTTTCCTTTCTTCTGCATTAGAGAGAGTGATGGAGTTAGTCTCATGCAATGGCCCTGCCGCCCTTCCTCACAAAGCTATTGGAAGAATGGAGGCAAGGGGACTTTGTTCCCTGCTCCTGCTAGGATTTCTTCCCCACAGATCTGACTGCCTGTGTTTCTAACTAAGAACTCTTGATTGGACTAGTGCCAGGTAAAAGAATTGTGGGGAACTGTACATTATGGAAATTGTGCCCACACACTTTTTTTGGGGGGTGGGGGGAGGAATGTTGAGCCTTCTGATTGTTGGGTGGTTATGGAAAAGGGTGTGGGGGATGGAGTAAGTGCCAGTTTTGGCCTACTTGCCTCTCTGTCATGGCAGGGACAGGTGTGAATGGTGTTGCAACCTGGCATGCAGCTTTGCAAGGCCACTCAGGTTTATTTGGGGATTTTTCCCCCCTTGGTGGTTGGTGGCCCTGTGAGAGTGCACATTGCTTGGTCATTGCATTTCAAGCTCCTTTCTCCCCCAGCCTAGATACTGTAGGATTGACACAGCCCCAAGTAACAAGATTGGAGGGGGAGGGCATGTTGTGTGTCTGTCTGAGCCTTGCAATTGTGTGTAACATACATTTGCCGACTGGGGCTGACCCTAATAAACTGTGTGTAATGTCTGGTGAATAACACATGGTGGAGGGGATAAGGTGAGGGTGAGGCAGGAAATACAGAACCTCTCACTTCTAGGCCACAGGTTTAAATGGAGCCCCAGGCTGGCAGGGGCTGAATGTGATTGACACTTGCTAACTTTTGTGCCTATGAGTGGATGCGGAGAAGGGCTTGGCTCAGCCTTGCCTCTAATGGGACGGGCCCACACTGGCTGTCTCCGTAATGGGACCAGGGCCTGAATGATTTGAGGGGGACTGAACTCCCTACTCTGCCCTAGTTGTGGTCCCTCTAGGTCAGGCTGAGGTTCAGTGCCAGAGGCAGTGTGTGATGTACAGCTCCTGCTGTATTAGAGAGAGAATTTCACACTCCCTCCTGGCATTTTAGATGGACACACCTCGGGGGTGAGTGCAGTGATCACCTAAATGGGGCACTGCTTGGGCGTGAGGAGTGTCTGACCCGATGCATGGGCCAATAACTTAGCTAGATCCCCAAATGCAACCCATTGGTAACTGAGTGGGAACAGCAACAAGATGGGACATGTCCCCTGAAATCACTGGGTAGTTTCTCCAAAGCATGGGTGTGGGGCCGTGTTTAGACGCTCATCACCAGGGACTCCATTATTAAAATAGGGAGCTTACAGCTTGAGTCATGGAGAAAGAGGGATCCCACCTGAACGGAGGCGATGGCTTCAGTAGAAAATGCCAAGCTTCCCACTTGTGTGTCTCAGCCGCTGCCAGCAGTAATTTCTGACATGTGAGGCTGCGAGGCGGGGACAGGAGGAGGAAAGCCGGCTGTCTCTAATGGGTGTGAAAATCTGACTGTGCTATAGTAACACTTGGGATGCGGTTGTGCATAGGAGCACAGGGACACTGGGTTAGGCTTGCTCTGCAGGCAGGGAGCGGATGACTGCCCCGAAGCCTCTCAGTTATTTAGATGATTGGATTCATATAACAGGGACAGCGCAGGCAGTGGCAGCGGGCACTGTCCCAACACCCTTCCCTTGCCAATGGGCTTGAGCCCTAGCATGGCAAACAGAGGAAGAGCCTATGACCTATTCAGTCCTTGGCCTCTTTGGATCCTCCTATGTGTCTGCATCATACCGCAAGGGACTGTACTGAGGACACCTGCTCCCATCTTGTGCATGGATGAGAACTGCGTTCAGGTTGGAAGAAGCACGAGGAAAAAGGCTGCGTAGCCGAGGTCTCCGGACAGCCCCATTCCTCTCCTTAGCTGCTGCCTCACTGGATTCAAAATCCAAGGACTGTCCTCAGTTTGACTCGAATTTCCACTTGCCGCCGAGCTCTCTTCTCACCCTGCCTGGCTCTCCGTGCACGGCTGTCCATAAACCCAAAGCCTCGGAGGACTCCGTGTGCCCTCTATCCTCACCGCTTCCTTCCTCGCTGCTCAGCCCCGGTTTGTTTTGCAAAACCGGAGCACAAACGTAAGCGAGCCAGAAAAGCTTGGCCCTACTTAGTGATGTGTGAAAACTTTTGCTGTGTCAGTGCGTGCAACTTTCCCCCCCGATCCCTCTGGGCAGCCTCCAACACAAACAGTGCCTGGATCATGCTCACCCTGACCCCTGCCTCTGCCCACTTACGGGGCTACCCTTTCACTAACCGTGCCCCCAGGCACACACCCCATGACGGTAACGATTTCACCACAAGAAACCTTTGGTGCTTGTTTAAACTGGCAAACGGACTTCGTCCCCAGCGCCGCTATTCAGTTCAGTGCCCTGCTAGAGTGAATGCTGGCTGCTGCTGATTATTATGAAGTATTATTATTGCTATTGCTGACCGGGCTGGGGCGGTGTGTGACGCAGTGGCAGACTCAGGCCTGCCTGTAGCCTACAGCAAAGGAGACTGTAGTGCATACGTGGAGGCAGACGTATTATGGCCTGATTTTCAAAGGCTCTAAGCAGCTGTGGTGTTCGTTGCCTTTAGCAGGCACGGTGTGTAACTCAGCACCTCCGACACTCAGGCCTTTGTAGGGAGCGGTCAGTCCTGGATTTCATTTTGCCATTGAAGGGGGGAAGAATTCATTCCCTCTTTGGGGAGGGGAAGGGAAGTGAATAGAAGGTCCCTCTGTGCTCTGCTGGAGTTTATGCAACGCTAATGCCAGGGGAACTTGTTTTTCAGTTGAGTGGTTTTATTTTTGTTGGCAGCCCGTGGCCTAGTGTTCAGACTGAAGGAGGCACCGACACCATCGCTCTCGCCACGCGTGCTGTGCGGGGAGTTTAAAGCAAGGTCGACGTTCTCAGCTGAAAGGAATCAACAAGCAAGAGCCTGGAGAGGATGGGCTGGGCTTTCTTTAAGAAATCCAAGCTCCTATGTATTAAATGCCCTAGATAGCGTTGATACAGCACGCAGGTCATGTGGCTGACTGAGCCAGCTGCAGGAAATGGTTCCTCCTGTAATGTTAAATGCTTTAAGTTGTGCACAGTGCAAATGAAGGTTCCCACAGCAGCAGTAACATTTGCATTTCCTGCTGTTCATGTCTTCGGCTGTGCTGCTGCACGTTGCATTAGTACATGTTTGGGCATGTCACTGATGTTTAAGGTAGGAAAGAACAGGAGGGCTGCATGAGAATCACAGCAATGCACCATGCCCTGGGAGAGCCTTTGAATCTGTCACTCCAGTAAATTCTACAGTTCACGTGTCCACTGCAGCTGACAGCTTTAGACAAGGGTCTTTAAAGCAGCAGCAGCCCTGCACTTTCATGCAGTGCTCCCTCCATGGATGCAGGAGAAACAGAGCTGCGGCATTATGGAGTAATGCTAGCAATCCTGAAGGTGAATGGGAAAAATAGCAAGTGCTTTCTGCAGAGAGATGAATTCAGATAGGCGAGCAGGAGCACTGAAGTGTTCTGAGTCAGCCTGTGCCACTCTCCGCCCCACTAGGAGACTGAGTGACAACACAGGCAGCCAGTGAAACACAAGAGAGAAGCCTTTCTAGAATACTCTGGGGTTGGAACATATCCTCAGAGCCAGGAGTGATTACCTAGCAACTGGGGAGAAGTGAACTGATCAGCACTTGGGGGAGCACAGTCTCCTGCTTACCAGTGAATTTAGTCCTGGTGAAAGGCTGAAGGTGTAGAGACTGCGGTGCTCAGGTACCCATCCCACCGGACAGATGTAGAATGGCAGTGATGCTGCTCTGTGCTTTCTGCTTTTTGGAACTCTACCTGTGCTCCCCAAAGCAACCAGTAGAGGGCAGCAGGTGCCATCCTGAGCCCCTCTTTTCTCCCCCCTCACCCTTCTGCGGGAGTCTCATGCATCATGGCTGATCTCAATCAGTGGTATCCTGGGGAGAATGACGGAATGAGCCTCCATAAGCTGGTCGGAGGGAAAGCGTGTTGCGGGGAGTGGGACAGGGACTGGGTTAGGAGCATGTGCAGGGGAGCTTGGGGAGAAGACAAATATCAATATGAGAAGGTAACATTGGGAAAGGACACTCCAGAAGCCTAAACAGAGGAATCCAACCTGGAGAGCAAAACAGCATCATTATTAAAACAATTGTCCCTAGCAATACCATTAAAAACTACAGCCGCCTCCGCCCCCAACCCTGTGTTCACTGTACAGGAAGTGAAGGTTCCTAACCTTCCAAAACTCCAAGCAAGGAGATCATGTGGCCCAAACATCACATGAGCACCTCAAGCACAGCACTGATCATGTTTAGGAAGCCACCTAGACTCCAGTCTGGACACTTGGTCATATGGATAAATCAATCCAATATTAGCACCACATAGAAAAAGATCATTTTATCTTCATAGGATGGGAAATTTTTGATCAACTCTGCCCAATGCACAGAAGTGAAGATGCCCTCAAAGCCAGCAGTTACAGAGGTGTTTAGAGGAATACCACTTAACTGTTCTGTAGCATGTTCACTAAAAGAAGAATACAATATCTAAACCACAATGAAGTAATCCATAAAAGTCAAACTGGATTCCTCCTTGACTAATAAACCACTGATCACATCTTGATCATACTGATGCTCATTAACCAAAATGCGAAAAACAACAACAACAACAAAACCAAAGAGCAGGGGAAGTGCTTTGTCTGCCTTGTAGAATTCCAGAAAAGCTTCTGGCACTCAAGTGTGAACCATAAACTACTATCAAATGGAATTGGTGGAGCAACATATGAACTAATTGACCATCGACTGTATGATGTAAATAAGCAACGTGTGAAGAGAGACCTCCAAGCAAGAAAAGGGAGTCAACTGAGGCCATAACCTCATCTTGAGCCTGTCCAATATACACACCCATGACTTGGAAATCTTACTAATTGCTTCAGCCCCATGACTCTAGTCTTCTAACTCATGGAGCAAGCAGCCCCACCCAAAACTGAAGAATGCTCAGGAAGTTAAACCACTGCTTCAAATACCAATATATCAGTCACTGGAAAGAACAAATCCAGAGTAGTGAGCTACTGCTGTAGATTCCTGCACAGAACTATCAACACCAGATTGTCTCACTATGATGAAATGTGCAAGGCTAAGACAGGCTCTCAGCAAATACAGAATCAGTGAGATTGTGGAGGAGCAACAGTACAACGTAGACCAGTGGTTCTCAACCAGAAGTCCGGGGTCCCCTGTGGGAGCCATAAGCAGGTTTCAGGGGGTGCCACCAAGGAGAGCCAGCATTAGACTCACTGGGGCCCAGTGTAGAAAGCCAACCCCCTGCCACATGGCTTGAAGCCCAGGACCCTGAGCCCCGCTATTCCAGGGTTGAAGCCGAAGCCTGAGCATTGTAGCTTCGTGGGGGCCCCTGTGGCGTGCGGCCTAGGAAATTGCTCTGCTCACTACTCCCTAATGCCAGCCCTGGCTTTTATATGCTGAAAACCAGGTACTGTGGCACAGATAGGCCAGGGAGTTTTTATAGCATGTTTGGGGGTCGGGGAGGTGCACAGAAAGAAAAAAAGTTGAGAACCCCTGGCCTAGGAAGTGGAGAACCTGGGCTAAGCCAGGGAGACTGCAGAGACGGTGTCACGCTCTGTACCAATTGGCTACCTGACATGGGTACTAAGAGCAAATGGAGACGAAGGATCAAACCCCCGAACAGAGTGTCCAGGGTAGATGCTACTTCCCTTTGACAAAGACCTGAGGAGTCTGTTGCTTCTACCCTGGCACCCCTTGTACATCTTGTCATGCCAATAAGGACTGAAAGTACTTGAGAGTGTGTGTGTGGGTGGGTGGGTGAGTGGGTGGATGTGCGTGAGGGTGTACATGGGAAAGAGGGAGGGAAGGGAGTGTGTGGCTGTGGTGGTAGAAGGGAAGGGAAGGAGAGGGGACGGGAAGGTGTGTGTGGCTATGGGGATAGGTGGGAAAGGAAGAGGGGAGGGAGTGTGTGGCTGTAGGGGGTGGGTGAGGAGGGGAAAGGAGGGGAGGTGAGTGTGTGGCCATGGGGGTAGGAGGGGAGGGTTGGGGAGTATGTGTGTGGCCGTGGAGACAGGTGGGGAGTATGTGTGTGTGGCTGTGGGGGGTGGGAATATTAGGGGATGAGGAGCCATGATGCTCTGGCGCTCTGCACTGTTTGGAAATGACCGGGAAGGGGGGACTCGCTCTCCTAAATTTAGCAGGTGACATCAGCTGCCGGGGCAGCCTTCTGATCTGTTTAGAAAAGGAAAAAGAAGGCTGCAAGCGTGATGAGCGCAGTCTCTGGCCTGCTTCTGCTGTCCCCTGGAACAGGCCTATAAATAGAGAGTTCTATTCTGGCCCCCTTGACGTCAAAGTCCCAGCTCCTTACCTTGGTGCTGGGCTCCAGGAGCCTGCAGGCAGAGCCCTGTGCTGGATCCCGCTGTGCGGATTAAACCTTCACCTGCCACCTGCTCAGTGATGTGCATGGCACACTCATTTATCCTTTGGCTTCTGCCCTACTCGGCTTTCTGGCTATGTGCATTGACTCTTTGTCGCCACACGGCTCTGCGCTGCCCGCCCAAGCAGCTGAATGGGGGGAGAGGTTTTCACATGCCCCAAAGAGGTTGATATTAAACCTTTCCTATGCCTCACAGGCTGCTTACATCTACAAGTGAGCATGAGGGTGGGCACTGACTGTCCAGCATCCCCCAACATGGTCATTCAGAGTAACAGACCTGACTTCCAACCCAAAACAGCCACAGGCACCTCTTTATTGGCTAACCCTAGCTACCAAAACTTTCCAGCACATTCAGAAGATAGTGGGTTCCCCCAGAGATTCCTCCTGCACGACACCCCGCATCTCAAACATAATTTCTCACCCTGCTGCCCCCATTTTGTGTAGTTTGTTTTTTTATATCCCAGGCCCTATACACCAATACACAAGTCACCACTAATAACCCGGGCTTCTGAGTAACCACATTCCTCCCCACAGCACATCACTACTCATGTCTTATACCCTTCAGACTGGAGGCTCAGCCTAGGTGACACCACTGCTTTCTGGCTTGCCCCCAGTAACTATAGGGGCCCTTTTAGATTGAACAGCATTGGGTCAGCACGCACAGAGGACATAGGTGCAGGGGGTGCTGCTGCACCCCCTGTCTTGAAGTGATTCCCATTAGATCCAGGGTTTACAGTTTGGTTCAATGGCTCTCAGTACCCACCCCCCACACACTGTACAAATTGTTCCAGTGTCCCTGACAGGGGAAATGGTCTGTCCCCTTCCTGATCCCCATCCAAACCAGAAATCCAGGTCACACAGGAGACTGCCTCCTGGGTCTGGCAGGGAGACCGATTCTCCTCATAGAGCTGATCATGGGATTCTCTCAGAGGAGAAGTTTGCAAGATCCAAGTCTGCATTGTATAAGCATGTAGCAAAGACCAGCAAATCTTAGATCCTGAGTTTTGTATCTTTAGCCCATGAAAAAAATGTGAAGATCTCTCTTCAGTTTGTCTCCACCTGTCCACAAAAGACTATTGAGTGATCTCCGGATCAGGCTCTGGATCACATACCTTGTCCCTCAGCTACAGACGCACAGGTCAAGCCAGGTGTGACTCACTAATAAATACTGTTGCTCCTTTGATCAGGCTGTTAGCCAAAATTCAGTGTTATTTCCATTTGCATAAGAAATCAGAAATATGAGTCAGGTGTAATCTTAGTTAGTTACAAAAAATGTGCACAAAGTCCTGTTCCCTGCATGCAACAAGCACTAGCCACAGCAAGCAGTTTCCTTGCTCAGAAATCCCTTCCCATGGAGGTCACACTCACATCTCCAGCTGCTGGTTTGCCCCCTCCAACACACATGGCATGCAACAAATATGTTGGCCCATGCATAGACTCGATAGAGTCCAAGGCCAGAAAGGAACATTGAGAGCATCTAGTCTACTCTGACCTTCTCTATCAACCAGCCCAGAGAACTTCCCCAAAATAATTCCTAGAGCAGATCTTTTGGAAAATCAGCCAATCTTCTTTTGCAAATGATCAGGGATGGAGATTTCACCACAGCCCTTGGTAAATTGTCCCAATGGTTAATTATTCTCACCAGTAAAAGATTATGCCTCATTTCCATTTGGCTAGTTTCAACTTCCAGCCATTGGATCATGTTATACCCTCCTCTTCTAGATTGACAAGCCCATTAGTAAATATTTGTTCACTGTGTATATACTTAGAAACTGTAATCAAGTCGTCCCTTAACCTTGCCTTTGTTAAGCTAAATACATTTTAAGCTAAATAGATCTTTGAGCCTATCACTATAAGGCCTGTTTTCTAGTCTTTTAATCATTCTTGTGGCTCTTCTCAATTCCCACCAACATCCTGCTTGACTTGTGGATCTCAGAACTGGACACTGTGTTCCAGCTGCGGTCATACCAGTGCCAAATACAGAACTAAATAAATAACGTCTCTACTCCTGCTTTGAGATTTCTCTGGTTTGAGAACATAAGAACGGCCACACTGGGTCAGACGAATGGTCCAACTAGCCTAGTATCCTGTCTTCTGACAGTGGCCAATGCCAGATGCTGCACAGGGAATGAACAGAACAGGGCAATTTAGTGTGATCCATCCCATCCAGTCCCAACTTCTGGCAATTGGAGGCAGGAGCAGCAGAAGCATCCTAAAGTGGAAGGGACACACAGACACACACAGACACAGACACAGACACACACACAGACACACACACACACACAGACACACAGACACACACACACACACACACACACACACACACACACCCCTAATACTGTACTACCCCACCCCCCAGGCCCTGCTTCTGCACTGCCCCTTCTCCCAGAATCCCTGCCCTTGCGCTGCCTCTTCTTTCAAAGCCCCCACCCTCACACCGCTCCTTCCCCAGAGCCCCTGCCCTGCCCTATCCCCCCAAGACCCCACCCTCCGCTCACTCTTCACCACCTCCTCCATCCCATCTCTCACTCTTACAGCCGGTGAAAAATAGAAGGGCCGTGGCTCGCTACAGTGCCCCTGGTTGGAGGTTTAAGGGCACCTGGAGTATGGAGTTGTATTCTTGACCATTTTGGCTAATAGCGACTGATGGATCCTCCAGGAACTTATCTAATTAGTTTTAAACCCAGTTATGCTTCTGGCCTTTACAACATCCCATGGCAACAAGGTCCACAGGTTGACTGCATATTATGTACTTCATTTTGTTTGTTTTAAACCTGCTGCTAATTTAGACCCCATCATTTTGTATGTATAGTTGGGATTATTTTTTTCCACTGTTAATTATTTTGTACTTATCAACATTGAAATTCATCTGCCATTTTGTTGCCCAGACACCCATTTTTGTGAGATACCTTTGTAACTTTTCACCAGTCAGCTCTGGATTTTAACTATCTTGAGTAATTTTGTATCATCTGCAAATTTTATCACCTCACTGTTCACCCCCCTTTTCCAGCTCATTTATGAATATGTTGAACAGCACCTATCCCAGAACAGATCCTTGGGGGACCCTGCTATTTACCTCTCTCCACTGTGAAAACCATTTATTCCTACCCTTTGTTTCCTGTCTTTTAATCCAGTTACTGATCCATGAGAGGCCCTTCCCTCTTATCTCATGATTGCCTACTTTGCTTATGAGTCTTTCATGAGGGACCGTGTCAAAGGCTCTCTGAAAGGCCAAGTAAACTATATCCACTGGACCACGCTTATTCTCATGCTTGTTGACCCACTCAAAGAATTCTAGTAGATTTGTGAGGCATGATTTCCTTTTACAAAAACTGTGGTGACTCCTCATAAACATCATTTTTGTATCTCTTTTTTACTATGAACCAATTTGCCTGGTAGTGAAGTTAGGCTTGCCAGCCTGTATTTGACAGGATTGCCTCACATTAGCTATCCTCCAGTAATCTAGTGCAGAGGCACTAGAGAGAGGTTACACACCAGAGTGTGCCATTTCCAGAGTTTAAGAGAGAGGTTACACACTAGAGAGAGGTTACACACCAGAGTGTGCCATTTCCAGAGTTCAAGAGAGAGGCCATTTCCAGTTTAAGAGAGTGTGCCATTTCCAGTTTAAGAGAGAGGTGTCATTTCCAGAGTTTAAGAGAGAGGTTACACACTAGAGAGAGGTTACACACCAGAGTGTGCCATTTCCAGAGTTTAAGAGAGAGGTTACACACCACAGTTAGTAGTCTTGCCATTTCATATATGAATTCCTTACACAGATGTTATTAGCCGTGCTCTCTTTTAAAGTCAAAGAATGTTTGCCCTGAGATGAACCCATTTTCAGAGTGAGCTGTTGCTACAGAGGCGCATAGGTCCTGAAAGGCTCTGAGTGTCTGCTTTCCAGCCTTCATTTCCAGGTGAGGCCTTACCCAGTCTGTTCTTCCCAGCCGGTGGTGCATATGCCAACAGCATAGGAGGACCTGCTCAGCTCCTTTGGACTGTGTATTTCTCACTGCCACACCGTCTCTCTGTGTCCCCACGTTCTGCCGTTGAGGTTGCAGGGATGTTAAGAGATGGTGATGCGCCAAACATTTGTTCCACCATTTCAGGCACTCCCAGAAGATGGTGTCTATCTCACAATAACAATAGGCCACTCTTTGACTGGGCAGTTGTCCTCTAGTTCTCAATATTTTGTACCTCTGTGGCATTTGCTGAACCTGTACATGCATTGGCTCTGCCAGACTCAGGGTCCCCGTTGTTGGTGTGGAAGTTGAGAGGTAGCCAGTCTGGCTCAACCAAGCAGAATGAAGAACTCAGGCCATAATTGTCTCTCTATGATCCTGATTGGTATTTTTCACGTGATGTGGGTACTTGAGACTCAGCAGGGCACACATAATGACTGACAAGGACTCTCTCTGCAGCTGACAGCGGTTTTATATTTCTGGTATACCTCATCATCCCTGTCCATAGTGTTGAGATAGTAACAAAGCTTGGCAGCCTTCACTGGCCAACCCAATTGCTTCCTCAGTGTAAGCCATTGTATGTCCATCAGCATGGATGGCTTCACACTCAGGCTCCCTGTGCTAAATCTCAGGGTAGAGAACCAATAGCTACAATCAGAGCCTCTGCAAATATTGTTTGCTGCTGCCAATGCTTTTTGGGACAGAAGCTGCACATCAAGGAGGACTCTTGTGGGAAAATGCCCAGTGCTGTAAGGGAAGTTGGGAAAGATCAGGTTGAGCAGTGGTAGGAACAGGAAAGGGAAGGAAATCATACAGATGAAGGTTTAATGGAGGAAGAGAGAAAGAAGAGGTGCGAGCAGGGGAAAGGTGTCCATTGGGAAGCAAGGAGAGAAAGTGAGGGGAGGAGGAGAGGCAAACAAGTGTGTGTGGTTGGGGGAGGTTAGATCTGGCTGTCTACAAGTCACAAGGCCATGTTTTGTCTATAGACTGTTATGTACCTGAAGTTTCCATTATCTCTTATGAACAGAACACACTGCTCAAGGGGAATTGACTACTGGGAATGGAATGTAACCACTGTGGGAGAAATGGGTGTGGGTGGGAATGAGTCCCAAATCTAATAGTTTCTTGTCTAGAAATCCCTCCTCTACAACTTACACTGACTTGTTCTTTGGGCAGTATCTGCTGCCAGTGAGGGAGTCCCTCTGGTTGATTTTTGGGGAGGATGCATGTGGAATGAAGGGGAGGATTTGATGGGTGGTGAGCCCTGTGCCAGTTTCAGTTCCCTTCCTCCATGTCTTCTGGAAGTATGGGGGGTTTTGGAAAAGGGAAAAGCAGCTGGAGAGCATGGGGACTAGAGGAGGAAAGGTTTGTGGGGTTAAACTTCTGGCACTTCCTGGTAAGGCCTGGCTCTTGCCTTGGCACTTTCTTCTTTTGCTGCCAGGAAGGTGAAAACACCTCTCTCCCTGGGCAGTTCTCAGTGTGGTTCCTGAGACCCCCTGAGAGCATGTAGATACTACAGTGACAGGCACTCCATACATGCTGCTAGAGCCATTCACCCTCCTGTCCAGGTTGAGGGCACACTGCTCTAGGGATTGCTCTGGGAACCATGCGTGCCCATCCGCCGCCTGCCTGAGGCACTATCAGCCTTGTGTGTCAGGCTCTAGTGAAGCCAACATTCCCCCTGGGACAACAGGTGCTGGATGAACTGGCAGGCTCAGGAAACCATGACGACCTGACGTTTGGGGAAGGGAGACAGTAGCCGGCCACATCTGGCTGGAGAGAACCAGCAGGTGGGAAGTGGCTAGGATTAAGAAATCCAACCAGAGCAGCAAGTGGAGAGCCCCCTGTAGAGGGAAGGCAGAGCAACCCTGAGGGCCAGAACAGGGAGGAAGAGCTACGTGCCACGTGGAAGCAGCAGCAGTAGAGAGGCTGTGTGCAGGAGGGTCACTTCAATCCTGCAGCTACTGAGACAGCCTGAAGGACAAGAGTGTCATGGATGACAGCCCAGCCCAGCACAAAGGCTGGCTGGTCAGCTATAAATAGGTGACATGAAACACTGGTTTGTTATGTGCAGCGGGCTTCTGGGGAAACCCTATTCTCTCTGTGGCTACAGCAGGAAGACTAAGGAGAAGCTTGGGAGCCAAAAGCTGGTACAGGAATCTACTTTAGAATTGTAGATAGTTTAATAGGGAGCAATTGTGGAATAAAAGTCGGGGAGGGCCTGGCTACTTTGTGAAATTATGATGGGCAGATCTCTGCCCCATATCCTATCTGGACAGCGTATAGATCCCTAGGTGCCCAAGCTTAATCATGAGGGAGCAATGTCAACATAGTCGTACTGTCCAGGGCAGGTGTAGTGAACTCACTGGAATGTCTCCAGAGCAGAGGGGAAACAACTCCTCTACAGATCCTCCTCATGGCCAGACTGCCCACAGCTCCTCATTCTAGGCCAGTCCTCTCTGATGCCATTGCTTTATCATGATAATAGCAGCCATCACCAGCCATTTCAATCTGAGGTGCATAGAGCAGACTCTGTGGTCTGCCACTGCCTGTATAGCTACAAGATGATCAGGAAATATCATGTGAGCTAACCAACCCCAACTGGTTCCAGACGATGAAGTTATGCAGGAACGGCAAGGGGACAATCAGCACACCCCTAATTGTACAGGTCTCCCTAGATAGCAAGCTACAGAAGCACACTCTTTCCTGTGAGCCTCAGTTGACCCTGTAAAATGAGATTAGCCCAGAGGTTGGCAAACTATGGCCCACGGGCCACATCCGGCCCGCAGGACCGTCCTACCTGGCCCCTGGGCTCCCAGCTGCGGAGGCTACCCTTCCAGCCCCTCCCCCACTATCTCCCCATCCTTCTCGCCTGCAGCCATGCTGCCACATGGAAAGCACTCTGTGTGGCGGGGCTGCACACTCCTGCGGGGCAGTGGGGCAGCATGTCTGTCTCTGGCTGGGTGGCGAACCTGCCAGACATGCTGCTCTGAGCATTGTGGTAAGGGGGCAGGGAATGGCGGGCTTAGATAAGGGGTAGTGGATTCCAGGGGGCAGTCAGGGGACAGGGAGCAGGGGGCGGTTGGATGGGGTGGAGTTTTGGGGGTGGGGGGAGGTGTCAGGGAACAGGGTGGTGATTGGATAGGTGTAGGAGTCCCGGGGGGGGCCTGTCAGGAGGTGGGGATGTGGATAGGAATTGGGGCCGTCGAGATAGGGAGCGGGGGGAGTTGGATGGGGGTGAGGTCCTGGGGGGGTGGTTAGTGTTGGGGGGGGTCTCGGGAGGGGGCAGTCAGAGGACAAGGAGCAGGGGGGGTTGGATGGGTCGGGAGTTCTGAGCGAGGCAGTCAGGAGTCAAGAAGTGGGAAGGGGCAGATGTGGGAGAGGGACAGGCTGTTTGGGGGGGGGGCACAGCTTTCCCTACCCAGCCCTCCATATAGTTTTGCAGCCCGTTTGTGGCCCTGAGACCAAAAAGTTTGCCCACCCCTTGTTAAGCCAGATCTTCCAAGAAAACCTATAGACTGCCCCAGTTCTCTGTAGTCCAGCTCCTCTTACGCAGCTGAATTTTCTGAATCATTGGAAACCATTGAAATAATCTCTAAATTATGGAACTCTGGCCAGTGGTAAGTAGAGACAAGGATTCTTGGGTTTTTATTCCCAACCCTGTCACTGTGTGACCTTGGACAAGTCACATAACTTCGTTGTACTTCAGTTTTCCTAGCTACAAAATGAGGCTACAAAGGCCTAGCAAAGTCACTGGCATGCTGCAACACAGGAGTGTTATTAAGCATTAATAGTTTGAAAAAGATCAGGAAAAAGATCAGGATCAGGAAAAAAAAGATCAGGAAAAAGATCTTGGAGTCATCGTGGATAGTTCTCAAGAAAAAGATCTTGGACTCATCATGGATAGTTCTCTGAAGATGTCCATGCAGTTTGCATCGGCGGTCAAAAAAGCAAACAGGATGTTAGGAATCATTAACAAAGGGATAGAAAATAAGACGGAGAATATCTTATTGCCCTTATACAAATCCATGGTGCGCCCACATCTTGAATACTGTGTACAAATGTGGTCTCCTCATCTCAAAAAGGATATACTGGCATAAGAAAAGGTTCAGAGAAGGGCAACTAAAATGATTAGGGGATTGGAACCGGTCCCATATTAAAGAGGCTAGGACTTTTTAGCTTGGAAAAGAGGAGACTAAGGGGAGATATGATAGAGATATATAAAATTATGAGTGGTGTGGAGAAAGTGAATAAGGAAAAGTTATTTACTAGTTCCCATAATAGCAGAACTAGGGGCCACCCATTGAAATTAGTGGGCAGCAGGTTTAAAACAAATAAAAGGAAGTTCTTCTTCACACAGCGCACAGTCAACCTGTGGAACTCCTTGCCTGAGGAGGCTGTGAAGGCTAGGCCTATAACAGGGTTTAAAAGAGAACTGGATAAATTCATGGAGGCTAAGTCCATTAATGGCTATTAGCCAGGCTGGGTAAGGAATGGTGTCCCTAGCCTCTGTTTGTCAAAGGGGGGTGATGGATGGCAGGAGAGAGATCACTTGATCTTTACCTGTTAGGTTCACTCACTCCAGGGCACCTGGCATTGGCCACTGTTGGTAGACAGGATACTGGGCTAGATGGACCTTTGGTCTGACCCAGTACAGCCCTTCTTATGTCCTTATGTTGAAATAATTTTCAACTGCTCCTATGGAAGATGCCATAGATGTGTGAAAGGTTATTGTTGTCTTACTGCTAGCTGGGTAAACCCAGGTTGAAGGTGGTGAGTGTAACAGCTGCCTTTCATTGAGACTGGATGGAAAAAACAATTGAGTTCCTTTGTGACCGATAGCTGAAACAATAGAAGCTAATCCTCAAAACACAGGCCACATGCAAGGCTGGAGTAGGAGTTGAATCAGGTGGGCTGCTGGGTTTTCCCTGAGGGCTGAATGCAAATGCAGGGAACTGGGTATTGTTTGATGAAACTGTGTGTGTATATGAGAGAGAGAGAGAAGCAGAAACACCACAGAATGAAACACACAGAGTAAAAAGTCCCGGAGACAGTAAGACAAGCACTTGTAGTGTGATCCCGGAGTAAAACCAAGAGGACTAGCTTTGGTAGAATGCTGTCCGGAAAGATGCTTGGAACTGCGAGAAAAAAACCTCTTGTCTGCCAGGGCCGGCTCCAGGCACCAGCGCAGCAAGTGTGTGCCTGGGGCGGCAAGTCACGGGGGCGGCCTGTCGGTCACTGTCAGGGCAGCAGTAAGGCTGGCCTCGGCGGCATGTCTGAGGGAGGTTCGCTGGTCCCGCGGATTCGGCAGCATTTCGGCAGTGAGTACGCCGAAGCCGAGGGACCGGCGGACCTCCTGCAGAAACACCACCAAATCGGTGGGATCAGTGGACCTCCCGCAGGCATATCGCCGAAGGCCACCTGACTGCCATGCTTGGGGGTGGCAAAAAACGGAGAGTCGCCCCTGTCGCCTGCTGCTTGATTCCTACCATGTTCAAGGAAACAGGACTTCGTAAATTCTTTGTAACTGAACAGGACTGTGTAAAAGAAATACCTTTCTGTCTGTCACCAATTTATCCCCGCAATGGAAACAATCCACAAGACCCCAAATATTGGCCAACCTCTTGGATTTGTGGTGGCTCATTACCTTTGGTTAAAAAACATAGCCTCTTATTAGCCAGTGGTCTGTATATAATAGTATTAAGATATAATTATATTTTCACATACATGGCCTTGTTTTCAAATATGCTGAGCACCTGTGGTTTCCACTGAAGTAAAAAACTGAATCCTATTGAAGCTTTGAAAATCAGGCAAACAGTCTCTGTTTTTCCTGCATTTGAGACTCACAGGACATGGCTGCCTATGTGAAGCAAACACAGACGTATCTCCAAGTCCCGTCCCTCCCAAGTTCTCATAATTGCCATACTCCTCAAGGGCTTGATCCTGGCTCCTCTGAAGTCAATATCAAAACTCCTGTTGACTAGGATTGCCAATTTTGGTTGGACGTATTCCTAGAGGCATCATCACATAACATAATGTTAAATTAAAGATTAATCTTTAATTCCTGGAGACTCCAGGACAACCCTGGAGTGTTGGCAACCCCTACTATTGACTTAAATGGCAGGAAGATTGGCTCCTGAGTGCTCACAGAGATATAGGAGTGGAGAGGGCTGTGTGGCAAAGTAAGCAGCCAGATTTACTACTGGATCTAGTTAAATAGTCTTAATACCAATCCCTTACATTTCACTAGAACTTTTCATTCTGAAGGATCCCAAAGCACTTTAAAGACACTCATTCCTTCACCGAAAGGTACAGTAGTTGCATAGTGGAGGGAGCTGTGTGTGTGTGTGTTAGAGAGGGCGAGAGAGAGATGGCAGCCATTTTATATATTTTGTAATCACTGTCATAGGAGGTAAATAAAGAATGACGAATTGAAACTGCAGAGAGAAGTTTGTCAGCAGAGTGTAACAGTCCGGTTGCTGTTTGGCCAGGCCACAGGGATTCACAGCTCTGCTACTGAGAAAAGTTCCATGGTATCTTTAATTACCAGGAGTGATCAGGTCCTCAGTTATATTGCTCATCTGAAAACAGCTCATGAGCCCCTATCATCATGCTTGGGCACTGATTCACTGAGGCCTGGAGAGCATATATATTCACCTACAGAGCAAGGAGCACCACTTCCAGCAGCTACTGGCTTTTCCTTGAAGGTCTCATCCAAATATTGGCCAAGGCCAATTCTTAGCTTGCAAAATCACCTGCGATCATAGCTTGGGTTTGTATAGTTTGAGTTCAGAGCTTGAGGCAGGGTAAAGAAAAATAGCAGGAGGAGACTGTACCCAAAGGCCATGTTCTATACACCCTCTTTCTACTTCTGCATATCCGGAGACCACAGTAAATGCTATTCCCTAAACTAATTCAGAAAAACAAACCGAATCTGTGATGGAAAAGAAGATCAGGGGAGGACCCCAGAGTGATGGGAGACCGTTAAGTGTAGGAGATATTACATCAGCCACAACATGGATGCTGTGTAGTGTCTAT
Organism: Dermatemys mawii; assembly: GCA_007922305.1. Classification (NCBI taxonomy): domain Eukaryota; kingdom Metazoa; phylum Chordata; order Testudines; family Dermatemydidae; genus Dermatemys; species Dermatemys mawii. Next base: position 708,622 of record ML677350.1, read on the forward strand.
AATGTTGGCTGCCATACTGCCGGGTGCTGTATAACTTGCCACAGACTCTTGCTAGGGCTGGGAGTACTTCAGACCCTGGAAGTTCCCGTGTGAGCAGGTGTGTCTACAGCACATGGACTTCAGGCAGCAGGCGGAAAAGATGCAGAGCAAAAAACACAGGCCTCTGTGGGGCTAATTTAGATAAGCTCTTCCTTCCCTACCCAACCCCCAGGAGCAGGGTAAAAGTTTTCCCACACATGCTTTCTGCAGCTACAGTCCCTCTTTTGCTGTCTCTGACCGTGCTTTTACTCTGTGTGTGTGTGTGTGTGTGTTTTTCGAGGGACTCTAGCACCTGCAGCCCTAGCAGCCAGCTACCACTGGGAGTATAGTGGGGAGGGAGTAGACTAGGATTGTGGAGGAAGAAAAGAGAGTGAAGGAAAGCAAAGGAGATAGGAAGCAAGGAAGCCGAAAGCAGGAAAAGTGCAGAAGGAGCATCAATAACTGTCAGCCTCAAATAGGACGGCAGGAAAGTGACTGAACAGAAGGAGGGAGTGAGAGCTAAAGATGGAGCCAGAAGAACATTTCCCGTAGCATGGCCTGGCTCTCTCCTGCCACTGTCATCACTTCTTGGCAAACACTTGGCTCTTCCTGTAAATTTGTCACGAGCAATTGCACTAATAACATCCCTGACACCTTTGTGACTATTTATAATCAAATGAGGCAATGATATTCTGGAGGAACATAATTCCACATCACCTGCTTCCTTCCTGGAGTCTGGGGAGGGATCGGAGCTCCCTGAAGAAGACCCTTGGTGGCAGATGCTTATGCAGGCAGGTCTTGTACGCAATTAGTCATGTGGGGCCCAGATCTTTGGGAAGGCCTGTGACCCATTTGAGAGCTGCTGGCACCATCTCTCTCTCTGGCAGTGAGAACAGTTGAGAGGAAGCTCATGGCCAGAGTCTCAGCTGTGACAGCTAAGGCCCTACAGATAGGGTAACCAGGTATCCAGTTTTCAACCAACACCTGGTCAAAAAGGGACCCTTCCCCCGCCCGGTGAAGATGACCAAGAGAGTGAGGGTGGTGGAGAATGAGCAACAGAGGGAGGAGGGATGGAGTGAGTGGGGTGGGACCTCAGAGAAGGGGCAGGGCAAGGGTGTTTGGTTTTGTTCCCTTCATACAGACAGTGAGTGACCGATCCTGTGTTCATGCCTCCCTGAGCTGGGGAACTCCCCACCTCAGTGGACATTTCGCCTGCTGTGAGGCTGCTCCTGGGTAGCAAGTCCTTCCTTTGGAAATCGAGCCCAAAGGGTTTCTGCCTAGCCTAGTTTATCTGCAAAGGATCATCCTTCATCTTCTGTTCTACACACAGTTCGTCTTTGTTTACAGCTGCTCCTTCCTTTATAATAAAACTTGTATCCATCTCTCAGGTCCCCCCTCCTCTTTCTTACTGCCGCCTTGCCCAGTCTCAGAGGCCCTCAGGCTGACTTGCAGTGGATGCTGTGATTTCCTCTGGCACTCAGCAAGTGTGAATGCTCAGGCCACTTCCTAGGGAAGTACTGACCTTCTCCATGGAAGGACATGAGGTGGAGGAAGGAGGGTGTGTGCTAAGGCCAACCACAGAGGGTTTTGTGATCTCCTCTGACTCAAGCCCATGGGAGCTCTCGGGCTGGCCCTTAGATTGAGCAATTCTGTTTATTGCTGGTGCTAATGTAACATTCTTAGCTCTGCAACCACAGAATTAACTTCCTGGCCTCTGATCACTCATGGAATAGAGGCCACTAAAGCCAGCCCTACTGAGTGCTGCCAAACCAGGGAGTACACAGGTCTGGGATTTATTCACTGCTCTGGGAGGTCATTTTGAAAGGAAAACTGCTCAGAATAGTTAGGAGATTTCACAGCTGTTTACAAACTAAGGAATGAATTTCCCTGGAAAGCCAAAACTGGCAGCAGTGCTGATGTCTGAGGCCAGCTCCTGAACCCCACTCCAGCAGACATGGGATCCCCAGGGACCCAGCCTGGTGGCTTCAGACCACCCCCACCCCACCACCGCAGCACAGTGGGTGTGACCAGGGCAAAGAAAACCAGCTGCTACCAACTAGTTCCAGCCGTGCTTAGTTTGTAAACCACAACAAGGCAATACTCTGGGAGGCTTGGCTGGTGTGTGTGAGCAGGAAACACGAGCACCATCTGAGACTGGACTGAACTGCACAGTGTTGGGTCAGCGCCTGTGAAGTGCAGAGCACCTGCAGTGTCCACTGACCGGCAGGCGTTATCAATGCTAAGCAAAGCTCAATATTCCTCTGTGCCTGGCCTTTGGATTGCAAACTCCAGCGCCCAACTGAATCTTCTTTCAAGCCTGTGCAGAGTTGAGCACACTGGCCGTGCTCAGCAAACACACTTGGCATAACCACATACGAATGAGTCAGTCACCCAAGACAGGCTGGCTGCGTGAGTGTGAGAATAGGAGCAGGTGATCTTTGGAAGAAGAGAGCAGACATATGGCCCTGCTCTGGGGCAGATGGCATGAAAGTGTTTCAAGGCCAGGCTGAGCGGCTCATTTTTATATTTAAATGACACTCAGCTTCTTGCTTCCCCACCACTGCCCAGCCACCCTGCCTCTGTCCATGTGTCCTCACAACCTGCACTGCACGGCCTGAATCTCCTACTTGCTCTGGAATTTCCCTGAGTCATCAGTAGCCACTGCCCCGGGCAAAGCTGGGAGGTGGGAAAGCAGCACGTGACAGCAGGGTGGCATCCCAGCCCAAGAATGACCGGCATGAGGAGAATGGAATGTCCTTTTTCTCCTTCACGAGCAGTAGGAGCATTTGGCCCTTTCGCCCTTCCCACACCAACGATGAATGCACTCCTTTGTGACCACTGACGCCTCGTCGTCTTCTGATAAACCCTCCCCCGCACTGCTCCCCAAACACTCTGCCCCGCCCCAGAATGGCCGATCTCCCTTCTTCCCCACACACCTCAGTTTCTGAGGCCTGCTAACCCGATCCCCCTCTGACTGCTGATTTCTCAGCTTCCCCAATAGCGCCCTGGCCTGTCCCTCAATGGCCAACACCCTGATATGCCAACAAACTTCCCCACAACTGCAGATGATCTCTCCCTCTTCCACTCCTCCCCCATATGGAATGGAGCCTCTCATTACCTCTTGACAAGAAATCCAACATCCACCACAGCTGAGCTTCCTGCTTCCCCACAAAGCAGCCTGATCCCCTCCCAGTCACTCCACTTCCTGCACCGTTAACCCTCCCGCAACACTTCAACCTGCTCTCCCTCTCCCAGGACCCTCCCATTACACCCGTCCCCTAACACCCATTGGCACCAATACGCCAACCCTTGCCTCTTCCCTAGCCCCACGCCTGCCACACCCCAGCTGCTGGAACCTTTTCCTGCTATTCACTGCTCCCGTATCCTGCCTCCCAAATCCTTAGCCAGGTTCCAGGTGTCAGTCACTTGGCGTCTGCTCCATTTACACAGGCTGGGCAGGGGCTGGAGGGACAGCTTGGGAAATACGCAGCATAAATGTCATGTCTGTCCCTGTTCCGAGGCTGAAGTGACGCCTGTGTGTCTCCCATTATGTAACTCTTGGTATCTACCAGCGCTGGGATGCCTCAGGGTGGATTACACACAGTGAGTGGCAGCCACAAAAATTAGAAGGGGCTATTTTTAAACCCCTCCCCGCCCCCCTCTTCTTTCCCCTCTAGCTTCCATCATGATGTGCAGCTGTCCCTTCACCCTTCCCAAGCCCACATCCAGTTGAGAGACACGGTACGGCAGGCCTTCCCCCAAGTGAATATAATAATTGCTTCTCATCTCGATAGCACTTCTGAGCCGGGAGGATGCCACAGGGCTGCAGACACAGCCGCTCCAGAGAGATCTCCCACTCAGACTGCTCGGCTAGTTGCTTCCAGCTCTCCTCTCTTTCCTTTTGCCTCCTGGCCTCCCTCAATCCCTTCTCTGCCCCCTCCCCTCTGGCCTCTTTGCTCTGTCCCCCTCAGCTTGCATCCCCTCACCTTCCCCCACCCCCCATCCTCTTCCCCAGCAGTACTGGCAGTTCCCATTCTCTCCTGCTGTAACATTAGAAAGGTCACTCCCTCCCTTGCGGTATCACTGGGTGCTGGGAGGAAAAACTGCGCTGTCATGTGGGAACATGAGGTCAAGAGACGGAGGGTCTAGAGCAGAGAATGCTTCGTGTGTGCCAGACACATCCTGATCTCCCGTGAGGCACCACTGGCCTGACTGAACATGGTGCTGGGGTGCAGGGTGGGGGCTCTGAGCTAGTTCCCCAGCAGATCTGGACCCCAGGGAATTCTCCATGGGCAGGGAGGGGGACAGGAAGATTTCTCAAGAGGCAAAGAGCCAGTACCACAGCGCTGCACCACCCCGTAACAGTCTCTAGCGTAAGGGGCCTGCTGGGAGCATTCACAGGGAATGGGTTCATAGCTAAAACAGCGCTGGCTGCTGTTACAGCCCCTCAGGGCCAGAAAGACAAGTTAGGACAGGCCTGGGGCTGATCTAACCTGCAATCAGGGGCCCTGACCAGCTCCCAGACTAGGGGAAGTACAAAAATCCACCTTGCCCCATTCCCCATGCCCTTCACCCAGCTCTGCTCAGGCACAGTGGTGAACTCTGGGCCCCTCTTCCCCTAACACCTTGAATCAGAAAGGAGCAGTGGGACACAAACACCAGCTTAGCACACTGAGTCTGTGGGAGTGCTGTGCTTTTCCCGGCTGGGACAGAGACACTGTCCAGTCCTAGCACAACAGGGTCCTGCTACATGACTAGAGCTCCAAGACACGAATAAATGATAATAACGGCTCCTTTGGATCAGCCTCGCCCGCACCCCCTGCAGCTCAGCAGAGCTAGTGAGGTGGTTTCATGGAAAGCCAGTGCCTGTGTATGATCTCAGGGAGATTGCGGAACATTCTCAGAGCGTCCCTGACCTTGGTAGGCAGGTAATGATGAATCCGTCTTCCTTGAGCCTCCAGTTCCCTTGCCTACCACCCCCGTCTCATGTGTTCTCTACTGATGTTCAGAATCCCCCCTTTTCCCCAGCCAGGTACTGTCCTGTAGCCTCTCCCCACAATGCTGTGGCCCTGTTCTCCAAACCCCTTAGTGATGCCCTCTCTCAGTCACAATCTTTTCTGCCTCTCCCCCTCACCTTGTCTAGTCTCTAAATCTAACCTAATCCCAACTATTCTCCTTCCCTGTCCTCTCTCTCTCTCTCTCTTTCTCTCTCTCTCTCACACACACACACAATGGGTCCATCTGTCTCTCTGCATCCATCCCCAGGTTGTTTTCAGGGGGGATAGATTGTAAAGCAGCCAATTGAGGCACTGTTGCTTGAGCACTTGAACATGGGCCTCCTGACTCCACTGTGGCTCTTAACTCCATTATTTCTGAGCAGCCAGAGCAGCCCTTATGAGCCCCTGGGCTTTTCTGAAAGTGCCGTCTAACATCCACCCTCCCCGCTGCGCATACCCTGTTCCACCCTCTTAGAGCACTCACCCCCTGGGCTCCCAGACAACTAGGATGTGCCTGACACCAGCTTTGAAAAGCCCATAGCCTGGAATTGGCAGAGCCATGTTCAGTACACAGCTAGCCTGTGGGACCTTGGGCCATTCATTTAGCCATTCAGTTTGCCATCTGTCCAGTGCACTTCCCAATCTCCCAGGAGCGTTGTGAAGATAAACCCATTAGGTATTGTGATACTACAGTGATAGGGGCCATGTAAGCGCCCTACATAGATACATTAGATAGCCACCCAAGGGCCCAAATGGCTTGGGCCTGCCCAGATTACAGAATATTTTGCTCTAAGTAACGGGCCCAATGTCACTCAGCGAGACTTGGCCCTGCTGTGAAATACACAGATATCGTAGCCTCATACCAGTCTCCCTGTTTAAATAGTCAGGGTGCAGAGTCCAAATCACAGTCAACACATGGTCCAAAAATGACAGTGCTTAAAAACTGGGCCACTGCCAATTTTGTTATCTGGGCCTGAGTGAATTCAGCTGAAGGCACTGCCTCTCCCCACTGGTGCATTGCATTAGATAAGACACAAAAGGTGGGAAGGGATAGACATGCTCTTGCTTCAGGATATGAGTCTGTGACGGAGATTAGGAAGAAACTGCCTCCATGGGCAGGTTATTCAATAAGTGTCCATGAAAGGTGGGAGTTTCTACCTTCTCTTGTCACACCTGATTCTGGCAAAAAAGGGATAATGGACTAGATAGATCGCTGGCCTGAGCTTGTATAGAAATTGGTATGTTCCCAGTTCATTTGGCATGTGACGTAAAAGGCTTAGTTCACTCAGGCAAGCACGTTCCTGAGGGCTGCCCACTCATCCGAATGAGATTTATCAGGGAAAGAACTTGATCAGAGTGCATTTGGACTCCTGCCCAGTAATATCCCAGCAGGCAAGTCCACGAACAGAAAGAAAAGGAAATCTCTTGCAGTGGTTCTCAACTGGTCGCCCATGGTGACTTTTTCGGTGGGCCACACGAATATTGTCAGATAGTGTGAGAAGGCGCTGCCTTTAGGCTGTTTTACACCGTGTTCACAAGCACGCAGCATGTCATCCATAGCATTATTAAGTACCACTCCGCACACCGAAAAGCTTGTCAGTGAGAAGAGAATCCAAACATCTAGTAAGAAATAAATCCATTTCAAACCAAAATGTGTCTGCTCTTTTTAATCATGTCTCAACAACAAAAAAATAAAAAAAGGAGGTGGTCCATGAAAATTTGATTGGCCTGGTGGTCCATGGACTGAAATGAGTTGAGAACCATTGGAAGGGAGCGTCCTGTGCCTTTAAATACCCATGCAGCCTGCTGACTTTGGCCTGAATTAATGGTTCTGAGCAAAGAGGTTTTTTTTACTCTCATTTTCACTTTAATCCAATATGAATAACCCTGGGATCCTTGCGCAATCCTCAGTTTGAAGGGCTTTTGCTAATTTTTTTAAAGAGACAAGGTCACCCCATTTGTTATGCTACCACAGAGCCATCTAGTGACCGGGCATTGGAAACACAGAGAGACGTGCTTTAAAAAGAGATCTAAAGCAATAAAATAGAATTGGGAGGCTCGAAGGGTTAAGCGGCAGATGCTTGGAAACCAGAAGCATCAGGCTGCTGGAGAGAGAGGAGGGGGCGGGCTGCAGGGATTGCAAGAGGGTTAGGCAGGTTGGAATCATCAAGGCACTGGCTGGAGGGTAGCTTGAGGTCTTTTCAGCTGAGGCTTTGGGGTGACTAATTCAGCACTGGGCAGCTGAGAGGGGATCAGGACGGTCGTAGAGGAGATGTGGGCAGATTCAGCAGCTCCAAAGGAATCGCCAAGCTAGTGAGAGGGTAGCAGGCAGTCTCAGGGTCTGGAAAGCAGGCACCAGGTGGAAGGCAGCAGTAGGATTAGGAAGCTTAAAAGAGAGTAGCAACCACAAGCAGTTTCTGCAGCTGGTACTGAGGTCTGGCCACTGGGGGTTACTGAATTATGTTGCTGGAAGGAAGAGGGTAGAGATCAGGCGTGCAGGTACCTGCCCATGGGGCACATCCGTGTATTAGTTTACAAGCAAGTAGCCTTCACAGTGTTCTACGGATCGCAGGTCAGTTTCTGAGCTCATCGCTCATTCCTCTGTTACAACAGTATAACCCCACAGGCTTCAGATTTACGTGCCCTAGAACGTGAGACCCAAATCAGCCTCTCCATTTCCAAACAACACGCAGGGCAAGCCAGACCTTGGAAGCACTGCAGAGGCAACATCTTGAGCCTCTGTTGCGTGAGTGGGAAGCCCTGAGAGAAGGACACACTCCAAGTGCCTCCACCCTGCAGGGACCTCACCCTCCTGCTGGATCCAGCACTGAGGTTCTCCAGGAGCTAGAGGTTGGGCTGCGGAACAGAGTGGGTTGAGGAGGGGAAGAGGGAACCAAGCTGTCAGGGGCAATTGTCTTCAGGGCTTTGAAAGCCTCTTCCAAATAAAAGAACAGCAGAAAATTGGGGGAGGGAGCTTCAGTTCATTTGGTAGTTGGTGCCATTGGAACTTCACAGATATTGACTGAGTTCTCTCTGAGAGAGAGAGAGAAATGGGGCTCTTCCTGCCTCATTATTTCTGATATCACCAATCTGGAAGTCATTTCAGGCCACATGGTCTGGGCACATGACTGGGCATCAGGAACTTCTGAGTTCAAATCCCTGCCTGGCTTTGTGCAAGTCACTTAAACCTCCTCCTGCCTCAATTTCTCCACCTGTTAAATGGGGAGAATAATTTAATAGAATCATTTGAAATTTATTAATAGAAAAAATAATCTGTTTCACCAAAATGTTGTGACAAAACTTCTTTGCCACCCTTAGAGAGAGAGAGATGGGCTTATAATGTGGCTGGTTACAACCTCCCCAAGGGAGAGATGATCATCACTCAAAAATAAACTCAAAGTACTGTTTTAGCCAACTAATCCTTACGAATGACCTGATACTGCAAACTGCTCCATGCAATGAGCTGGCTGTATAGAGCAGTTTTCAGGATCAGGGCCAAAAGTCTTGGGAGGTTTTTACTGTTATTACTACCTAGATTATAAGAGCTTCAAAGCAAGGACTTTTTTTTTTTGGTCAGCATGGGAGGGTGGGCTGTACACGTAGGCCGAGATCCTCAAAAGTATTTAGGTGCCTCTCTTCCACTGATTTCAACTGGAGTTAGACACCTAATTACCTTTGAGGATCTGGTCTACAGTACCTAGCACAATGGGGCCTGCTCACTGAGCAAGGCCACTAAGCACTATCAGAATACATATAACAAATCAATAATAAAAACATTTTTTTCATATCTGACTTATTAATATTAGTATTCCACAATTAGAAGATGTGTATGGAGATGTATTGTCTATGGAGGTTGGTGAAAGACAATTATAAGTACTGTAGATCTGGTGATGTATTATGTGTTGAAAAGGTTTTTTTTTTCTTTCTAGAACTAGTAAGCTGAAAAACAATATGTTTAGAAGCTATGTCTTTGGGGGTCATAGTTCAGGTGCTTTCTGTTTAATGATGATGTTCACATATCAAGATTTTTTCCTAAAGGATGTATGAATTGTAAAGGTATTTGACTCTTGATGCAAATTAACCCTTAATCGACAAAGAGTCCTGTGGCACCTTAAAGACTAACAAACGTATTGGAGCACAAGCTTTTGTGGGCTAATACCCACTTTGTTGGATGAATGCAGTGGAAGTATCCAGAAGCAGGTATAAATATGTAGACAGGCTAGAGATAATAAGGTTAATTCAATCAATCAATTGAACTAACCTTATTATCTCTCAATTGATTGAACTAACCTTATTATCTCTAGCCTCCCTACATATTTATACCTGCCTCTGGATACTTCCACTGCATGCATCCAACGAAGTGGGTATTAGCCCACAAAAGCTTATGCTCCAATACGTTTGTTAGTCTTTAAGGTGCCACAGGACTCTTTGTCGCTTTTGCAGATCCAGACTAATACGGCTACCCCTCTGATTCTATTAATCCTTAATATATTTCCATATTGTTTAACGTTAAGGTTCCTTGATATCAACTTCCCTGGTATTTATATTCTCCAATATCTGCTACTTACAGTACCAAAAACTTAATGTTTTGGGGTTTTTTATCTGGGAATTATACAGACATTCAACAACTTCTGACTAGACTGCTGGTAACATTTTCAAAAGCACCTAAGTTACTTAAAGGCTAAATCCCATTGACTTTCAATGGAACTTGGGCTTCTAAGTCACTTTTGTAAAATTTAACCTTAGGTCTCATGGTTGCTGATGATAACTTCGTTTCAGTCATATGCACTTTCATTACCTTCTGACTGTATTATTGTTGAGCAGGTTACCTGGATTTACAATCAAAGTTTACTCCTGGAGGAATTCTGTGCCAATGTGCACATGCAGAATTTATGTTCCCCACAGATTTCTTTGCCTCCCCACAGAAAAATGGCTTTCTGATGGGGAAACTGCAAGAGTGGTCACACACTCCTCCCCAGCAGCAGAGATCTGTCATTTTGGGCGCTCAAAGCAGCCAACGGAAAGGTAATTCACTGTAGGGGAGCATGGACCAGGGACGCTCCTGCCAGTGGCTTGTACCCTGCAGCTGAGGCTGGCACAAGTCCCAGCTGGGCAGGGGGAAGATAGGACTTCCTTTTCCCCTGCAAGGAGTGACCAGGGCCTGGTCAGATCCACTCCCAGAAACCATTCCTGACTCATGGAAACTCCACACTCCGTCCCCCACTTCCTTTCCCCATTGCCCCTCAGCTGCGGGGGGAGGGATCATTGTGGGGGGAGCTGCTTCCTGTCCACCAACCCCCATACATCTTGACCTCCCCCAACCAAGACTCTCTGCCGAGCACCCCTTGCCCAACCCTCCACCTCACTGAGTTTCAACCCCTGCATCTGGAGTCCTCTTGCAGTCAGACTCTCCCTGCATCTGGTCCCCCACCTCTGCACCCTGACCACCCACTTCTGAGTCCCCACATTTGAACCCTCTCCAAGAAGCCACAACCCCCTACACTTGAACCATCCCAACGAGCCCTTCACATATGAACTCCCACCCCAATAAGCCTCAACTAGCTGCACCCAGATCCCCACCCCACCAAACCTCACTCCTCCAGCACCTGGACCCCCTTGCTGAGCCCCTCAAAGGCAGCCCCTTGCACTGTGCTGCATCCCCCCCACACCCAGATCTCCCGATGAGTACCGAACACCTTCACCTGGACCCTCAGCAGAGTTAAATTGCACCTGCACCCAGAACCCCCTAACGAGCTCTTGTGCATCCAGATCCCTCCTGCAACTCCCCACAGAGCTGTCCACACCCAGATTGCCCCATACGGAACCCTCTCACCCCACACCTGGTCCCCCAACACTAAACCCCTCCACACTTGGATCATGCCAGGATGAGCCTACCTGCCCACACCTGGTGTGCCTACCATAGAGGGGCAGGGCCTTGTCATGTTTCTGGGACAGGCCCGACCCTTGTGCTGTCAGGGTTGGGTGCAGCCTAATCCCCAAGTCCATGTCAGAAGGGAGCTGCAGAGTGATCTCTCACCTCCATGCAGCCAGTGGTCTGTGCTCCCCACTGCACTGCTGAAGTCTGCACATTTATTGACTGACAAATAATACGTGCAGAATTTTAAAACATTGCAGGCAGAATTTGTAATTGTTTTGATGAAGAATTCCCTCAGGAGTAAAATTCATGCCACTAAGCTATAGTATGTCTGGTTAGGTTCTCTTCCATGCTGTAAGCGTAAATACTGAAAATAACTCTGCTCACATTATTTACCTGGACTTGAAAGCATCAGTCCTAAAAATAAATGTGCAGAATGCAGCAGCATGTCTTCTCAGCAACACAGATTACCACAAACATCAGTCCTGTACTCTGCTCAGTTCATGTTCTACCTAGAGAACAAATTCACAGTTAAGATTTCAGTCCTTATTAGACTCCAGGGGAAGGTTGCCTGAAGGACTACCTCATCCTCTGAGAGCCAGAAGAGCCCATGGCTCGGAACCAGTGGAGCTGTCTACCTGAAGGCAGAAACTTATATCTTAGGCCTGGAACTCCCTCCCGAAGGAAATAAATACAAACACAAATTTCACCACTTTCAGGTTCTAATGCAAAGCTCACTTCTTTGACCTGGCTTTAAGATTCATTTCGAATTTTTTTAAGAACCAGAATCAACCCCCTCATGTAACTTTTCCCTGTGAGAGAAGAACCCTTTCCTGATTGATGGTGGTCACCTGGCTTATTTTTAACTTTGGCGGATGCTCACAAACTACAGAGATATGCAGGGTGTGAGAGTCTAGACAGAACCGAACAGATTAGTTGTTTAAGTCTTACTCTGATTCACTGTAAGAGACTGAAAAGGCACTGCTTTTGGGTCAAACAGCTCAGGTTGTTGACTCCACTGGCTCTCTCTGGAAACAAAGTCCAGGGCTAGAAAATCTGAGTAATCTTTGACCCTGAACTTGCAAATGCGTATGAAAGGGGAAAGGTGCATAAAGCTACCTATTGCCACATCTGACATGTTGTCAGAGTCTCTGCCTTGAACTCTGCTCTTCCTGTCTGTCCACTCATTCTCTCTATCCCTCCAATCTCAGCTTTCTCTGTCCTCTCCCCTTTCCACAGAGGAGGAAGGCTGGACACTGGTTCTTCTTTCACTTGCACTACCCATTATCCAGGACCTCCTCCCCTTTCCCTCCTGATGTAATTGTCTCTTCAAATCACACCTTGAAACTCTGCTCCTTTCTCTACATGCCCCCGCTGCTTCCTTCTATGCCCCCGCATTCCCAACACACCATGGCTGCCTTCTGCCATTCTCCCTTTTCAAATAATCATGAACCCTCCACACTTAATTGCGATTCTGAAGGGGAATTCAGTGTCACGTTAAAACTGTGATCACATATGCAAACTAGTCACCTGCTGGTGAAAGAACCTGCATCTTCAGATCAATAGACTAAGCCGCAGCACACCCTCTGAAGACCATGTGTAGTGCTTGATGTATTTTTGACAAGATGTGTTAGCTAGTAATAAGGGCTAACAGAGTAATGGGAAAGAAGACAAATGCCTCATTTTAAATACAGCAATTCTCTCTAGATTTAAGTCCTAGATGGCTTCTTGGGGCCAAAAAATAAATCTCTTGACACTCCAATGCCGACACAAAACAGGACAGATTCTAGCTCATTCTCCTGTAGCTCTGCTGGCTTTGTGGAGATAGCAGGAGGAAAAAGGATTTATCTTGGTCATGCGTCAGCAGATCTGACTCCACTACAGACAGGAAGCGGCTAGATGAAGAAAAGTGCCGCCAATTTTACATTCAGCAGCCATCTTGTTAGGCACCAACCCCAAGTGTTCTCACTGGAATGTGAATCTGTTTCTAGAATGAGACCCACACACAGATCTCACTGCACCCACCCAGTTCCTCTTAAAAAGCGCTAAATAGGTCAGGTTCTTATTTCTAGTTAACCGATTGAGAGTTTGTTCATGCTCTTAGCTCAAGTCCCCATGCTACCCAGCTCATTGGCAATCATAGCATTTCTCAGGGAGGTGACCAAAGAGAAGTGGCAGTAAATAATTTGTAGCATGAGACAGCCCTAGCCAGTCATCTAATCTATTCTCTCTGCAACACCACAGGGATTTTGTTCAACATCTTCATTAATGATCTGGATGACAGGAGGGACTGCACCCTCAGCAAGTTTGCAGATGAGATGAAACTGGGTGGGGAGGTAAATATGGTGGAGGGTAGGGATAGGGACCAGAGTGACCTAGACAAATTGGAGGATTGGGCTAAAAGAAATCTGATGCGGTTCAACAAGGACAAGCAGAGTCCTGCACTTAGGACAGAAGAATCCCCTGCACTGCTATAGGCTGGGGACCAACTGGTTAAGCAGCAGTTTTGCAGAAAAGGACCTGGGGATTACAGTGGATGATAAGCTGGATGGGGGTGAACAGTGTGCCCTTGTTGCCAAAAGGTTAACAGCAGATTGGGCTGCATTAGTAGGAGCATAGCCAGCAGATTGAGGGAAGTGATTATTCCCTTCTATTTGGCACTGGTGAGGCCACATCTGGAGCATGGTGTCCACTTTTAGGGCCCCCATTACAAAAAGGATGTGAATAAATTGGAGAGTCTCCATCAGAGGGCAATGAGAATTATTAGGGGACTATAGCACATGACTTACAAGGAGAAGCTGAGGGAATTGGGCTTATTTAGACTGCAGAAAAGAATAGTGAGGGGAGATTTGATAGCAGCCTTCAACCACCTGAAGAGAAGTTCCAAAGAGGTTGGAACTCAGCTGTTCTCATTGAGGCAGATGACAGAACAAGGAGCAATGGTCTCAAGTTGCAGTGGGGGAGGTTTAGGTTGGATATTAGGAAAAATTATTTCACTAGGAGGGAGGTGAAGCACTGGAATGGATTACCTAGGATTATGGTGGAATCTCCATCCTTAGAGGTTTTTAAGGCCTGGCTTGGGCAGGAGGTTGAACTAAATGACCTCCTGAGGTCTCTTGCAACCCTAGTCTTCTAGGATTCCCATTATCCCTTAACCCCTACGTGATAGATGGGCATTTAGTCTGACCCCTGGAGTATCGCCAGTGATAGAAATTCGACTTCAGCCTTCAGCAGTTCCTTCCAGTGCCCAAGCAAATGAATTGATTGCTGGTAAAAGGTGCTATAGCAACAGCTTGGGGCACTTCAGTGCTCCCTTTCTTCCGCAGAGAAGGTACAACGTAACACAAATATCAGCAGTGCAAGCGTTATCTCTGCAGCTGCACCTCGGTCAGACTCTGCTGGAACACTTTAGGGAGGAGCCATCAGTTCAGCACTTGGACTCTGCTGAGACTGCTAAGGAGGCCACTTGACACCAGGGATGAGCAGCCACTTCTTTCAGAACTAAACTGAGAAACTAACTTCACCCCAGTAACTTTTGCTCACCACAGACTAGGGGATGATTGGAACAAGCAATAGCCCATCAGCAAGCTCCTCCTCCAGACTGCAAGGCCATTCTTACAACTCCATGTGGCTCCCAAAGGTTTCATTTGAATGGCAGAGTATGGGACTGTCTACCTCCGCATGTATTTTGTGTTTAGTTACAGCTAGACACCCTTCCTACCACTGCTTGAGACCTGGGGAAATTTGATTTCAAGTGTTTCCCCCACACTGCACCTTCTGTGTATGAAGCTGACAGGACATGGTGCTGCTCTTCAATAGAGAGATCTGCTGACATTTTGCAAACTTCAATCCTGCTAAGCACAGCTATAGAAAAAAAGGAGTTAGAAGCAGATGACTCAAGGGTCAGGCATGAGAAAAGGAGCTTTCCACTCCTCTAGTTCATCAGACTGAAGCGGCAGACATTAGAAACCACTGCTACTATCCTATGGCCATTCACTGTGAAAAATGGTTAAGACACCTCAGTGCATTTCTTAGTATAGAGTTATCCACAGAATTTTTTTCTACATTGTTCTTCATAGAGGTGGTCTTCCCCCAGCCTTCCCTCTCTTTGGTCTGTAAATTTTGACAGTCTTGTTACAGATAATACAATTTTAGGTGCATGGAACAGGTCTTGCTGTTTTGTAAAGCACCATGTGCATTTAAACAATGAGTCTGGTGGCACCTTAAAGACTTACAGATTTATTTGGGCCTATGCTTTCATGGGCAAGGGGGGGGGGGGGGGGGGGGGGGGGGGGGGGGGGGGGGGGGGGGG
>ML677350.1:723923-745727 GCA_007922305.1 Dermatemys mawii
CCCCCCCCCCCCCCCACCCCCCGATACCTTGTTTATTTACAGCACCTTAATTATTCATACTAAAGTCACAACTGGCCCCCATTTTGGTAGTCTCAATGGAAATGAACAAGGACTGAACAGGGCCAGAGACAATAAAGGCCTTTCCTTAGAGTGGTCCTTTTAAGTTAAGTCTGAGGCACAGCGTGGGGATGGGGGTAGTAAAATGCATGTACTACCCCCATGTAGGATTTACCTGATTGGGAGATAAATAATCCAGCACTTTTCTTCACCAGCACCATTTCTTAGAAAGTTTTGTTGTGGTTTTAAATAGGCAAAGCGCAGTGGAGAGGGGGAAAACCATCTTTTTCAACATATCTGCTCCCTGGAGTCCTAAATAAATTCTGCTTCATCCACAAGATTGCCAGCATTGTAGTGCTGAGGCAGAAAGAGCACAGATTGCTTGCAGCATTGGCAGGTTTTCTCTGGACATTGCAAAATGAAAGTCTGATCTGGAAGTGATCAAGGGACACTAAGTATGAAACCTTGTGACACTTCTGAAGTCTGTTTATAATCACAATGTAATAAAGGAAACAGAAGATGAGAAACTATGTTGCGTGTACATCCTATACGCGTACAAGTAACCAATATGACCTAATTTTGGACGACGCAGCCCCTTTCAATAATAGTTGAAGGATCAGCATCAGGCAGAATGTTGGTAGAGCGTGTGTGTGAGAAAAATATATGACTAGATCTTATTATTGTAGAATATACACTTTATTTTTTTTACAAAGGAAAAATACTAACAATTTCATACAGTCAAAACTTTACATTTTAAACAAAAAAGCATTAAAAAAAGTCGTCAAGAGCAGAAGAGATTTCAACTACCCACAAATTCCAAGTGATTTTTCAAGACTTGGAAACTTCAAATCCAGAGTTTGTTTACTTAAAAACAAACAAAAATGTGTCAGAAGGGGAAAGAAAGGAGGATATCAAGTGTACAGTAAAATGCCCCTTCCTCATCAGACTGCAAATCATGCACCTTTATTTTCCCCAATCAACTGGCAAGAATGTGTGCACAAAATGAGCAGTTTCAGGTACAGGATTAATAGTGAAACTAGATTATTTATGGTAAGACAACTTTACCCACCTGTTTCACAAACATAATATCTGGTAAATAGTTATTTTACATTTCTATAGGGCCTTTCATCCAGAATGATGCGAAAAGCATTTTACAGCCTGACCTACAAAACTATATACAGGAATTACTTTGCCTTCCTCAAAAATGGAGATACCGAAGAGGTGAAACAATTGTTTAATGACACAAAGCATTGTTTAAACTGCAATTGTTTAATGACACAAAGCAAAACTATATATTAAAATAATATTTTGCAGTTAATAAAATATTCTGCAGTCAAATTTTTCCATTTGAATGAGTGGGATAGAGTGGTGTCATCTGCAGAGACAAATAAAGGACACTTAAAAATTCTCTTTCTTCTGGCATTAAAACGTAGTGTAAACTGAACACACCAGATGAGATTCTTCCAGAAACACTAATCAGATCAAAACAGACTCTCAACTCTTCTCTAAAAAAGCTTGACAGGAGCAGAACTCCAGTGAATAACTTGCACACAACTTAGCTGCTTCACAGTTACTTAACAGCTTGGGAACAGAATACAAAAAAGTACCACCATTTCTGCACACTATAAAAAACGTGCAACTTTCCATTGTTATTTCAATAGAATGCTGCAGCAGCAGATATTGGAGTGGAGGCCACTGCTGTACATCGGTTAAAGTCAGCGAGCTGAAGATAGGTCGGGGGGGAGTTTTTATCACAGGGCTGTGGGCCCCAATTGTAGATAAAGTTTGAAGGACAAGGACAAGATACTTCCTAACACATTGACCATGATTCTCAACCATTAATTTTGTTTTCCTCTAGACTAAAATTGACACACAAAGAAGAATTTGACTGGCTGATGAAAGTTCCATCTGGGCAGTATCCAGTGAAAATGCACTGAAACCTCAAGTCTCTAATCAATGTCTCTCTTCACGCACTTAAAAAGTGCGAGTAGGATAACCATATATTTGTGTGTACACACAACATGACTGATGAAGGTTTATTCTACTTATGTTGTGGATGAGTTGCAGTAACAGTCAATGACACTGCAGTCTAGTTAGAGGGATATGTTTAAGCCACAACCAAGCAATTTAAAAAACAAGTTACTGTTTTTCTGGACTCGCACCATGTTTTTTATGAAACTGACCAATAGGAGTGCTTTCCAAATGTTACTGGCCAACAACAAAACTGACTGACTATCCAGAAAACAGGATTGTCTGAGTACAGTGATGAATGTCTCCTCAGTGACTACTGTAAAAAAATAAAATGAAGTTTCTCTGCCTGGGTGGTTTATTATTTTTAAATATTTTTGTCAACAAGAAGCATCACAATTAAATTAAAACTCCACAACATCAATCTTGTTTTGATTTCTGCAGTTCGAGAAAAAAAAAATCCCAAGTCATGCTACGAGAAGCATTTTAAACAATTTTCAGGTGTTACAATGGAAGCACTATTTATTACTTTATAGGACAGATTAATTTTAAAAGTGTATTTACATGTTAAGTTATACAAAATACAATATTCCAATAAATCACATTATCACATAAGAGTGTAGAAGATGAATCATTCCATTATCCTGACCAGTAGCAAACAAACACCTCGTTACTGCTCTAAAAGACAGACACCAGCTTCCTGATATTCCATTAAGGTAAGTAAACAAGTGCTCACCTTACCCTCAGCTACATGAATGGATGGAGCTCCAATTCAGCAATTAAGCAATTCAGGCAACCGCATGAGCAATGTGCAGTATTACTGCCATCTGCAAGTCAGAATCAAGAGAGTCTTAAACTAATGGACATATAGCGAGTATATTAATATAACTACTACTGTAGTTAAAAATAGCAGCAACTTGCCCCACTCTCCAAGTTCTTTTCACCTTCATTCTCTATTTTGGGCCATAAGAAATATAACCAAGAAAAGGAGGTGTCCATCACTGAAGTAAATATCTTGGGTATGAGCCCAGGCTGTGAGATTGAGCTCTGGATCCGAACTGCCCCAAAATTAGAAGCAGGTCAACTTCAGTTTCAGAATTTTGGTTCAGGCTAGCATTTTGCTTTAATCTTATCTTTTGGTTTTCCCACTCCTATTTGTCCTCCACTGACTTTTTTACCTCCCTCACAACTCTCCACTCCATTGCGACTGCCTGAACTTTAAAAGTTTGTATTCCAAAAAAGCGGCACAATAAAGAATAATGAACCATCTGGCTAAAAATATTGCCCAGTTCCAAGGAACTTTATTAGCTTTGCTGTCCCTTCCCTCAACCTTTAGTGGTGGTTTTGGTAGATGCACAACAGAAGAATTACTTAAGACCAACAAAGCTGGTCAAGATTTTGTATTTCTGTGAGGGGAAAAGCCCTTTAAAAAAAAAAAAAAAAAAAAAAAGATACTAAAATAAATGTTCGTTCCTCAGTAAAGATTTAGATCTGGGTTACTGTGCAATATGAAGTTAACGGGTCAGGTCACTTCTGCATCTACCCTTTGTCCTGGGCTTACCCACCCCAGCCAGGAGAAAATAATACAGGCACACCCTGATTTTACAAAGCTTTGAGATAACTAAACATTTTGTAAAACCAGGACTTATGATAGCCAGGCGCCTCAGTTCTGTAAAGTTTAGGAGCTCTCCAGATCGGAAGTTCCACAGCAGCACTGCTCTCCTGCTGACTACACAAAATATTTTTGCCACAACCACCGTACGTTTACAATATTCCTAAACCCTGGAGCTGCTGGACCTCCACTGCATCTGCTACTTTAAGATGTACCTGGCACAGCTGGTAGCACCTCTCTTCACATGGTAAACATGGTTGTGAAAAGCAATAATTCAGAGCTGAGTAACTAGAAATAAATGCTAGAAGATGTTAATATATTTATATGCATTCAACATCTTTAAAACCGAGGCCCTTAAACTAAAAAAAGATCCGCCAAAAAAAGGTTGTTCATGTCTGCAGTACAAGGTGTAAGCCTGCAGGACTTTACACAGATGGGAATACATCCCTGAAATTTAGGATTTTGATGTTAGAATAGTAACCCATTTGCAGATTGGAAACTTTCATGTACTATTCTGGCGAATCTTAAGAGTTCCAACTTATAAAAGTACTAGTTGTGTTGTTCCATGGATGTAATTAGTAACGTTGTGTGTGCAAAAAGGCCAAAACTGGCTGTGAACTTATGACAATAACAGATCACAAATCACAGTGATGACTGCACCTGGTGATATTCAGAACCAAAAGAGCTCTCAACCACCTGTGTAGCAGTTACCATCACTTCACACCGACTCTGAAGCCTATTGTGTCTGTAGAGTGACAATCCTGGAATCTTATTATATACATCCTGATAATGTTTCTTACTGGTTAGGAAAAAAGTTAAAGCATGTTCTTGCAAGTGAACCATGTTTTCAGCGTTCAAGACTAGCTCAAGCAGTGCACTTGATGGATAAAGGCCATTCATCTTTGCCAGGTTACACTGAAAAATTAATTGGTTACAACTTTGTTTAAAGAAAGTTTGCAACAGTCTGCTTCTCCCCATTGCTCCCTTTCCTCTCCTCCTTCCTACTAAGAAGTTCTGAGGGCAGGAATCCCTCTGGGGAAGATGAAGACATAGTATTTGTACAGTATTAAACCATATTTCGTAAGTTGCAGTTGTAATAGATTCTGAGCTTCCCATTAGGCCTTTTTCAGGCTTTCAAAAGCTCTTTACCAACCAGGTGTCTGCCATTCATCAGCCTCCTGGCAGAGAGTTTGCCATATACACACACAACCCCCTCCCTTCATTTCTATGTTATTGACATAACCTTGGATACAAGTGCAGCCCTACAATATTTTAGTGGAAATAAGCCATTCCATTTGTTCTTTCACCTATACATTTGGTTATGATGTCTGGTTAGGATTCTTTTGCAGTAGCGATAGCACCTTTCCTTCCACAGACATCCTCCCTTTTCTAGACTGGGCCAGCATCCCTGCAATGCTCTCTAAGTGCCTCATCTTCCTCCATACATGCCCAGGGTCTTGGTTTTTAAAGCTGTTCCATTATGACGCACAATGGAATTGCTGGATATTTTGGGTCCATGAGAACAGATGTATACCGTACACTCCGAGGTGCTTGGGGAATTAAGAGTGGAGTAGGAAAAAGACAAGGATGCAGAACATAGTAGCTGGTAGCCACTGCTCCTCTGGGGTTTCAATTGAGTGGTCTAGCCTGGAGCAAGATGCAGGGCTCAGAGGTATACACCTCTCCTCTATTTTGGTACGGCAGCCAAGAATAGATACAATTTGTTTTACTGAGATACAAAGAGCCCCTTAAATGTAAAAGGGGAAGGAGGAGGGGGAGGGTTTCTCACAGTGTACATGTCAGGGGAGGAAGTCTGGGGTATACAAAAGGATGTATTTTTTACTCTTTGTACAGCACATTCTATGGTGTTTTTCAGCTTACTTCAACAAATCTGTTACATTTTCTTGCATTCCTAAACTATTTTCCACGGATGCCTCTGGTTCAGCACCCCCAGCTGTACCTCACAAGATGCTACACGTACCAGAATCCAGCTGCAGCAGTAGCTAAAACCTATTCTACTGCCCCCCACCCCAAAATTGGTGACGATACAGTTTAAGCCATTTTAAGTTAGAGTACCCCCTTCTCCCATTTCACTGAAGTATCAAAACAGAGTCACCATTCACACAAGTCATCAACAGATTGGACTGAAAGACACAAGCTGCGAGGGTCGTTGACAAGTGTCAGTAAGTAACATTACTGTAGTTCGATTACAGAGAGAAGAAAAACACAAGTACAAAAAAAGAGATAAGAAAGCCATATACAGCATTAAGAAGACCTTGCACTTTTCATCATGCCAGCCCCTGTGCAGTTCAGATAGGGTACTTGCAGGCAGCGTCCCCGTCAGTTGTTTGTGTTGGATACCCCTCATATCTCACACTGTTCACTCTGAAGACAGATGGTTTCACGTGTGCTTTTTAGTTTCTTTGTTTTTAGAAGTCTTTAAAGTTGCATCACTCGGAATCAGATAAGTCACTTTAAATAAAGCAAAGCAGTAAGTGTGACAATTTATTTACAATATACTCCACCTATCACCACTACACACCACTCTGTGAAAGGAAAAAACCCAGTGATGTGGGATTCTATTTTCCTGCTACAAAGTTATCTCCTCCTTTGAGGTTCAGGAGGAATCAGACTGGCACTGCATAAAAAGGCAGCTCAGCCCAGAAAAGCAGGTAGTAATGCAGGGGAAAAACAGTTCCTGTATAGAGTTCCTTTAATTGTGCTGGATTAGCCTCCATCCCCACTTCATTAGGAAGCGAACATATGAATTTAGACAAGCTGTGTTATTCTCACACTGAGCTTGCAAAGCTGACCTAGTCAAAAATCTCTGCTACAAAAGAGAAACCCGGTTTCTCTCTTGTAACAGAGATTTTTGACTAGGTCAGCTAGTCAAAAATGTAACTTCTACATGCTCTCAGAAGTTTCTAATTCCTTCTCACAAATCTATCCTAAAACCTTTCATGTCTCACACTCTTCTTGCTCCCAGACACAAACACCATCCCCAGACATCTAACCCCAACAGTTCTAACATATTCACTGCTATAAGCTTGGGAAAAAATACATATGACAGTCTACTTTTGTACCAGATGTCTTACTAAAGCTCTCCATTCTTGCAAGTGGAGGCTTCCAACGTTACACAAAAATACATTTTTCTTTAGCACTGCGTATTGTAGGAGCAGTGCTGGGAAGTAATCCATTCTCAGCACCCAGAGAGCAAGTCACGTGCTTGAGAGAAAACCAGCTGGTATGGAGAGACTACATATGCTGCCACATAGAGGTGGTGAGATAAGTGCTTCATGTTTAGCGTGAGTGCGGCTGCTCCCTAGCTTGCTCAAAAGGCAAAGGACCAAGTATGACTTACAGGGGTGCAGAAGAAATCCCCCACCAACTCTTGTACAACTGTGAAGATGCATTAGAGAGGTGGTTTAGGTTTGTTCCCCATGCCCGAAACACAGAGTGCTGGAAGTTCCCAAACCAGATGGGCCTAAGGTTTGATCTGATTAGGCCACAGGTGAATGACTCAAAGCTGGGTGGTGCCCTTCTCCTTCACTTCTGAATGAAAAGTCACATGTTGCATAATTAGTAGTTCAAGAAACTGTATTAGAGGAAAGGAAGAAGAGAGCGATGCACTCCCTAACACACACTGCTGTGAACTCAAACACTGTTACCTCACATTAGTAAGCAGAAGTATGGGGCTCTTCGCCCTGCACCTCATCCTATGCTTCTGGGAGCTAGCCAAAGAAAAACGTACAAGTATTGTTTAGAAACACTGTGTTCACTGCACTCTGGTTTACACAAATGCACGTTCATCTGAATGTTATCTTCATCTCTGCAGAAGCCAGACAGTTCCCAGGCCTAGGAGGTTTCCCTGTTCCTTCTGAACAGGAGCACAGAGCCCTGCACAACAGGTGCTGCTCAGCTACGTTCCAGTATCTAGAAACTGGGAAAAGAACTTGTTTATGATGCTGTCCAGCAGCACCCATTTGTATCCCAAACTATAAAACGAAAGAGAGAGAAAAAAAACAGTAACAGGGACAGGAGACTTTTGCACTTCAGCCAGCTCTCTTTCCATTTAAAATAGAGATTAGAACAGAAAGCAAAAGCCTTGTCCAACAATCTAAACAGATTCACTTTTATTCCCCTGGATGGATGAATCCATTCTATTGGATTAGCATCACCACCTGCTCTAGCTGTGTTAAAACAAAGGGGTAAAGGTGGACACAACTTAGATTCTGGCATCACAAGGATCAGGAAAGGATCTGACCAAGTCGTGCCATCAAGAAGCAGATCTTTGTTATAGATGCACAATGACAAAGCCTCCACAGGTTATTTCTGGGAGTCTCTACAGAAGGCAGAGAAGTCCAAGAGCTAAACAAGGAGCCCTAGCAAGGAAAGAGGTTGTGCTTACAAGGGTCCGTATCTGGTCTCATATTTAGAGACAATGTTCTTGCATTTCCCCACTTCCTTGCGCAGCTCTGCCACCTCTGTCCTGAGGGCAGTGTTCTCTTTCTCCAAGAAGGCTGCTCGGATTGTGATCTGATTCTCTTTCAGTCGCCGAGCGTCACGGGAACGCTTTGCAGCCACATTGTTCTTCTTTCGCCTTGTCCAATATTTTTCATCCTGTAGGAAAGAAAAGAAAAAAAATGCCAATCTGACAACTCAGTATTTCATATCCAGTGCCAAACAGCTACCTTCCAGTCCTACCACAAGAGTCATCCTACCCATAAAAGCCATCCTACTTGCTATCTGACTCCCTCCTGTAGCTCATGCAGGAAGTTGTTGGGTGGCTAGGCTCAGATACTAACTGAAGTTTAGGCAACATGGTAATGGAAGATTGTCTCCTCACAAGAAGCCTATGTAGGATAGCCCGGGGTGGGGAAGTAAAACTGAGATGAAATTAAACAAAGGGAACATTTCAGCTGGACATCAAGAACAATTTCTTAATAGCTAAGTCTATTAGCTTGTGGAATAGTCTCCCAGTGAAAGTGATTAATGTTTCATTGTCGGGGAATTTAGAACTGGACTGGACAAAAGCACTGGCAACTAAGCACATGACCATGATGACTGTATACAGTGTGGGGTGCAAATTTGCATTAGTGAGGAAGAGCAAAGGAGGAATGAGCTGAGACAGCTTAGTTTTTCCATCTTTTTCTGAGTCTACCACCACAAGTCACTCCTGCCCAACAATTCACTCCCTGCTCCAAGTTAACAAAGCAGCAAGGGCCTTTAAACTGAAACAGGAATCAGCCTGCCAACCCTCTTCTGTGCAACGTTCTCTACTCAACCCCGTAGGTGTGGCCCATTGGCCTTGCCCCAAATGTATTTCCACATACAAAAAAAGGCCCCCGCACACTCTGAGTAAAGTCTTATCAGTCTAATATAAGAAGTTGGTTACCTTTTGCTCATCTGGGACAAAAACTTTCTTGGCCTTTTTAATCATGGGCTGTGGTTTCAGGTCCTCTTCAGCAAACTTGTGCTTGCGAGGATTGAACAGCTCACCACCGGGCACGCTGGAGAGCACTAAGTCAGCAGGGTCGGGATTAAAGTTCACATCAATCTCAATGCAGTCTGGATCAATGGGGCTCGGAGTCTCTCTCTCACTCTCTGGGGAGGATTCTAGTAAAAGGCAGTAAATATCACAATAGGAAATTAGCATGACGAAGAAATTAAATCCAGATACCCATATATGGGCAACTCTACTCACTGTCCTAGTGTATGCCACATTTGTCACTTCTATTTAATAGCTTGCCCAGTGCTGTACAAGACATAGTTCCATCGTCTGCAAGAGAACATCTCAACCCTACTCAGAAATGCTGGATAACCTCCTTCACCATGGAAGAAATACAGGGCATGCATGCCCAGAACGACACACACAGGGAGATAATAATGGCTGAAAAATATCAAAAGTTTCTCCCTTCAGCAAAAGTCTTGTGCCTTGTGCACTTCACTACATATAAGAAGTATTTGCACCAACAGAGTGAAATCAGAATTTCAGAGCTCTAGCTCGCTGCCATTTATGGCTCAGAAATTCCCACAGAAGCACGAGAAGGTTGGAGATTTCTCTTACTCAGTCCACTGAAGACCACACAAAATTAGATTTATTTTTTTTTTTAAAAAAAAAGCATGAAAAATTGAGGTATGATAAAAATCCACACATCATGGTTTTCCCTTATTTGTTATATGTAAATGGAAGAGTAATAACAGAGGGCCTCGTGTGGAAGAGATGTGCACTGTGACAGAAACAGATCGGTAGCACGACCACTAAAGATACGAGTTAAAAATCACATTACAGTAACCTCATGTTTATATACATCATTCATATACAGTAGACTCTCGATTATCCAGGACTGGGTTAACCAGGATGTCAAAAAAAAAAAAAATATGCGTAACTCGCAGGGCTGGCTCTGGCTTTGTTGCCGCCCCAAGCACACACACACAAAAAAACCCCACCAGGGCACAGTGCAGCCAGTGAACCAAACAGTCAGTGAACCCCTCTCCACAGTGGAGGGTGGCTGGTGAACCAACCCCACCCCCATCCCCATATTTCCTATGGACGGTGATTATCCAGAATTTTATTAACCAGGATTAATTTTTTCCCTATCATCCTGGATAATCAAGAGTCTACTGTAGATGAACTACAAATTTTAGCAGCAAGTGAAATATAGGTAGGGATAAATGAATCTCTTCTTCCACCAATGAAATACAGCCACATATTGGGAGAGTAAAACATTAGCAACAATACTCAAGAGTTTAGGAGAAAAACAACAACAAAAACTATACCCAAGGCATAACACAAAACACATCATATATAAACATGAAGTCCACAAGTGAGCACTTGATTCATGGTTTCTTTCCTTTCTCCTGATGAAAAATCTTGTACTCCATGTTGTGGATTTGTCTACCACAGGGGTGGGCAAACTATGGCTCACAGGCTCAATTCTGTGTGGTCCCCTGAGCTCCTGGCTGGGGAGGCTGCTCCTCCCCTTTCCGCTGCAGTTCCCCCCTGCCCTCCAGCCTCAGTGCGCCAGGCGAGCAGTGTTCTAGGGGGCAGGGCTGCGCACTTCGGCGGATCAGCACAGCAGCATGTCTGACTCTGTGCCAGACACGCTGTTCTGAGCTGCGTGCTAAGGAGGCTGGGGCCGGGCCAGGGGGTTGGATAAGGGCCAGAGGGTCTTCGGTGGGGGGGGACAGGGGATTGGATAGGGAATGGGAGTCCCAGGGAGCCTGTCAGGAGGGCAGGGGTGTGGCTAGGGGTTAGGGCAGTCAAGGGACAGGGAGCAGAGGGGTTGGATAGGAGGTGGGTCCTGGGGGGTGATTAGGGGAAGGGGGCATGTCTCTGGACAGGGGTGGTCAGGGGACAAGGAGCAGGGATAGCTGGGTAAGTTGGGGGTCGGATGGGGGCAGGGCCAGGCTGTCTGAGGAGGCACAGCCTTCCCTACCCGACCCTCCACACAATTTTGAACCAGGATGTGGCTCTCGGGCCAAAAAGTTTGCCTACCCCGGTCTACTCGTTTGTAGAAAGGGGGTCAGGCCCTTTCCGTTCAGCCATCTCAAAAGGTTCTTTTCTCACAAAATAGCATAAAGTCTGTGCAGTGTTATTGTGTGGAGTTCCCAAGTCCAGCACTAAACTGAAAAGTGAGGCTCCTCTCCAGATATGCACATTGCTATCTAGGATCAGGTCATGGGTAGCTAAGGTGGAGGAATCAGAAATGTGTTTTATTTCTTTCTCACCTCAGATACTCAAGAGACTTCCAAGCATTCCTTGGAGCTTCAAACTAAAATATAAACAGCCTCTGTCCAAAAAACGTAGCTGTCACATTTCACAAGCCAGATGAAAAGTTTTATTCATAAAACACAGTTTGTTGGATGTACACTAATTACTAATGGTTACCTCAATGGACTGAGCCACCAAGGTGTTCAAAGGCTTATCTGAACCTATCAAGTCTGCAGATCTTATAGTACCAGATTTTTTCCACAAGAATTCAAGGAATTCCAGACTCTTGCTAGGTTAGAAGTACCAATTAGAAAGGCTAATTTTGTTGGTATTTCAGATTTGCAAATTCCAATTAGAAACAAAACAGCACAGAAGCAGTGTGATTTTATTTTTTAAATACAGATGTTAAAACCTCAAAAAAAGTTCAGCTTCAGTTATGTTAGAATGTTTGGGCTGGTTCTTATTTTAGCTGGGCTCATTCATACAAGGGTGAACAGATGTCCTGATTTTATAGGGACAGTCCTGATTTTGGGGTCTTTTTCTTATATAGGCTCCTATTAGCCCCCACCCCCATTTTTCACTTACTGTCTGGTCACCCTGATTCACCCAGCTCTAGCATCAACATCCACAAGATTTGCAATCAGGTACACTAATGTGAAGTGGCTAAGCAGCAGTGGCACTAAGGCCTTGTCTACACTAAAAGGAAAACTCAATTTAAGCTACGCAGTTTGAGTTACATGAATAGCATAACTCAAATCAACGTAGTTTAGATCTTCTTACCACGGGCTCCACACTACAGGAAGTTGACTCCCTTTACTCTTCTCGATCGGTGGAGTACAGGGGTCAATGGGAAAGTGATCGGCAGTCGATTCTGTGGGTCTTCACTATAGACCTGCTAAATCAACTGCCAATGCATTGATCACCATAGCATGGATCCTCTGGAAAGTGTAGACATGCTCTAAGTTATTTTGGGGATGGGAAAGACCTCTTTGTAAAGGTTAGCAGGAATTTACAGATGAATGAAGATAGCATAGCCTGTTTAACCTGTTTAGCCTGTTTAAACTTCTGAAGCTAATCTCTGTAGGGTGGTAATGTTTCTCCGCTGGTTAAGGAGGCCTCTTCACATATCACAACAACAGAAATCAAAAGTATTTCACCTACCTGTGCCAGAGGCAGCTTCAGATGGTTGGAAAACTACAGTGGAAGATGAGGAGGGGGGAGAGGCAGCAGAGGCACTGGCAGGCTCTTTTCCTTCCAGCTCAGCCACAGGCAGGAGCGGGTTCTGGTTTAAGCCTAGGTGAGCAGGACTGGAAGGGATTCCATTCTCCAGGAGGAACTCATCCAGATCCATGTACTCCAGGTGGAAAGACTCCCCATCATAAGGGATGGTTTTGTCCCAAATGGGAGGCATGAGGGAGGCAGAGACTGCCATAGTGCTGGCAGCTGCTGCTTCATCCTCCTCAAGTTTTTCCTTCTCCTTTTCTTTATCTAAAAGACAACAACATAAAAATCATGGTGTAAAATATGGGCCAGAAGATTAAAGATTAGATTTAAATAATGGTAAGAATTCAATACAGACTTCATCAGAGCAAGGAAATTCACTCCTTGACATGTTCTACATCGGTTTACTCAGATCAACCTCCATGTGCAACCCACATTTAACAATTTGTTGGTCTCCATCTAAGAGGTAGGCCACAGAGATTTACAGGTACATTAAAGTCTTGGACCTAATAGAGCAGGGTCTTTTAGCACAGAGGTCCTCTGTTCAACCTGTGCTGCCAACAACCTACCCCAGGGTAGCATAATACACGTAGCCATAAGCACCATGATTCACCGCAGTTTAGTCTTTATTATCTTTAGGATTTATGGCAGATATTTTGTTTATTCCAGGCTTTTCCTGGAAGACAGAAAAAGTAGATGTGGAAGGGTCAGGTTACAATGGAAATTATCAAGAAGCCTCTGAGGTAACAAGTGAGATTATCCTGAAGTTGGGAGAAAAGTGCAGAGAGGGAAAGCTTAGGTACAAGCAAGGAAGGAAAAAAAATGGGATTTTCATATTCGATTTGGAAATAAAACAAAGTCCATCTACATTAAATGCTAACTGTAATGGTTCAGCTAAACATTTATAAAAGCATTTGTTCCTGAAAAATTTCAGTGTCCCCACACAGTACGCCCACCAACAGTTAGTTATAGGTCAAAGTGCCTATCAAACAGCTCCCCAAAAAGGGAGGCTGTAGAAAAATATTTGAGAATTATCTCCAGAGACTGATGTAATTTTTCTATATAAACTACAGTAAAGGTCATACACAGGAGAAGCAGAGTTATCTCTATGCTAAGCAAAGCCAATTTCTGACTGAATTCCTGGAAACATAGTCAACTGGCTGCTGAAGGTCATACACAAACTGAGGAGAATCTCAGCAAAGAATGAGGCCCATAAGAATAGGAAGACAGCTTTAAATAATGACACTGCTTTGTTCACGAAACCCACACCTCACTCATACCCAGTTCAGGTGCCTATCTCTAGACCTTACTGGACTGAGTACCATTTTGGGGGCAGAAGCACATCCACTGACTGGTGAAAACATGACGGTGGAGGCCTGGAGATCTGGGATGAGGCAAAATGGCTGCAGAGCAATGAGATCTTTTCAATTTTTGTGAGGTGCTCACTTCCACACAAGAGTATCTGGATGAGAACTCCTCTCACTTTAGGCAATATAGTGAAGATTGCTCTGTGGAAGCCAGGAACCCCAGATAATTACTGCTCAATGGGATGTTAATTTGGGATTTGGAAGTCTACATACAGGCTATTGTGTGGAAAGTGTATACAGCAGTACAAATTCATGCAGCAAGGATGATGGAAGTATAAATATATACCTACAAGAATGCTCAGCAATTGTAAACTAAATTTCCTCAATCTGCGATGTGCAAATAGACAGCACCATCATTCTGATTCTGAATAAAACAATACAGTCACCAGAATGACAAACTTCAGAGAGGTGTAAATCCTATTGGATCAGAGATCGGCTCTTCAACGTTCACAGAGGGTAGACTGGCAAAGATCAAGATGCACAAACCTGAGAACACAGGGCTGTTCCAAAGTAGATGGAATAGATCAGTCAGTAGGCCAGTAGCGTCAACCACACACAGACACAAGAATAGCCTTTTAGCCCTGCTGTGATTTTATAAGATCCTGCCTACCAAACCTTAGAAAATCCTACCCCAATTACTCTGGAAGAAGTACTTCAAGCTACTTCCTTAGCAGGAACAGAATCAAGGTGAAATATGCCTTCTGATGGCTCAAGGCAAGAATGAGGTTTCTGTTGAAAAGGACAGCACTATGATACAGAGTATCATTCTTACTTCCAGCTGCTGTATTTTACACACTATGTTTAATAGCACAGAAGGAAATTTAATTCAGACTAAACGAACAAACCTGGATGAGAAAGTAATTGCTTCATCAGCCAGGATTCCTCAACAGCTAGCAGGTACACACACGCCTATCTTAGATAACAGACTCTTCAGACAGGACTGTGTCTTTCTACACATTTGTTCAATGCCTAGCATAACAGAGCCCATCCCGCCTGAGATCTCTGGGTATTAGCACAAGTATTAATGACGCTGATGACTTGGTTTTGTAAATCACGTTGATGTTGGCAGGAGTCGTAAGGCAACTGGATACTTGCAGGCATCAGGTGGCAACGGAGAGCAAAGCCCAGCCCCGGGGGACAGGCCATGCTGCTGCGGGGGGAGATTATTTTGTTTTACGTTGCGGTATTTTGCACGGGCAAAAAGCCCCGAGGCTGCAGCCGGGCTCCGAGCAGGGCAGCCACCGAGGCCACAAGTCTTCGCAGGGCAGCCCTGGCCCTGTGGCTAAGCAAGGGGGGGGGGGAGACACCGAACGGGGCGAATCCCACCCCCAGCTACCGCCGCCTGGACACACCGGGAGGCCCGGCCCTGGGAGCAGCACGGGCCACCCGCGGGCTCCGGCCCAGCCAGACCCGCCCCGGGAGCCAGGGCTCGCCCCGCCCCTCGCGCGCTCCCGCCCTCACCGAGGCGCGCGTCCCGCGGAGGATTCTCCATCAGCTTCTTCAGCACCAGCGGGAAGGCGCCCGCCAGGCTCCGCTCCTGCTGCGCGGAGGCGGCCGCCCCCGCGCTCCCCGCTGCTGCCTCCGGGCGCGCGGTGCGGCCGGGCATGCTCCCCGCTGCCCGGCGAGCGGCGTCCGCGCCGAGACCCCCGCAGCGGAAGGCTACGAATTACGGCTGCGCCAGCAGCTCCCGGGAAGACACCGCCGGAGCGCACGCGCCAGCTGCTGACGCCGCGAGCCAGCCACGCCTTACTTCTTTATTCATGAGCGCGAGCTGCCCTCACGTCCCGCCCACAGGCCCAGCCCGCCTTCTGTGATTGGGTGCGCCGCTCGAGGGAAGCGCTCCCATTGGCCACAGAAGGATCCGTTCTCTCGGCGCAGGCAGGGAAAGGGCAAGGAAGGCGTGTGACTCATTAGCATGTTAGTCCCGCCCACCCGGCACGCCCTACGTTCGCCTCTCCGCCGCTGCTGTTTCTTCGACAGCCGCGCGCGCAGGGAGAAGGGGGGGTGAAAACAGCTCGCTCGCTCGCGCGCGCACAGGAGGGCTGCGGCGATCGCAGGCGAGCGCGCGAGCCCAGTCCCTGGGGCCGGGCCAGCCCCCGGGGGCTGCAGCGGTGCAGGCCGGAAGGCGCGAGCCCAGGAGCCGCTCGGCAGGAGATGGGGGGAGCGCGCCGCGCGTCGCGGCTCCTCCAGCTCCCCTGCCCTTCACAGCGACTCGGCCTCCGCCTACCCCCCATTAGCCCCGGCCCCAGCAGAGGTTGGTGGCCGGATTTCGAAGCGATGCCAGCTCGCCCTACTGCCGCCGCTCGGGGGATTTTGCCCCACTTATGTCCCACTGGCCTGGCTCCCCCAGCGTGAGTGCCTCGTGTGTACACAACAGCATCAGCTACTCCAGGCTGCGACGTGCATCGCTCCCGCTTACCCTGGTTTCAGACAAGCAGCTTCTGTCTACATTAGGGGTCGCACTACTTCAGCTGGACTCCGGTCTGGCCCCAGCTGGCTCTTAGCGGGTCACCTTACCAGTGAGGACAAGGCTGATCGCGTGATACGAGTTCCGCTTGGGTGCAGCTGCCAAATGTCAGCAAAACACGCCAGAAATGCATTAATGTCTTTAATATTTGTATCTTCTGGAGGCAATTATTGTCATTGGTGCTATGGGGCCAGAAATGTAAAAAGAGGAGCTGTTTGTGCACAACCGGGGAGGGGAGGTGGTCACGCTCTGAGAGAAGGAAATCCAACCTCTTCTTCCTTTTCCCTTCCCGCTGTCTGCTTCTCCCCAGCAGTGGTATCATTTTGTGCTTCTATTTTATTATGTTAGTGCTGACAGGCCAATCAAGAACCCTTCCCTGTTCTTCTGGGCACTGTACAAATATAGAAGATATCTGTCTGTTGCCAAAGAGATCATGTCATCACAGTGAACAAATGTGAAATCAGACTCAGTCCCCTTCCTCCCTTCTGGGTCTGTAGAAATGATGCGTATGATCATTCTCCTTGCACAAAAGTCATCAACTAACATTTGTGCCTGAGCAGCACCTGCTCTGCTTCTTGGAGTACATTTTCCAAAGAACACAATCGGGGCCAGAGTTTCAAGAGAGCTCAGCAAGTTAGGAGCTGAGCTCTTGAAATGTGGCTGCCAGCACCACAATAGGACCTGCTAGCTGAGGCGTTCTTTTGAAAATCTTGCCCCAATGGTAGGCAATGAGCACTTGAAAGTCTGTGGCCTTGAGTTCTTTGAGAAAGCTATTCCTTACTTTTCATCCAGGGACTATTATTGAGTAAAGATGTGTTTGGCGCTTCCATCTCTTTAGCTTTTTTGTTATTGGCGGAAAGCAGGGAAGATGAGACACTGTCTAGTGATATTTTAGATTAATGGGAACCATAGTGTATTGACAGGGTTAAAGAAACTAGGTGAAAGGTAATGTAAAGAGGCAGAGCACTCGATGGTACTACCAGACTGCTTAAATTCAAATATCTTCATGCAAACTTATTCTCTATGGCCAACATTGGGGGAGATCAAATCTAACACAGCCTCCAGATGGGATACTAGCATTACTGTCTGCATCAGCCAGCACAGCAATTAGGAGGATACATGAAGACCATAAGAACACTGAGGAATATACTTATTTGGATCCAGAGATCTCCTATCCCATCTGACCTGGATATGATCTTGCCCTGTCCTGCATCATGACAATAATTTGCTATGTGTCCTATATAATGTCAAACCCCTAGGAGAAGGAAGAAACTTTGAGGTTGTTTCCAGCCCTCAAACAAACAAGGAAAATGGTCCTGGATTTAGAGGTGCAGATCCAATATAACCATACCGGTGAACTTGGTGAAAAACTACCCAGAGTTACAATCTGCCATTGGCAAGGGTGATCTAAGATTTCTTGTTTTTCTATCTTGTTTTTAGCAATTTCCCACCTCTGTTCCTGTTGAATGTTTCCTGTATCACTCAAATACATACATGACACAAATGCATAAGTGGAGGGACTACATCCTGCAATCTTCCATTTAAAAACAAAAACAGATCTCTACCCATCCAGGTGTTAAAGAAAAATCTCCATCAGCTAAGCTAGCAAAACTGTCTTTTACTGGACTGTAAAAGTGCCACACACATCCACGGTGATATACAAATAAATAATATATTCCAATCAGTGGAGGACAGTCTACCCTGTATCTAAAAGAGACACTTCCAAAATTCAGCCACAGGGGAACTGCACTCTTCTGGCACAAGTGCCATTATCTACCACAAAGATGAAGCTCATTTGTGCATTTTCATGGGCCACACCATGACCATGGAACTCACTCCCACAGAATCTAAGAACTACCTCAGATTTCATCACTTTTATCCCAGTTGCAAAGCAAACTTTCTTTGACCTGACCTTCACTAATACAAAATCATAGTACATCAAAATACAAAAACTATTTCCCACCCATGCCCCAGGGGGAGAAACAGAGAAGAGATAGCACATGATAGTAATTAGTCATGTTGTTCAGTGCATTACTGGAAGACATTGAGGAAACCATGATGATGAGCACAGTGGCAAAAAAAAAAAGCTAAAAAGAACAGAACTAATATATGCCCTCTATGGATTCAAAATTGTAGACAATGCCCACATACACACAATCTCCTGTAGCTCAGCCAATAGAGGACAGAAATACACAGATAAGAAGATTTAATATGTTTTACCCAGCATGGGGCAATGAAATGCATATACCACACTACTCATAATAAATCCTCCATATGCAGACCATGCTGTTCCGTGTCGGACAACTGGACTGTAAATGAAGTTTCCACCATGTGCTAACTTCCTCTAGCTAAGAAGCGAACTCAGCCTGGGGAGACTTAAAAGGAGCAGGAATCTCTCAGGACAAATGAGGATTTAGCAGAGGAAGTGTCAATGGGTGCTTGTCATGGGGTTACAGTCCTGATATCGGCTTCCCACCACCATTTTGTTCAAGGGTGCACTTCCCCTGGCAAGGCTGGTTTTATGAAATGTAAGGAATCTAAACTACAGTACAGAGGCAGTGAATTAGCCCAACAGTGTCTTCCTCACCTCTAGGTCCCAAAAGTGGAAGGTGGTCTGGTGGAGGTGAAGTGCTTGTGCCTTAGACTGGCCTTATTCCCTGACTTAGTCCCAAATGAGTTTAGCAGATGCTGAACATTAGGATTAGCTTTGTACAGTCATTAGGCATGTGGCTGTGCACAGGGAGTGTTTAATTTAGGCAAAGATGATATTTTTGCCTAGGCCTTAACAGGAGTTTGCAGGGAGTTTCTTGTGGGATCCTTCACAATATACTCTGCATGAGTGTCAAGTATCTGGCTCTTCCTCAGACAGTGATGTGAGAGGCTGGTTTGGGAACATTTCCTTGGACTCTTCCTGGGATTAGACAGAGTCTAGTCACCAATGGAATAAAATGGATGGTGCAGCAGCTCACTGGAAACTGCAACATCAGCTGCACCCTGATTTAGATCCTGCTTTATTTAGATCCTGCAAATGTAATTCTCAGCTTCTCTTTAGCTCTGGTACTAAGAATTGGGGCATGCAAAATGGGAATCCTCAGTGGGCTTAGCTTTTACACTGGGAAGCTTGTGATGGGAATTCAGCTCCAAAGAGGGTGAGGAGAAGCACAGCTCTGATGTGGCAGGGGGGTATGTAATAAGGAGCCTACAATGAGGTAGGAGGTATGTGTGCAATCAGCACCAATAGAAGGTCTGCTGCAGGACAGCCGAATGTATGCAACATGGAGAAGGGGTGTGTGTATGTGATGACAGACCTGGTCACTGAAAAAGGAGGTTGGAAAGGCTGGCTCCGGCGGGGAGGTGTGCTAATAGGGAATGTGTAGGGAGGTCCCCAGGCCAAGGGAGGGAGCTGCCATGGTACTATGCCCCCATGCAGCCAAAGACTGTCATATGCGATTAAGACCAAATGCTTCCCTCCAATAATCATAGAATCTCCTCTCCACCCCCTCAACAAATTCTCCCCAGTTCTCCTACGCTAGATGGATTCCAACCAGTTGCCTCACTCTGCTGAATCTGGATACCAAGGAATTCACTTAATCCAGCCTTGGCCAGGGCACCATGCAGGCACTTGCACTAATAACACTGCTTTCCTAGCTCTGCCACAACTGCACCCTCCCCTCAGTGAGCTTTTCACCACGGCACAAGATAGCTCAAAAACATGTCCAGGACGAGCCGGCCATCCAGCTGCATATTATGTAACAGTCTGGTTATTGTACAAGGTCCCAGCAAGAGAGGGAGTGAATTTCCAGACAACAACAGAAGGACTGTGCTACAGGGACTTGACAAAATGAATCCCTGCAGAGGTGGGGATCTACATTAATCCCTTCGTCATCACAGGTCTTCCTAATGCCACAGGTCCTCTTGTGTCTAATTAAGTCTTCAGATGCCTTTATTCTGTGCCTTAAGCCACTTACCAGCACCCCCACCCCCATTTATATCCCATTAGCCTTTCTCCTTAGCTAAGAGATTCTTTCATTAATGCCTTTTCTGGTGCACCTTTCCTGCACCATGTTAGCCCCTTTTGCTGCCACAGAACCATGTGTGTGTCCTGGCAGCAGGTTCCTGAGAACATTTAGTTCAGGGAACATCAGGCTGGGCGGTGAGGAGACACGTGTCCAAACATGACTGAGATGTGCCATGGCATTTCCACCTGCACGCCCGCCCAGAACGCTTCTCAGCCGGGAAAGAGTTAAAACAACCACAAAGCAGCCTGCAAGGGACATGTAACCATCCCATCGGAAAATGGAAAGGTCCCTGGCTGTAGCGATTCCCCGGTCCTTGCAGTGTACTCAGCAAGGGTGGCTTGATCTATCCTGCGTTGCCCCGGGGAGGACAAGCGTTTGCACTAGGGGACCTCCTAGGGTTTTTTGCATCTGGTTTGTGCGGTACGGTCGCAGGGACGCAGTAAGAGGGGAAGTCCAGAAAGGAAGAGGCTACGTGTACAGAGGGTGGGACATCGGTCTTGCTCCCTGCCTAGCTTTTGCATTCATAGCCCCCTGCCGCGGCAGCAGACACAAAGTTTGCCCCACAAACACCCAGCCCGCTGGGTGACTCGTTCCTACCGGGGGCCCCTGCGGGGCGGGGGCAGCAGCAACACCTGGGGGCTCGGCCGTTCTTGTGAAGCGGGACGAACCGGGCAGAGGACCGGCCCGTAGCCAGATGCGGGGAGTTGCGCCTCTCGCTGGGAGCAGAGCCTCAAAGGCTCGGCGGCTGCACCCCTTTCCCGGGTCTGGCGATCGGTCTTCCCAGGACCCCTCAGCCCCAGGGGAGCAAGGCAGAGAGGGGTCCCCCGCCTACCTGCCCGCGTGTCGGCCCAGGGTAGGGTGTACTCCAGCAGCGACTTCAGCACTTCGGGGAAGTCCATGGCGGGCGGGACGCCGAGGTTATCGCAGCCGGACATGCCGCGTCCTGCAGGGGCCCGGCGGGTGCGGAGCGCAGATGGCGCGAAGCGGGAGTCACGAGAGAGGTTGCGGGCCGTGCCCGGCGCGGGATTGGCTGGGCAGAGGAGGGAACGAGCGAGAGCAGCAGCGTGTCCCGAACCGACCCTGCCCGGCCCGCCTCAGAGCCGAGCCGAGTCCCCGCTCCCGCTCCCCGCCCAGCTGGCCGCTGGTAGAAAGGGCCTCCTGACTGGCCGGGCCCGGGCCGCCTGGCGGGATTGGCTGACAGGACCCGCCGCAGCCAATCAGGCTGCAAAGAATTGGGCCTGTTACCTAACTTTGGGAAAGAAGGTACCCGCTGCCGGGAACGATGTTCGGGCAAGTAAGACACACGCTGAGAGCCAGTCACCCACACTGAGTGCAAACACACACAC
This sequence comes from Dermatemys mawii, assembly GCA_007922305.1. Lineage (NCBI taxonomy): Eukaryota > Metazoa > Chordata > Testudines > Dermatemydidae > Dermatemys > Dermatemys mawii. The sequence goes on from ML677350.1 coordinate 745,695, forward strand.
TGAGAGCCAGTCACCCACACTGGGTGCAAACAC
>ML677350.1:746127-783323 GCA_007922305.1 Dermatemys mawii
GTTAGTCTTTAAGGTGCCACAGGACTCTTTGTCACTTCTATGAGACACTGAGAGCACATGGATAACGAAGGCAGCAAATACAAGAGTATACATTACACACTGACAGCAAATGCACACAGAGACACAAACAGTAAATACACACTCAGAGCGACATGCACACTGACATAATACGTACAGACTGACAGCAAATACACACATGGATCCAAATACACGTGCACACTGAAGCCACAGATCCAGCAAAAACACACATTGAAACATACACGTTGAGAGGCACTCAAACACTGATAATAGACACCCTGACTACTACCATACAAACACACAAACACTCACATGGAAACAAAATGTGTATGTCTCCATCTTTTAGTTTCTAGGCTCTTTGAAACTGTCTTTGTATATTGTACAATGTCTATACTTAATAAGCTATTACCTATAATAATGCAAGACAATTGCTAAGAAAGTGATTGAGCAGGTAGTGGCTGTTTGGTTCCAGGTGCACTTGTACACCCAGTGACATCCTGGGTTGATTCCACATGGGCTACAACCTCTCTTTGAAGGTGAGACTACACTGATCAGTTACAGGAATGGTTTTTCACTTATTTTTAATTGTGTATAGCTAGCTATTTGGGAGATAGACAACTTCTCAGTAATATGTGGAACAAATGTCTGTGGGTTATTGCTTGTGTCAAATTGGGACTGAATAGAGATTTTGAATGGCTAGCTAACTACAAGAGCAGTTTCTCTTCTCTCACTGTTCACACCTCCAGTTCAGCTGCGGAATACCTCACCCTCCCTGATTAGCGATAACAGCTGGTTCAGCCTCATTGGACCCACCCTGTTACCTTTAACCTGGTTCTTGCCTACCTATTTATACCTGCCCCTGGATTCTTCCACTGCATGCATCTGATGAAGTGGGTATTAGCCCATGAAAGCTTATGCTCTAATACTTTAGTTAGTCTTTAAGGTGCCACAGGACTCCTTGTCACTTCTGGGTTAGATTTATTAGATATATAACTAAAACATGTGTTGGGTGGGAAGTGCTTTTTCTGGGAGGGAGGGGAAGTGCTTGCCTGGAAGGGAGGGGAAATGCAGCGTGCCTGGGGGAGGAGGTGGAGCTAGGGATTTGGGGGAGGGGTTGGAATGAGGTGGGGAAGGGGTGGGCCAGGGGGCGGGGTGCAGGTTAAAAAATGGGAGGCAAACATTTCTTTGCTTGGGGTGGCAAAAAACTTGGAGCCAGCCCTGATCACATTTACAGATACTAGCCTTTATTGTGCCCTTCTTCTGCCAAAAGGCCAGAGGAAAGGAGAGAACTTTTGTAGCATTCCCTGGAGGATACAGTTTCTGGCTCTTTTGAATCAGGGGAAGGGGAATCAGCATTCCTCCATGAAGGATAACCTGCCAGTAGCCCCTTCTCTTATATTGAGGCAGCTCCAGCTCAAGAGCCTCCACCAATCACAGCTATTTCAGTATGCTACAGGGAGACAGTCTCTCAAGAAGGATGCCCATCTTCTTTTCTGACACTTACCAGCTGTGGTTCCAAACCTTGTCTATCTTGATTGCTTAAGGCACGTGGAGTAGCTGTGAGGCCCATTCATTATTATCAGGCTTTATTAATGTCTGTTTAACGAGGGGAGGAGACCGACTATCCTCAAATCTGTCCCTCCTACAGGATCCATTTATTGACAGTGGTGTGATTGCCAGATATCACCAAGTCTAACTTATTCCCTTGCTAAGAAAGTGATTGAGCAGGTAGTGGCTGTTTGGTTCCAGGTGAACTTGTACACCCAGTGACATCCTGGGTCGACTCCACATGGGCTTCAACCTCTCTTTGAAGGTGAGACTACACTAGTCAGGCACAGGAATGGCTTTTCACTTGTTTTTAATTGTGTATAGCTAGCTATTTGGGAGATAGACAACTTCTCAGTAATATGTGGAACAAATGTCTGTGGGTTATTGCTTCAGCAAAAGAAGGAAGTTGCTGGTGTCTGAAATTGCCATCTAGCGGTTTGAGCCATTAACAGAAAACAGGGGCTGTTCTGTGGTGATGGTGCATTATTCACTAAAGGTCTAATAAGTAGTATCCCCCACCATGTGCTCACCAAATAAATGAGGCCTAGTGCCACGACTATGTCTTTCATGCCTCATAGACCCTGAAAATGTAGTCCCTGCCCTGGAGAAATGCTTGGCTGATTTCACTAGAAGGATGCGTCAGAGCTGTCTTGTTTTCAAGGCCTGGGGTATCAAAAATCACGGCAGTGGGTACTCATTGTAACAGGAAGGCTCTCTCTTCCTTTGTGCCCCTGCTGTTGAAGGGCCTCGCTCTGAGATAGTGAATAATGTTTAAAACACTGGTTCTATCTTTGTCCATGGAAGGCTGTATGTCAGACATCATAATAAAGTGTTTATTTCAGATGCACAGTTTGTCCTGGTCGCATCTTTATCTATCTTGCCAGCGCTCACGTTCCCGTGCGGTTTATTATTGTAATTCTATCTGAGTGGAGCTCTCACTAGGGCTTCTCTATCATTCACAACTTGTTCAGCCTCTGGAAGCATGTTTGCTCACTGGTTTGAACAACCAGGATCAAATTACGCCTGCTGTGCATTCTTTATATTGGCTGTACATAGATGCAGCTTCATTTTAAACCAGCACTCCTGGGTTTTAAAGCCCTCTGTGGTGTAGGCTTGAGTTACATGCAAAACCATTCCCGTAAGCCTCCTCCTGACGGGTATCTGATCACACACACCACCTGCTGTGTGGTAATCAATCAGCCTGTTAATCTTTGTATGGCTTCACTGCACTGGGCCCTAATGTGGAATATTCTTCCCCAGACATTTATCTTAGTACATCTCTTCCCGCTTTTACAGCTTTCACCACAGTTGGCTTTTCAACTAATGTTGAACACACATTTGTTTCCTTTACACCCCATTCGTACTCTGAGCTTGGCCCTTTTCCCCCATAGCAGACCCCCTCAGTTTGCTTCATTAATTCCACATTTTAAAAAGGTATTTTTCATAGAGTTTTATTGCATGTTGGTATGGCTTAAAATGTACAGCAGAGTGTCTTGAGTGCAGTTATTATTAATTCTTCTTCTGTCTCTTCACCTCTGTGTGGGCAAGGCAAAACTCGTTCAAAGCAACTTGGTTATCCAGTAGTTTGTCTCCTCTAGTAAATAGATGCTATTTTTTCTTCAGCTGAGACAACTGATTTTTGCAGATCCTCATTTGCTTTGGAATGTCACAATTGCCCTCCAGAGATTTTGCATCATTCTGCCACGTGTCCTGTGGATCAAGATGACTCATAGTGTTCTTCATTAAGGCTCCAAGCCATGAGGGTGGAACTGGCAGTTGACCCCTCTTTCCCATTAGAAAAGTTGGTTGGAGGCCAGGCAATGACCTTTCCACATATTTCTTCTGTTCTTTGTCCAAACCAGAAATTGGGCTAGGTAGTCAGTTGAAGTCAAGGCGAGTTTTGTCTACTTCCTTCAGGACTGAACTTGGCTTCTTTGGGGTTTTTTTGTAACTTTTGATGACAGCCACCTTCTCTGCCACTGACCTAAATGTCACCACAACCTTTTGAAAAAGAATGTTTGTGCCACATCCCAGCTCGCCCGTTATTGGTGGACTTTATCCAACCCATTGCAGCAGAGGTGCTGGAACAATTTGTATAGTGGGGGTGTTGAAAGCCGTTGAGCAAAACTGTAAACCCTGGATATAATGGAAACCACTTCAAGACAGGGGGTGCTAGAGTATCCCCAGGATACCTAGTTCCAGCACCCCTGAATTGCAGTAGTTAATGAGGTAAGAGAGCTGGGGGCATTTGGCAAAGCTGTGTGGGACCTCAGGACTGCAACACCAGGGAAAGCTGAAGCTCTGGCTTGAAGTGCATTGCCAGTAGGGTTGCCAATTTGGGTTGGATGTATTCCTGGTAGAAATGTCAAGCAATTTAAAAAATGAACGCAATTAACCATGCAATTAAAAAAATTAATCACAATTAATTGCACTATTAAACATTAATAGTATAGCATTTATTTAAATATTTTTGGATGTTGTCTACATTTTCAAATATATTGATTTCAATTACAACACAGAATACAAACCATACAGTGCTCACTTTATATTTATTTTTGATTACAAATATTTGCACTGTAAAAAACAAGAAATAGTATTTTTCAATTTACCTACCACAAGTACCGTAGTGCAATATCTTTATAATGAAAGTTGAACTTACAAACATAGGATTGTGTACTAAAAACCTGCATTCAAAACCAAAAAAATGTAACTTTAGAGTCTATAGGTCCACTCAGTCCTACTTCTTGTTTAGCCAATCGCTCAGACAAACAAGTTTGTTTACATTTGCAGGAGATAATGGTGCCCACTTGTTGTTTACAGTGGCACATGAAAGTGAGAACAGGCTTTTACATGGAACTGTTGTAGCCAGCATTGCAAGATATTTATGAACCAGATGTGCTAAGATTCATATGTCCCTTCATGCTTCAACCGCTGTTCCGGAGGACATGTGTCCATGCTGATGATGGGTTCTGCTTGATAACAATCCAAAGTAGTGCAGACTGATGCATGTTCAATTTCATCATCTGAGTCAGATGCCACCTGCAGAAGGCTGATTTTCTTTTTTGGTGTTTTGAGTTCTGTAGTTTCTGCATCGGAGTATTGCTCTTTTAAAACTTCTGCGAGCATGCTCCACACCTTGTCTCTCTCAGGTTTTGGAAGACACTTCAGATTCTTAAACCTTGGGTCAAGCGCTTTAGCTAGCTTTAGAAATCTGACATTGGGACCTTCTTTGAGTTTTGTCAAATCTGCTCTCAAAGTGTTCTTAAAACAAACCACATGTGCTGGGTCATCATCCAGAACTGCTATAACATGAAATATACGGCAGAATGCGGGTAAAACGGAGCAGGAGACATACTTAGTGACTGAACTCCTTGGGGGAGAATTGTAATTAATGTTTTGGTTTTTTTAATGAGCATCATCAGCATGGAAACGTGTCCTCTGGAAGAGTGACAGAAGCATGAAGGGGCATACAAATATTTAGCATATCTGGCACATAAATACGTTGCAATGCTGGCTGCAAAAGTGCCATGCGAATGCCTGCTCACACTTTCACGATAAAGAGATTGCAGTACAGAACTTGTATGAGGTGAATTGAAAAATATTATTTATCATTTTACATGAAATATTTGTAATAAGACAAAGTGAGCACTATATACTTTGTATTCTTGTAATTGAAATCAATATATTACAAAAATTAGAAAAACATCCAAAATATTTAATAAATTTCAATTGGTATTCTACTGTTTAACAGAGCAATTAAAAATGTGATTAATCATTAATTTTTTTAGTTAATCGTGTGAGTTAACTGCAATTAATTGACAGCCCAAATTCCTGGAGGTTCGTCACATGACAATCTTTAATTAAAGATTAATCTTTTTAATTCCTGGAGGGTTGGCAACCCATACTGGCAGAACTGCAGAGCTCAGTATGGGTGGGGGTTGGGGGAATAGCTGCCACATAAACCTGACATGCAATGCCCACATTGTGTTGTCCTCCAGTACCTTTGTAGGGACATAATTTCAGCCTATCCCTTGCAGCTGCCTAGCCCTCAAACTAAATTACCTGGGTGATGATATTGCTCATTATAGACAATATCACCATAGATTGGAGGATGTGATACTTTCATTCAAGTATCAGACAGGATGTGATTTTTTTTTTTTTTAAAGGGAAAATAATCAAATATCAAAAGGGGGTGGATGGCTTAGAGGTCTGAGAAGGGGAGAGGAGTTTTTCCACAGTAGACCACTAGTGACCAAGTTCAGTGACTGTGAAATGAGTCAATGAAACAGGAGTAGGTTAGTATCTACTAGGGAGCGTTCAGCGCATGGTAGCTGGGTCCGCACGGACAGTTAGTGGGTGGTGCCGTGCATTTACACCCCAGTTTGCCACGCACTAACAGTTCATCTACACGAGCCCTTAGGTACGTGCCCACATGGCAGAAGCCCCATAACTACTGGCACTAATTCTCAGCACAGAAGCCAAGGATTGAATACCCCTGTAACAGGGGACCTCTCCCTAGGGTGACCAAACAGCACATGTGAAAAATCGGGATTGGGGTGGGGAGTAATAACCTATATAAGAAAAAGACCCAAAAATCGGGACTGTCCCTATAAAATTGGGACATCTGGTCACTCTACCTCTCCTCTAGAGGCTTGAGGGCCTAAAGCAAGCCAACCCTGATTATGAAGAAGCCACATCTGGGTTGGATCAGGTCATCCCATGATCAGAGCAGCAGGAAGTGAGAGAGAGAAGCAAGCTGCAGCAGGAGCACTGAACGAGTTGGTGAGACTGCCAGAGGCAGGGAAGAGATGCCTTGAGGCCAGAATTCGACACTAGCAGGGTAGTGTTGTTTTCAATTTTTGTTTGCTCTACTAACAAAATGAAAGAGGACTAAATGCCTGGCCAGAAATGCCTGGAGACCGAAGCCTGCTAAGACACTGGTGAGACTGTCCCTTTGATGGGGAAGTTATGGGAGAGTCCTGAAAAGGGGAGGAATTGTTTGCAGGGCAATTCCCAGGCACCCCTGGCCACAAGGAGGTGCCCAGGAGGCAGCTGACCCTTACTCTGAACTACCACTGTATTTCTGGGAGCAGCAATGGTGGGGCAGTTTGGGGGGGAATCACCCACTGGCACTGTGCCTGCTGCCCCTGTTATGGCAACAGAATTTGATTGCTGGCGGCACCAATCTCACCCCTTTCACCAGCACTAAAGAAACATCTCCCCACATCAGGAGCTAAAGGAGGCCTCCCGCCTCACTGCTTCAGCAAGTGGAGAGGCCTGGCCTAATTAATCAAAGTGCTCCTGTCACAGCAGCCGCGGCAGGGAGAATTAGAGTTAATACCCAGCAGCAGGTCTCTGAAGAGTGCCGGGGAGGTGTGCCGGGTGTCAGCAGCAGCATGACTGCTTCTTCTTAATCCTCTCCCTTGGTCACTGGGCACAGCATGGTGTGGGTGTTCAGTTTCAGCTTAGATCCCTTGAGACAGGGAGGGAAGGGCAACCTGCTTGTTTGAAGGAGGGCAGGGAAGGGGGAGGCACTCCCTTACGTTAGCAGGGAAAGAAGCAGGTATGGTTTTGGCTTATGTGAGCAGCAAATGCTCCCCTCAGACAGCCTCCTGCAGTGACTAGAGCAGCATTTCAGGTGTCCCTAGGTGGGCATTGCTGTGGCCTCAGTGAGGAGCTGCTGTGATCAGTATTTTGGGCACCTAACTGGGCACCTCGGTAACCCGTCATCAGCATGTGTGAGATTGTAGCTCTTCATCTAAAATCACTGCAGTCTCCATGGGTTTGGCCTGCCAATCCCTCCCCCAGTTCCAGCCTAAACGGAACCAAACTGCACATAAGCAACATTAACAAGTCCCAGCACCATGCCCTTGGCACCTTCCTTCCCTTCTCTCAAACTGTGTAAAGCCAGCAGGCCTTACTTATGGGGCCCTGTATTGGACCAGCAACTGATCATGGCGCTGGGGAGAGGAATCACCTGCACCTTTCGCCTGAGGCAGAAGAAATTCCTTTCACACCTGTCTGTGCCAAAAACTAATTAGCTTTGCTTCAATTCAAAATCGTGCCCTCTCCCTCTCCCCCCTCCTGGAGAGCTCACGTGGCAGCTGGCTTTACCACAGCTCTGCACGCACATGGCCATCCCTTGTGAGCTGCCACCCCATGGGAACCAAGAGAGTGGGCGGGGAACATGAGCAAGCTTGCTGGGGCCAAAGTGTCACCACAAATGTGCTTCCCTGCCAGCCACACACAGGCAGAGCAAGGGCTGTGGCTGCATTTCTTCAGTTGTTATGAAACATCTGGGTGCCTGAGTGGAGCCAAATTTAGGAAGTGCCAAAGGTGAATTTTGCTTGTAGGAGCCCTTTGCTTGTAGTACCCCTGCTAGTGCCCAGTGTTTAGAAGCTACATAGATGCACTAAACCAGTGATATGCAGACCTCGATGGTTCAGGAGCCAAATTAGTGATCAACATTACTGAAAAGAGTCACCGTAGTGTGAATTGTTTAATCCACTATAGTACTATACATTCATATTTAAACAATATGACAGGGGAAATTGTGTGTATTATATATAAATAATTCTCCAACAAAATGCCCAAGTATTATTATTTTATCAACTACCATTGGTTAATAACATAGTAAAAGCATCCTGATTGGTTAATGAATTAGATTGCTTAATAATTAAATCACACACTGTATTAACGTGCAAAAAAACACTTCCAGCTTATGTGTCTCAGTCTGAGAGTCATTACACTAAACTGAGTCCTGGTCTACACTACACTCTTGGGTCCACGTAAGACCTCTTATGTCAACCTAGCTATGTCCGTGTGTGCACTGCAGCCTTGTTCCTGCTGATGTAACTGCCCTACTACACCGACATAACTCCACCTCCACGAGAGGCTTATGGCGATGTAGTTAGAGCCATGCAGTGTTTGCGTAGACACTGCATTGCTTACAGCAGCTGTTGACTGTCATTCTTGTCAATTTAACAGCTCCAGCATAGAGATGTGAAATTGACAAAGTACTCCCAGCCAGGCTGCTCCCTAAGGCTCCTGGCTCCCCTCTGGAGGCCTGGGCAGCTACCCTGTTCCTGGCAGGGAGCACAAAGCTGGGAGGGCTGCCAGGTTCCCAGCAGGGAGCTGAGGGAGGTGCAGACAGGTTCGGGGTGAGTGGAAGGGGAACTGGCAGGGAGCAGAGAGCCAGAAACCAATGGGGCAGCTGGGCTCCCAGCAGGGAGCTGTGAGCAGAACTGAGACACCAGATTCTCAGTTCCCCACACTACCCCTCTTAAGTTGGTGGAAGTGCTTCTCGAGTGGTTATATATTGACCTAATACAGATTAACTTCAGTTTTTAGTGTAGACATGTCCTACTATATTTAAAGGCGAATGGAAGGAGTGAAAATTGTTATTCTCACAGGGAGCAGCAGAAGTCTTCTGGGTGGCGAGGCAAGGAGGGCAGTTGACACTGATTCCCCTCAGAGCAGGTCTTTGTACTTCCTCTAAAAATAAGTGAGACCAGCAGTGAAAGGAATGAGAAGTGATGTTATGTTACAGCAGAGGCATGCTGGGTAAGGTAATAGCTTTTCCTGGACCAATGTCTGTTGATGAAAGACAAGCTTTGGAGCTCTTCTCCACATCTTATGTTACAGCAGCCATCTCTCTAGCACCTTTCAGCCCTACCCATCCCAAAGCACTTTACAGATTGGATCACTCACCCATCACTGAAATGGAGGGGCCTCTGGGGTGATGTGCCCCAGAGCAATGTAAATGAGAAGAGCAAGGGAAGAACACTGTATGTAACTGAAACTGTGTGTGGCTGGGGTGGAACGGAAAGAGAATGTATGTCAGAAGGATGTAATGATCCAAACTGGAATTTGGATAGGGTAACACTTTTCTCATATGGAAAGCAGCTTTAGATGATTCCAGATGGTCAGGCCTCCACGTTTAGGTCTCAAAAGAAAGATGGCACCTGCAGCTCAACACATTCCCCTGCCCTCATTCTGAAATACTGATTCCTAACTGACTCAAAACACCCCTGCATGAGTCACTAACACCACTTCCTGCAGCACCACGCATTTCCTTGGAGGTCTCCTATTGATATTGGCATCGGGCCTGATGCTGTTCAGCTTATGAAAACTGGTGCAATCAGCCGCACACTCCACACAATCAGGGATTTCCAGTTCTACTGCACAAGCAGTACTAGGTGCATGTTGTTGTTAGGTGTTGATAACAACATGGCTATCTACATTCTATCCCTTCCTAGCATCTGCCTGTGAGGTACCAGAAAGTTAATTAGAGAGGTAGCCGTATTAGTCTGGAATTGCAGAAGTGACAGAGTCCTGTGACACCTTAAAAACTAATAGAAGTATTGGAGCATAAGCTTTCGTGGGCTAATACCCACTTCATCAGATGCATGCAGTGGAAGACTTCCACCGCATGCAGCCAACGAAGTGGGTATTAGCCCATGAAAGCTTATGCTCCAATACTTTAGTCAGTCTTTAAGGTGCCACAGGACTCTTTGTCACTTCAGAAAGTTAATAGTCACTGCAACCAGAGGGAATCGATAGTATTCAGGATTCTTTTTATGTTAAATGTTTCCCCCTCTTCTGAGCATGAGGTGGCCATGATGGGAGTTATGTTTGAGAGGTTCCCCTTCCAGTCCTGGGTGAGCTTCAGTCATGGGTTCCACTCATCAAATACTTAACAGCCTGTTTTTCAAAGGTCAGGCCCACAAGCTTGTAATTCCCAAGCATTAAGAGTTACAATTTTGGGGCAGGCCTACAGGTTTAGCATCATGTGTACAATGATATTTCATCTTCATGTTGCATCGTGGCCTGATGCTGCTCTATAATCAGTAACTACCTTTTCGACACCCTGGGACACCCACAGTCCTTTGCACCTAGTACCAGCAGCTAAGGCAATGTAGAGTAGGTGCCCAGACTTCCCCCTAGAGAGAACACTGCCCAGTGGAGCATCACAGGCGAGGGGAAATGGTCAATGTTGGGACACCTGCTAAATATTTTCACTAATGACTTATCTGCAGATTCATCTGAGATGTCATTTCTCGATTACATCAAAATACTGAGATGTGGCAAACACAAGAAACTCAGTTATTCAAATAGTATGGTGATGGAGACTGTATAAATACCCAGCTGCTTATTGGAATTATGGACCACATCAGTGAACAACTAGTTCAGAGTCATTATTGCAGTTTTGAATGCCGGGGGATACAAACAACAGGACAGCTATGTGGAATGCAGAGACAGAGGATGACCTGCTGGTAACAAGCAATTCCAAGCTAAACGTGAACCTGCAGGGCAAAGCTGTAGGAACAAAAATCCAATGCTGTTTTAAAATATCGATGGAGGTATCACCTGTAAAAACTGTGTGGTAAGTGCTACTTTATAGAACTAGTGTGACTTTGCCTGGAATACAGAGCAGAGTTTTGGTCTCCACACTTCAGGCAAAAGCTACATAAAACACAAATGTCAAATATAGGTGGATTGGGTGACAACATGAGGAGAGAGAGCTGGAGTGAAATGTGCGGTGTCAAGAAAGGAGACTCTCCCTGGAGATATGACCCAAAACTATAAAATGAGCACTGAAAGAAGGGAACTCTTGTGTTCTGAAGGCATCCAAACAAGTGATGACATGATGAAAATTTAAGAGTAAAAGAGAGCAAGCAGTGGCAGACTCTCAAGGCCAAGTGGTAGAGATGTGATGCATCACAAGCTAAATATGTTTGATGGAGAATGGAGAGCTGAAATGTCCTCTTACCATGAAAGATGGGAGGCAGGAGAACTGGCTAACCCAGTTAAACAGATTCAGTTATTCAGACCAATCTGCACAGCAGAACTCTACAACAACCTGACAATCAAGTTACAGCAGCCTTGAAACATGGGTGCCCCATATACTTAGGAAGTATGTATTAATGCAGAACGACCTTGTCAAGCTCAATACGCTTAGTAAAAATGTGTCATCCAGATGGCTCACTTACAAAGATGTGCATGGCTGGTGGAGAATTGCCACATACACACACACACACACTTTTCCATACAAGAGGACAGCTCTATATTATTAAAAGTACCAGATTTGGTGTTACTGTGGCATTGAGAATGAATGCATTTCTTCAGGGTGTGGAAGCTGACTGTTGGAAGAAGCAGTTGTTTTTAGGTTAGACTGACCTTTGTTCAGATGTTCTGTGTATATGTTAACTATGTATCTAAAAAAGACAAGTTACTAGCAATGAATAATTATGAAGACTTATGAATTACATGAATATAAAACACAAGATACCAGGAGTGAAAGTAGTGATAAAAAGAAGTAGAAGAAGTTTAAAATAAACAACAACCATCTGCCAGAGGTAAAAGTTACCCATAAGTGAAAAACAAGTTTGATTTGAAATAAGATGGATCAAGTAAGTGTCCCTATTCCTAAAAATGTGAAGAAATGCTGCAGAAAATTGCAAAAGCCTTATAAGTGAACATGATCGATTTTTGAGGGCCATGGGATAGTCTCATAAGGAAGATGAATAAAAGATTGCCATCCTTTTGAATATTGCAGGTATTGAAGCAATTACATTATATAATTCATTTGAGCTTAAAGTTAGAGAATGTGCTAAGAGTTTGTCTTAATCTGAGGAATACTGTTTACAAAAAAAATTGAAAGATTTCACTCAAGAAAGCAAATGGACAGAGAGACTTTTGAAGTATTTTTTAACAGATCTAAAGATAAGTCAGACATATCATTTCCAGAATTTGAGTCGATGAGAAAGATGAAATTGTAATTGGTATATAAAAGATTTAAGTGTAAGAAAGCCACATCCAAATCTGGAAAAAGCAGTAAGAATTTGTCAAACAGCTGAACTTAATCAACAGTGATTTCCCATTTAAGAAAAAAAACAAACTAATGAATAGAGAAGTGTAAAAAAAAAAAAAGTATGGAGGAAAACAGAGTGAAAGTATTGAAGTTAACACATATGAGCATATGAAAGAATGTTCCAGAGGTGGAAGGAGGTACCAGCCTAGGCAATTTCCAGCATATGGTCAAACTTATCATATCTGCAAGAAACAATCATTTCACAGAAGGTTATAAACAGGAGTCTGGAAAAACTTCAACTTTGGAATGTTGAACTAAATGTATATTTCTCAGATTATATCAAATAAGGATGACAGAGCTAACGTAACAGCTGAAGAAATTTTTTCCTAAGTATTTTGAAACAGTTACTTTGAACTACAAGGAGGATTGGTCAATTACACTATCTACTAATGGAACATCTATTTCAGGGGTGGGCAAACGATGGCCTGCGGGCCATATGCGACCCACTGGCCATTTTTATCCAGCCTGTGAGCTCGGGCTGGGGGTGCGGTGCCAGTGGCTGCCCTCCTGGCCAAGCATGGAGCGCCGTGGGGCCACGCACTCCCGGGCCGAGCCAACCATGGTGAGCCACGGGGCCCCGTGCTCCCGGGGTGGGGCGCTGGATGGAGCACAGCAAGCTGTAGGGCTCCGCGCTCCTGGGCCGGGGTGCCGGGTGGAGTGCGGCGAGCTGCAGGGCACCGCCTGGGCCGAGCTGCGGGGTCCCACACTCAGGCTGGAGCAACCAGCTCAGCACAGTAAGCAAGGGGGCCAGGTTGTTTGTGAGGCACAGCCTTCCCTACCTGGCCCTCCACACAATTTTGAACCCCAATGTGGCCCTTGGGCCAAAAAGTTTGCCCACCCCTGCTTTGAGCTGTGTGCGCACACACTGATCCTAAACCCCATGCACACAGCGAAACACCGCACACACAACTATTTGCACAGAAGACATTTTTTGTGCCCACAGCCTGTCAAAAATTAGAGGGAACATTGGATGTGGTACAAGGAAATTTGCTTAAACTGTTTTCTATATTGGAGTGCGAAAATCTGGACATAGGGTGCGGGCTGTCACCCCGATTCTGCAACTTATGAACTTACACTGCCTTGCTGTAGTAGCTCACCCCTTGGTCTGCTCACAAACAGCCTTCCAGCATGCAAGCCACACCCTGAGTGTCTGTGTATTACTGCAGCCTGCCAGCTACATAGGGCTCTCTCCAGCCTTGATTATATTGCAGGGTGACCCCAACATTTCCCCAGAAGTGTATGTCCCGTCCTGCCCAGCCCTGTGCTGGACAGTATAAATATATACAGTCTGTTAATCCTTATAGGGAATAATATACACTTTTATTATTTTAAATAGAGTATATAGGCACTCCAACTTAAACACACTGGATTAGAGACCAGTAAAACATGTTCATTAGCTACATAAAGATGGACTTTTATACCTCATTACTTGTACTCACTTAATCTGAAATGGTTATAAGTAGGGTTACCAGTTTTTGGTTGGATGTATTCCTGGAGATTTCATCACATGACATAATCTTTAATCTTTTAATTCCTGGAGACTCCAGGACAATCCTGGAGGGCTAGAAACCCTAGTTACAAGACCAAACAGAAAAAATGATGACTAATGCCTAATTATATTAGATTGAAGCAAAATTTCTCAGCCCCTGCTTCCAGCAGGCTTATTGACCAAACTCTTCAGGTCACAACCCTGCCCCCAAAGTCCAACAGGTGGTTCCTTTTGTCTTCTCAGGTGCCAACACTGCGGTGGGCAGAGGGGGAGTGAGGTGTCTTGGGGTGGCTGCCCCTTCTTTTTATAGTTCTGTTCCCCCCCTTTGAGAAGCAGTTCCAGATTAATCTTTAATTAAAAACAGTCATGTGACAAAACCTCCAGGAATACACCCAGCCAAAATTGGCAACCCTAGCAACAGGCAGTCTGGTGATGAAAAGAAACTCCACGCTGTTTCTTTGCTAAAATGTAGATTTTTTGTGCCTGCCTCTTCCTTGCCCCAAAAATGCCCATTTCACAGGTAATGGTCCATGAGCCTCCTTGACACCTGGCTGAGGCCTCAGCTTGCCCTTTGCCTCTGAGGAACTGGTTTAATCACTCCCCAGACTTATCCAGGAAACATACTTCAGTCATGATTTTGGCTTATGTTCATAACTTTACATATAATATTATGTGCATTTTGCAATGACATTATTGATCAACAAACTGAGTTGTTCACAAGGCATGCCTTGTACAAACATTATTACAGTAGTGTGTAGGGTGTTGAACACAGGAGTATATTCGGTCACACAGGCTGGGAAGAAATTGTACAAGCAGCTAGACAGGATGAGAATTTATAAAGGATTATTACAGCTATTGAAAGGCTAATAATACTAATAAAATGATACTGAAGCCATATAATCAATTTTTATTCAAGGTTTACCAGTAATTGAAGGAGTTTGGTTTAAATGTAATAGCAGTAATTCCTTTTAGGGTTAAGAGCAGAGATGTTGAAACACACACACACACGGGACATTTAGGCATAGCAAAATGTAAAGAGAGGTTCTGTATTGGCAACAAATGAACCAAACCATGAAGCATTATATAAAAGAATGCAACATATGTAAAAAGATATAGAAATGCTCACTCTAGAAAACCTGACATTTATTCATGAAAATTCAAGACCTTAATCTAAAGTAGGTTTAGATCTATTTAAATATAAAAGACATGCATATGTTATAGTTCTTGATTACTTGCATTTTCCTGAAAATATCTATACTAGAAAACATGCCAAACAAGTCATTAATAAAATGAAATCAATTTTTGCAAGGCATGGCATTCCCAATATAGTAACAACTGATAGTGGACCTTAGTTTCATAGTCAAGAGTTCAAAAGCTTTGCCATGGCATATCATTTCAAAGATATTCCATCAAGTCCAGGTTACCATTATCTAATAGGCTAGTGAAAATTGGTGTTAATAGTAAAAAGATTACTAACAAAAAAGCTGAAGAAACAAATACTGATTTATATTTGGCATTATTAGAGAACATCACCATTACAAGGTTTATCACCTGCACATTTGTTGTTTAACAGAAACAGATTATCTCTGTTTGTTTAAAAGAGGATATAAAGAAAAGTATAAACAGTCAAGTTTGTAGCAAAAGATTTATTATGATACAAGATTGCATAAACTACATTAGAAACTGAATGATAGCATATATGTCTATATTGGTAGACACTGGGCTCAGAAAGCCACTGTAACAAAAGAGGTAGCACCTCAGTCTTATGATGTCATGACTAATAATGGTCAAGTGTATAGGCGAAATCAGAGACAGTGCAGTTGTTACCTACAGACCAGACTCATCTGAAAGAAGAAATGAGGTAGTACAGTACCAAGAGCAGCAAGAAAATGACCTCATTCCTCTCAATAGTAAGAGCATGTTCAATAATACAGCAAATATAGAATTTAGATGGCCACTGCATCAAAGAAGATCTGTTAAGACAATTCTGATGTGAATACGTTTGTATTAAAAAACCTAAATGTGGTTTTAACGTGGATATAAGGGACTGAATAGAATTTTCAGCGTGTGGGAGTGACTACTGGAGAAGGCTGTTGGTCTCAGGTTAGACTGATAGATTGGCCTGAGTTCAGATGCTCTGTATATATGTTAGCTATGTCTCTAATAAAGACTGTTGTTAAGCTACTAGCAGTGAATGATTATTAAGACTAATGGATTACTTG
Source organism: Dermatemys mawii (assembly GCA_007922305.1). Lineage (NCBI taxonomy): Eukaryota > Metazoa > Chordata > Testudines > Dermatemydidae > Dermatemys > Dermatemys mawii. The sequence goes on from ML677350.1 coordinate 762,278, forward strand.
GATACAAACCACAGCAGGTGTTCTTCAATCCCATCCCCCCTCTCCTCACACATCACTCTCTCCCTGTAGCAGCAATGTCATTTATCAAGGAGTCCTTGAGGCCCAGATAATGCCTTTCACAACCTCTTTGCAACATAGACACGCAAGTCATCTGGAGAGGGTTTAAAGTGCACACTTTTATTTTCTATTACAAAGGCTAAAAGAAGCAAGTTTGTTTTAAGAACAAAAACAAAACTGTTAAAACATCTACATTATTATCTTGGTACTAGACCTTATGAAAGGTACTAAGGTTTTCTTTAATAGTAAAGCGTGGTATTCTTAAATTATATTAATACAAAGACATTTTAAAAGGACTCCATCTCATTACTATCCAACTTAGAACTGCAGCAGCCCCTGCTATTTTTCACTTTCACATGCCAAGAGCACATTCATTTCTCACACACTGTTCGGATGAGCTGATTTGGGGGGGAGGTTTTTGCTTCAAACATTTGGTTACCTCTGACACCAACTTCACAAATCCGTTCCTTCACTTAAAAGATGGGGAGAAGGATTTGTATTATATCCCTCAGCATTTTTACCAAGCTGAACTAAAGCAAAGTCTGGTGTATGTGTTGGAGGGTTTGGGTTTTTATAAATAAAGGGACAAGAGATTTTTTTGTAACATTTAAAAAAATGTTAATGCCGCTCGTTAGCCCTCAGATTTGTTTTCTCGCTGACAATCGTTCCCTTAGCTCCCACATTTCACAGGCTAGATTGTTATTGTAGGAGCGAGTGCTGGGCTGAGCAGACTGGTTCGTTGTCGGGTTCCTTTAGAACACTGGAGCTTGGCGTTCAGTTATCACAGAGTGGCTAGTGCTGAGTATTTTGGGGAGAGATGAAATATCACACTGAGAGAAGCTAAGTGAAATAAAATGAGGGGTCAGATCTGGAGTCTTCTGCCCTTTACATACATATAAGCAAAGCTTTTAATCATAACTTTACTCATTAGTTAAGCACCTGAATGTTCTTTCACTAGGGTGGGGTAGGAAGGTCATCACCGGAGGCGTGATAGAGGCGTGATCAGGAAAACCTGTCCCAGCTTGAACTTTATACCTGTCTATAAACTCCTCCCTTCCTTCTCCTTTCTGCCACCCCAGCCGGGGGGGTGGAAAAAAAGAAAGAAAGAAAAAAGCTTTCACATCTAAACAGGAGATGCTGCATTTCCTGGACTGAGTCCTTTTCCTTTACCCTCATTAAAAAAGATTCCTTTGATACCACACACATATATAATATTATATAGAGCAATATATTTAATACCTGTGTATATATGCTTCACAGGGGTCACATATATACACACTAAAACAAGTCTGTGACAAAATACTGCAACACCACAGATCAGGTTATCATATCTGGGAAAACAAAAATAGATACGCAATGCCCATGAGCATCCCACCCCCTTTGCCTCCATAACAATAGCGGCCCCCCTTTCCCCCCAGCTAACACTATCAGTCTGGAGAAGAGTGGGTGTAGAGCAGTTATTCTGATTAAAGAGAAGGGGGACGTCACCCCACTTCGTAATCTAAACAAATTATTAACTCTTAAATTATGGCGCAGCAAACGCGACAATTACACTGTAAATGCAGATTTGTTTTTAAAATAAAAAACAAGCATTTCTCCCCCCCTTAATTAATTTTTCCTCTCTTCTCCCCTGCACACATGCCTGCTGCCACTCCAGCGAACAAGGGACAAGCCTACACACTGGTGCTAATATCACTTTTTTGGTAAATTCTGAAGAGGGAGTGACCAGCTGAACGCGCGTTGGTTAAAATGGGATTAGACAGCTACAAAAAGGGGTGTGTGAAGGGAAGGCTGGATTAGCTCATTTAGCAGCAGCTGGGTTCCTGTTACTTTGCTTAATCCAGTGTCACAGCAATTCTATACGTTAGGACTAGACTTGGCAAAACCGAAGACAAGCATTCCTCCCCCTTGCCATCCTGCTGTCACAATTTCAGTGCTCGAGACAAGGAAATGTATGTACTAGGAGATGAGGTGCCCAGGTTCAAATCTGTACAGAAATCGCACCACACCCCGATCAGTGGAAACAAATACAGCATCAGCCTGCTCAAAAACAATGGGCATCCATTAAAACTTGGGATTGTGAGGGGGATCAGTGGAGCAAGGATCCTTCCAGCTGCTCTGTCGTCTCCTGGGGTCATACGTGCATGCGAGAAAAAGCATCCTCCCTTCTCCCACCTCTCTGTCATGAACAACGAATCCATACTCAACCTTTGTGCTTCTAGTGTCACTTCCAGGCAAGGATCCCAAAGAGCTGTACACACACTAATGAATTAAGCCTCATGTCGTTATTATCGCAGTTTGGGACAGGAAAACTGAAGTACTGAGGGCCTAGGACTTGTCCAGGGGACCCAGTGACTTAACAGCAGGGGTTGGAAAGAGCAGACCCCACGTCTCCTCATTAATATTCCCAGGCTCTAACCACTATGTAAGAGCTGAGCCAGATGTCTATGAGTTGTGTATGTCCACAGTTAGGTCTGTAAATAAAGACGCCAGGTGCCAATTCAGTATCTCCCACATATTGCTCCCTACCTAATATCTCTTGTCTAGGAACACAGCTGTTCTCAGAAGCGGGGTGAAGACAAGGGGACCCAACGCTGCTGAACCACCATACAAAATACAGCCATGTTTTATTTATTGTACGTACAGCACTGGAGGGCTCTGACTTCTCACAGGCCAAATAATCTCATGAAACTCATTATTGCCATTATAAATACAGAGATCCTGACTCAGTGGAGTTATATTTGAGATTCTACTCCGCACCCCAGTTCAGCCAGTTGGGTTCCTCCATTTGAGCTGGCCTGTTTTAACAGAATTTATATCATGCCAGTATTAGAGATATAAAATCCAGTGAGACGTCTTATCACCACTCCTCAAATTAACAAGGCAAGAATGCAGGTGCTCTAGCAGGCACCACAGAGAGTCTCTGCCACCTTCTGAACCTATCCCTGCATCAACCTCACTCCACCCAAATGATGTGGGGTCACCCCAACTTGCCAACAGACAGTACGTGTTGGGCCACATCACGGGTCTTTCCTCTGGAGCCGCGCATGCCACATGCGCTAATGAATCCCTTCCGCTGGAAACATGGTACCAGCTCTAACAGGAGCAGCGTTCAGCTGGGCCACTTCTTTGGCAACACTACACTGGGAACATACAGCAGTATGAAAATTCCACACCCCTGAGAAACGCAGCTACGCCAACCTAATCCCCACAGCAGACAATGCTTGAGCGACAGAAGAATTCTTCCATTGTCCTAGCTCTCCCCTCTCGGGGGTGGGTTAGACGCCAGTGAGAGAACTGCTCCTGTCAGCGGAGGTTGTCTCTACACGGAAGCGCTAGAGTGGTGCAGCTGCAGCTTTGCCCCAGTAGCATGTTCAGTGTAGACATATCCTCTGAGTGTCAACTGCTCCCCTAGAGCTGACCTAATTCCAAATGCAAGTCAGCACAAAACCAGCAGCGGACCTGACAGCTGTTCCCTCTCTTGCTCCACGAGGCGAGGTAATTCTATCAGAGGCTTCTGGATCTCTGCATATCTGAGTGTTCCCATGGCAAAGAGGCACTTCTCTATTCTTCCTGCCAGCAGGGACCAGCTTACTGAAAAATGACATTACTCGCAGCACCAGCAGTCTGGTGAGGGGAGGGAGGCACAAAAATCTAGAAGCCAATTTAAATGCAATGTTCGTAATGATTTAAAAAAAAACTAATCAGAAAAACACACTTCCTACTGCTGAACATTCCTCACCAAAAATCAAAGTGTAACCTGATGGGGACACTGGGCCTGGGTAGTTGAGCGTTTCTATTTACCCAGAGGAACTCTGACATTACAAATATGATCTCTCTCTTCTCTTCCAGACAGTTGTTGGACATCTTGTCCTCTGTCTGACAAGGGATACAGGAAGAGTTAATTTCCTTGTTCTTTTGGGGGAGGGGAAGGGAGACTGCAAGGGGAGATGCAAAGTAAAAATCACATTCTAAGAACAAACATTCTCCTTACTTGCATTAATAACTGGCTTCAGTTTAATAAGCTGCTAAAAGAACCTTTAAGACTGGTCTATTCAGCACGCTATTGGTTTGTATTTTGCATTTCACTCAGCTCCAAACTACCCTGATCACCTTGGTCTTCCATTTCTAGTTAGCTTTGTTTTCTGGTTTCCATGCACTAGTCAAATGCTGTTGAATTTGATTTTGCAACACTGCAAGAGAAGGTTTCAACCCCCTCCAGCAACCACGTGGTATTCATTTCAATCATGAAATCATTTCCAAATGCATTCTTTGTCTAACACAAACCCTGAATTTGGGGCCTATGCTACTTGATACTGTCCGTTAATTGATTTATGCCCACTTCCTCCGACAGCACCTTCAGCCTCTACAGACAAAACCTGTATCCAAGTAACCAAGTATATAGGCTATTTAAAGACGTAATCCTGAAGTAGAAGCCGACTGACTTTACACTGCTGACAAATAAAAATACAAGCTCCTTTTCTGCTAATTTGTTTTTTCTGGCTGATCCCAAGGCCCAGAGCACACAGATTACAACAGCGCCACAGTATTAGCTATACCCTGTGGACAGACTCAGTATTACTTACATAATCACACTAGTTTTTTTAAAAAAAATTCTGCACTCTCTTCTGTCCATGAGAAAATCATCAAATGACCCAGTGCTAGTTTGTTTTTTGGATACAATCAATAGTAATAGCAAAAAAGTCATCCATGCTCACTTTCAAACTGCCCCTTCTGCAAAAAGCACCCTGCTTGTTTTCACGGCTATGCTCCTTGCACCCAGGTATGTGGGGGGCTAGACAACTGTTACCCTCCTCAGTTGCTGTGCGCCTCAGGGGAAGACATGGGATGTAATTTTGCTCCTTTGCTGTCATCCACAGCAGCTAACAGGCCAGAAGTTTTAAAACCAATGTTTTAAATCACATGGACTTAAAGGCTTTCCTCACCTGTATCTCAGCTACAATTGTTTTTTATTTTGTTCTTCAAGGAGAGCGTGAAAGAGAAGGGGAATTTGCTCCATCATACTGAGGAGAATGAGCACAGAGGATTGCAGACACCTTTGCTCCAGTAACTCTTCCTCCTCTCTTGGCTCTCCCTCTCAGCTGCATTCATGACACTGACATGTCCCGAGAAACCTCTCAGCCACACTTAAGAGCCTAGAGGCGGGGAATTAAAAGGAAAAGATTTTCTCTCTCATGCCACCTGCATTCATTCCTTTCAATTAGAGAACAAAAAAAAAAGGTGGGGAGAGAATAAGGAAAGAACAAAGAAGATAGAAAATAAACTTTATGAGCACGGCGTTCACTGGCCACCGAAGAATCGGGTCACAATTTCATTCACCACCAGAAAATTATATTGGTAATCTTGAAACAAGAGGAAAAAATAAAGTTCTCCATGAGAGACATGTATCTCAATTGCCTTCCACAGCCACACCCTTTGAAAACTTCCTTCTGTTTCTCCAGTCAACGGGTTCCTTCTCGCCCACTATACGCCGTCCCGCAATAGGAAGTTGTATTTGCCAAAGTCGTCATCCCTAGGGCACAGCAGCATGTCCTTGCGAGCTTTGGCCAGTTTCTGCTTCAGCACCTCCCGCCGGTCCAGCCACTCGGTCAGCTCGTCCTGGCCATGAGCATAGCAACATTTCTCCCCCTCAGGGCAGGCCTTGGTCTTCTGGAACCTGCCAGAAGAGAAACACGACCCATTGGATTATATATATATTTTAAGAGGCAGGGTTTAAAGAGTTGCTCCATTTCTCTAGCATTGACACTGTGTGGAATTCTAAAGCACTTTACACTCCTGGTATTGGGCTCATTCTCTGAATGCAGAAATGTAGCCACCGCCTCCGGGGTGAAGCCTGGAAGTTGTTTAGCAGAGTATAGCACTGAGAGTTTTGGCCAAGAAGTGACGTACCCAGACCCAGCTGAGACTAGAAGGGGATTTCGGGCTGCAGAATGAAATGACGAGTTAGATCTGGGCTAACATTTAAGGCTGGACAGTTGTACTCTTGAAAAAATGCCATGGGAGCTTTAAACAGACATGAGCGATCAGGACCTGTTTTCTATTTCACCTCCAGCAGCACAGGGCCTCCTGTCGTCATCTTGAGGCATGGACAAAAGAGAAAGAGGCACTCAAGTGACACACTAAACCCACTTACTGAAGCAGCTAGTTTCCCAAAGAGGTGTCTCAGACAAGCAAGGACCCAGCCAGGCTCTGCTTAGCTTGTGAGATCTGACGTCACCACAGTCATGGGTGGCATGGCTGTTGGGTTAAAGGCTCTTTAATTCCCCAAAGTATAAACAGACTGTGTGAGACTGGAGAAGCATCACTCGTGCCTTTGAGTTTTGTAGTTTATCACTTTTAGGTGGGGGAAGGGAGCGAGAGCTCGATTCTGCAGAGTTATCGGAGGGGATGTTCCCAAAAACGTCTCCCACTTTTCAACCTCCCCAGAACTCTCTTGAGCTGCAGTTCCTTGGGGCTCCCAATTTAGGAGCAGAGCGACTTGGTACCAGGTCTGCTCTCCTTTCATCAGCAGTGGCCCCCGTGTGGAGCGGATCTGTAGTGCATGTGGTACCTGTCACAGAGCCGGAATTCGCCCATGGGGAAGCGGTACTTCCAGCAGCTACAGTCGTTGTCGGAGGTGAAGACCTTCTCCTTATGCTTCTCTGACTGGATGTGCTGCTGCCATTGCTTCTTGCTGTTACTGTTCTTCCCACACAGCCAGCAGTGGTATCCCATCTAACCGACACAGACCGAGCAGCCCATTAGCAGAGCCCAGGCTGACCTTCCCAGTGCTGGGGAGTGGAGAGGAAGGGATGTCCCCTCTCCGCCAGAGCATCGAGAATCTCCCCACCCTACCCAGCACCTCCATCCCTCTCCTGACACATCAACGTTGGGAACTTCAGACTGCTGGCTACAGGGGACAGGACTGGATTCTTTGTCTGAGCCCACCCGGATCACTCTTTATAAACAGCCACAGGAGGGACTGTTGAGCAATTAGATATGGTTTCTCCAGTCTTAGTGGCCTGCCCATCCCCCTTTCCCTCCTCTGTCACACATTAGTACACTGCCTATGCACTCTCCCGCTACTTCCCTTCCCACCCATTGGTGGGCCAGTTACACCCCCACAGCTCTCTCACCCCCAACCCAATTTTTTTCAAAATGGCCAGCTGGGGCTTTATCACTGCCAGGCTCCAGGGAAGGGCAGGAGCCCAGGGGGAAGGCAGGAGCCAAGGAAGCAGGAGTTTGTGTGTAAGATACAGTTTCAGCTGAATCTTCGATAAAAACATGTTTAACTGACAGAAAAGTCCTGGAGCAGCATTGCTGACCTGGGCCTATACCCTCCCGCCTCATCACTGCTACCCTGGCTGCCCTCCTCCTAGCGGGCAAAGATCACAGGCTCCTTCTCAAGGGAGTGTCCCAACCCCACTAGATTTCCAGTCAGCACAGTCTCCCCGCAAGAGAGGAGAGAGGGGGATATGTCAGAATGAGGAAAGGGAGGAGGGAGGAGAGGCATTACCATGATGTCGGCGTAGTCAGTGGGCATCTGGATCTGCTTCTCTCCTTCCCGTGACGTGAGTGGTGTCCCCTCTCCTGGCTTGCCTGGGTTGTGTTTCTTTAGCCACATGTCATAGGTCTGCTGCATATCCAATACTGCGAGGAGGGAAACAGCTAGGTCAGTCAGGCAACTCTCCTATCCACCCACTATGCACACACTCAGAACAAGGGACCCGTACAGATGTGGTGTTCTGAGTGTGCACCCTCCCTTCAGTTACAGCCATTCTGCAGTGCGATTACCTCCTCAGGGGAGAGGCTGGGGAGCGAAATCTCTTTCCCTTGGTCTGGGGGAGGGAGGCAGATGCGAGTTCTGAAACCTACAGGGCATTGTGATGGCAGTTTTTATAAATATTAAGGAGAGAGAAGGAAGGAGGGCAAAGAGCTAGTGATCCCTCCTCTGGACTTCACACCCACGAGGAGGTGCCAGGTCAGACCTGAGCAGCTCACCTCCTGCTGCAACAAAGCAGGAGATGAAACAAAAAAAAAATATAGTAGTAGTTTATTTGGGTTTCAAATGTTGTGATTTTCTAAACAAAATATTAATTCAAATTGACATTTTCTTCAGAAACAAAGTATCCAAAATTGACCGGGGCGGGGGGTGTGGGGGGGTTGGATTTTGTTCTTTTTTGGCCAATACTTTTCACCAAATTTAACCCAAATTTGTACACAGTTTCGGAACCCCCCGAAAATGCTTTTTTAAAAAAAAAAAAAAAAAAAAAGGCGCAAAACTGTCATTAGCCGCAGCATTTTGGCCAGCTCTACAACTCATGACACTGGCGGGAGGGGGAGTTGGCAAGGGGAGAAGGAGAAATTTTGGCCAAGACCATGGGGCGTGGTGATCACCTACATTTCCAAGAACTATTAACGAGGACAAGCTTGTCTGTAAGGGGCTGCCCAGTGGCATCCTCACTCAAAGTTCACACACCTGTGGACAATCTTTCGCACAATTATCAGGGAGTGCTGCAGCCTAGGCATGAGGGGCATTAGCAGAACTAGGTGAGAGGCCGGGCCGGGCACAGAGGTCAGGAGTGAAGTGTATAGAGCCAGGACTAGACTAGCAGAGGAGGAGCAGAGCTGTGGAGTGGGCAGGTGAGAACGGAATAGCACCGGGGTGCAGGACTTCGCTGCGCTGGCAGAAATTTGGTTGCACAGACATGCATGGCTGTTGTTTGAACAGCTCTAGCTCGTGCTCTGGGAGTCATTTTTCTGAGTAATTTCACTCTCCTGCTGGCAAGGCGGGGGTGAGTGACGTCCTTTCCAGCTTTGGGGCACCGGGGAGAAGAGGCGTAACAGACCTTGTGCTCTTCAGCATTCCCGTTCCTGCCCCCATTTCACCACTCACTTTTATTTTCTTTCATGAAGGTCCACATGTCTCTCTCCTCAGGACTGTGGGCAAAGGAGCAGTTCCCAACGTACTGGCACTTCCTGCCATTTTGTGCATGGATACACAGCTGTCAGGAGAGACAGAAAACAAAACACAGCCCACCCCACCCAGACCCTTCTGGTTAGGGATGCAGAAGAGAAAGGGGCAGACCAACCAGCAGAGGCACCAAGCAGGTGACGCTGATCACTCCTGCCTCTTCTCCCTGGGTCCCCTAAGGATGCAGGATGAGATCTCTGTATAAACGTACAGGAGGCTTGAGTTCAGTGACTGTCCTCTCACTACCTATCTGCCAAGCCCATGGCTGGCCCGCTTATAGGAGCCAGGCGAGGTGATGGAAAGTAACTTATGCTAACCCAGCAGCGGCGTCTGAAGGGGACTCTCACCCATGTCCTCTCTAACCTGATGGATGGAGGTCTTTAAGAGGTGAAGGGGCTCTCAGAGGGAAGTGGAGAGTTTAGATTCAGAGCAACAGTTCCCAATGACAAAACTCTACTAGGAACAGCAAAGAACATTCCCTGCATACTCCCAGCCCACCAGTTCCTAGTTACACTCTCTCTCCCTTTCCCCCTGTAGACAGTCCTACCAAGGAGGCTCTGGAGGGCTCAATGAACGAAGGGTGGCATATAAAGCCTCTCCTCTCCATCCACGTCTGTCCTTTTGCACAGCCAAAGCCAGCAGCTGGCTCCTTCACAACACACGAGCTGACCTTATCTCTCACTTCAGCACCAGGAAACACTCCCTGCCAGATCTCTTCTCCTCTTCCAGCAACTGGACCAGAAGCAGAGAAAACTTACGGCTCGGTTTCCCCCATTTCAGCAGCTTTGGCCCTGCAAACTGTCAAGCTAGCCCTGCTAAGTGGATGGCTGGAATCCAGCCCAGATCAGCAGTGACCTCTAACTGTTACCCACCAAGAAGCTGCAACGTAGCCCTCCGTGAAATAAGCAAAGCATGGTATGAAGAAGGGAAACTGCCTTTCAGAAGTACCTAAATGCAGAGGTTTTTGACACTGCAGCCCTTGGTGGGGGAGGGGAGCATCTACCTTGCAAAAACCACCCCCACTCTTGACATACACTGAGGCCAGGTCTACACTAGTGTATGCGTGTGGGCTGAGATGGGAGAGACACAAAATCTTATTAGAAACAGACTGAAAAACCTAGGACAGTTTCCCAGAAGTCACTCTAGGAAGACACTCCCACTTCCCCAGGCACCACCTGAGACTGTCATGGCAGCACATGGAAATATTTCATTACGAGACAATGGAACACACTCAAGCAGCTGAGTGATCTGACCGAGAGGTCGCAGGTTCTTTATAGCCATGCTGGCTGTGAGCAGAAGGGGACCCCCAAGATTTTCACATGGGCTCCCCTCTGGATCTAGATTAAGAGATGGCCGACACCTCTTCACTGAGGGGAGGGGAGCTCTCTGAAGCAGAAAGGAGAAGAGCGTTCTCCCACCTCCCATCACATGCTGAGCTGGGATTGGGCTTCACAGCTTTTCACGCAGCTCTGGGGTTTAATTTAGGGTGCAGGGGGATTTGTTTTTTAAACGTATCAGTTTTCAAATCACCTTTCAAGTGAGCTGTAAAAACTGGTTGGAATGGCTGGACTGGGAAGCCTAGGAGACTAGTGCAGTCTGTTTACCAGCGGAACACGAACAGCAGAAGCAGGGACAACACAAGCTGATCCTGTGCCTACTGCCCCACCTGTGACCTGGCTTGGAAAGGTGTGACCTAAGGTGAAGGGCTAGATCCCATCCCCATCCCCATCGTCAGCCAGTCCTATAGGTGGTGATGGGGTTAAGCGCAGTGTCAAAAACCTGCCTGAGTGGGTCCTTTCATACCATGCCACAGAGCTGGCAGTTTGAGATGGAACTGGTCGCTCTTGGCTTTCAGTTGGTCTCTGCTTTCCACCCACGTCCACACCTACCTACCCACCTGCCCATTTACAAAGCACCTGCCCCTGCAGCCTTGAAGCGCTGGCTCCATGCTCAGTGCAGGCACTGTGGGAAGGGAGAGGATTCTGGAGCCGCGAAGGGGTACAGGACTTACATCGTATTGCTGTGGGAAGTTGCGGATGGAAGGCAGCGGTCGGACGGACACCCACTTCCTCTTTGCTTTGGACATCACCAGTAGGACGCGACGCTCCTTTGTCCAGCTAGAAAATGGGGAGGGGAGAATTAAAACAAAAAGGTAGGGGGGGAAGCAAAGGGGGTTTAAAATATCCCATCACCACACCAGAACCATCACTCAGCCTGCATCTCGCACTCACTGGTAGCTGGAGTGGGACGTGTGTGCACACAGGTAACTACAGCAGACACAGCAGAAGAACAGACTGTAACTCTACAGGGTGAGCCAAAAGGGACCATTTCCTCCCCCCCCACCCCAAACTCTTGTGAGGTGCTGAACACCTGCCGCATTCCATCCCCGGGGTAGCTGAACCGGTCCTGGTCTATACAGTCTGTAAAAAACCACCACCAAGTTAGAACCCTTCAGGGTGAGAGATGCAGTAGAACTGCAGGTCCTCACACACAGGTCCTCACACACAGACACTGCACTGTGAACAAGATCCTAGTTAGGCAGATCACTCTTCCACAGTGTCCTACAAAAGGATCGGAAGAGAGTACTGGCCTGGATTTTTTGCCACAATGCAGCATAGACAGAGAAATGACATCCCAGGAAGGGAAGGCGACGGTCCCTCTCTGTGTGGCACTGAGGAGACCTCTCCTAGAACACCGCATTCACAGAACAAGACAAACAAATTGGATGCATTTCAGAGAAATGCAACAAAAATGATCAAAGGGCTCATTTAAAAAGGATGTCAAGTACACACCATGGCTAAAATTACAACCAATAGTGACAGGATTGCCATCTGCAAACAGCTAAGGTCTGGAAACAAGTTTGGAGAAGAATTGTTTGGCTTGCTCCAGCTGAGTAGAGCTAGGAGAGATGGGATGAACTGAACAAAGGGAAAATGGAGGCTCCCTTTACCGTAGTTTGTAAGCTCCTAGAGAGGGGACCATCTTTTTTTCTCTCTGCAAAGTGCCCTTCCCAAAGACGGCCCTGCCTAAAATGATAAATAATAGAACCTGACAGCAGAAAAATACCCTCTTACCTATCTTTTCCAAACTGTTTTTCTTTGAGACGTGTTGCTCATGTCCATTCCATTCTAGGTGTGTGTGCGCCCACCTGCATAGTAGTCAAAGATTTTTACCTTAGCGGTATCCGTAGGGGTGGCTGCGGTGCCCCCCTTGAGTGCCCCACTCATGCGCTGGGATATTAGGTGCCATCAGCTCTATGCCCTCTCAGCTCCTTCTTGCCGACTACTCCGACAGAGGGGCAGAAAGGCGAGTAATGGAACGGAAATGAGCAACACATCTCGCAGAACATGTACAAAAAGATAGGCAACTGTTCTTCCTTCTTTGAGTCCTTGGTCATGTCGATTCCATTCTGGGTGACTCACAAGCAGTATCAGTGGCGGTGTGCTCGGAGTTCAGAGACATGCAGCTTACAGCACTGCTCTGCCAAAGCCAGCATCATCTCGAGCCTGCTGAGTAAGAGCACACTGAGACGCGAACGTGTAGAGAGACGACCAGGTAGCGGCCCTACAGATCTTTTGGATTGGCAGCTGTGCCAAGAAGGCTGCTGCTGAGTCAAGAGTGCCGTCATGACTGCCTGGCAGAGACACCTTTGCCATTTCATAGCAGTGGTGGAAGCAGGCCGTGATCCAGGACAAAATCCTCTGAGCAGACACTGGGCGACCTTTCATTCTGTCTGTCACCGCAACAAATAACTGCGCTGACTTACAGAACGGATCTGTTTTATCTATGTAGAAGGCCAGCACCCTCCTAATGTCCAGGGTGTGTAGCCAGCGCTCCTTATCTGACGTATGAGGCTTTGGAAAGAAGATGGGTAAGTATATGTCCTGACCAGGATGAAACTGGGAAATTGTCTTGGGCAGAAGCCCTGGGTGCGGCCATGACTGGACTGTATTCTTGAAGAAGGCTGAATAGGGCGGCTCTAAAGTAAGCGCCCTGATCGCGAACACCCTGCGGGCCGACTTTATCATAACCAGGAACGAAACCTTCCAGGAGAGAAGGAGGAAGCCAGAGGCTCAAAGGGAGGCCCCATGAGCCTCGAGAGCATGAGATTCAGGTCCCAGGCAGAGACACTCAAGACCTTTCAAAAACCAAGCCATCATGTCACGGGCAAACACTGCCCTGGAACAGAGGATGGAAAGCCAAGATAGCAGCCAGGTGGACCTTGATCGACGACAGAGACAAACCTTGGAGTTTGAGGTGTAGCAGATAATCCAGGATCTCCTGCCGTAGGGCCTCCTCGGCTCAGATACACCGTTCGGGGGTCCAGCATGTGAACCTTTTCTATTTGGTCAGGTAAGTCGCTTTGGTGGCGGGTTTCCTGCTACTCAGCCAGACTTGCTGAACAAGGGCCGATCGTGTCCGTACAGCCGCGCTTAGCCATGCGGTAGCCAAGCTGTCAAGTGCAACGCCATCAGGTTCAGGTGCAAAAGGCTGCCGTGGTTCTGTGAAGGCAGATCCAGCTGGAGGGACAGCTACAGCAAGGTGGCTATCGGAAGGCTCACCAACATGCCGAACCAGTGCTGGCAAGGCCACACAGGGGCTATTAGGATGATTCTCACCCTGCCTTGCTTGATCTTCACAGGGATCCTGTGAACCAATGGCACTGGCAGGAAAGGCTGCATCAGTGCACCTGACCATGGAACAAGAAAGGTGTCTAATAGGGAGCCCCTGTCCATTCCCTGGATTGAACAGGACACATGGGATTTTCTGTTCTGAAAGATTATGCTGATCGCCTCCAGATGGAGTGGCCACTCGTGGTGAGATGAGAAAGTTTTGCTAAGTTGATCTGCTATGAGGTTCCTGCTTCTGGACAGTTGAGCAACTATCAGACCAACGGCACGCTGCACACAAAAATCCCAAAGGCGGAGAGCTTTTTGACTAAGGGCCGAAGACCTGGCACTGCCCTGCTTGTTGATGTAATACATTGCGGTGTATTGTCCATCAGGATCTGGACCACCCTGTCATTCAGGAGAGTCAAGAAAATTGCAGAGCACAGCTCTGAGATACTCTGTCCAGCAACCCGCAGTCCGAGGTGCCCCAATGGTAGGGATGAAGATGGTTGAGGAAAGAAGAAGATGGATCCAGGGAATTGACTGGGGCATCACTCTCAAGCGCACCTTCAAAATGAGGGTTGCTGGCCCTGGGATGCTTTGCCAGACCCGGCTGCGTGGATGAGCAGATGGCAACAACTGAAGCTTGCGTCTCTATCCCTTCTCCTTCCACACCCCTGATGAGGCTGCCAAGGCGCTGGCAGTGGGGGCAGCCGGAACTGCTTCCTGGCATATGTGGCCATGTCCTTTAACTTGAGCAGCCTCACATCAGTCTGCTTCGAAAACAGACCGTTCTCATCAAAAGGGAGGCTTTGGATCAAGGTCTTCAGACCGCTGAAGAGATGAAGCCAGGAGCTGCGCCTCATGACCATCACCGATGTGACCACCCTAGCTGCTGAATCTGCCGTATTCCACTCCGTCTGAAAGAGCCCCTAGCCACCGCAGTGCCTCCTCCACCAGGGTGCCGAATTCCTGGGCCAAACGCTAAAGGAAGGACTCTTTGAACTTATGGAGGAGGTCCCACAAGTTAAAACTATATCTGCCAGAGAGGGCCTGTTGGTTTGCCACCTGGAATTGCAGGCTGGCTGCTGAATACATTTTTCTCCCAAAAGGGTCCAGCTTTTGGCCTCTTTATTTTTGGGAGATGAACTGGTGTGTCTCTGCTTGTCCTTTTCATTGGCAGCAGAGACAACCAGCAAACCCAAAGGTGAGTGGGTAAAAAGGTACTTGAACCCTTTGGCTGGGATACAGTACTTCTTTTCGGCCCGTTTGGAATGGGAGGGATGGACGATGGGGTTTGCCAGAGGGCCTTGGCAACTTTCGGAATCCTGTCATGCATTGGAAGTGCAACATGTGCTGGGGTGGAGGCTGAGAGGACCCTGAGCAAGATGTCCACCTGCTCGGCCATCTCCTCCACTTCTAGGCCCAAGTTCTAGGTCACCCTTCGAAGCAGGGCCCGGTGTTCTTTTAAAACTGTCCGGCAGGCTGGCCCTAGAGGATCCCGTGAGAGCCTCATCTGGGATTGAGGACGACGACTGTACTGTCGGGAGAGGCTCACATGAGGGAGCGGGGTTTTGGGGTGGACGCTGTCTTCTCTACCCTGACCTCCAAGCAGGTCTCATGCACCGCTGGCTGTTGCTCCGAGGTGGCGGCAGATGAGCGGTGTGAAGGGATCATCGTCGTTACCGGCATGTCCCACGTACTCCAATAAGATCACTGCGCTGCCCACTGGTCTTGCTGCCAAGGCAGCGCCGTAGATGTCAAAGCAGCCTCAGGTGCCCATTTGCACTGGTGGGGTCTTGGCAAGGGGCTGAACTGTCCTTCTGTGCCGGAGGAATCTCCTCCTGGGGGCCACGTTGGGGCTGTCGCCATCTGTGCCTGCCTGCTGACCATTGCCACTGGAGACCGGTGCCTGGTGTGGAGGGATCGGTGCCGATATCAAGGGGACTGGAATTGCAATGGGGACTGTGCCCACTGGGCATGCAACCAAGGAGTGCGCCGAAAGGATGACCAGTAGGAGAGCGAACAGTGCTGGTAGACTGGTGCCTCCCTCTAGGCAATCCGCATTGAGAGGGAGGGGACCACGATCACAGTGCCGGTGACCAAGGGTGAGCCCCACAGGATCTGGGCTGCGACGCCGGAGATCTGCAGTGTGGAGATGGAGAGCGCTGCCTTGTCTCGGGGAATTGGTGGAGCTCCACTGCTCCCGAGGGGTCTTAGTGGCTGGCTTGCCCTTGCAGGGAGCCTTTGCTGCTTCCTATGGCATAGGAGGAGGTCTCTACTCTCTCAGTGCCAGGGGAGCTTGGGAAGGTATCAATGCCGCCAGAAGTTTAGGTACCCTACCGCTCCTGGGAGCCAACGGTGGCTCCTTTAAAGGGCTAAGGGTGCTGACCACATGGCTCCACAGTGGCCGGGAGGCCCAAACTCCTTTGCCCGATGCCCTATAGCCCTTTCTGTCCGGAGCCGGGGAGCCGTGCTTCTTCATTTTCTTTCTGGGCACTGGCGACAGGGAGTGGTGCCAGGGGCGCGCTGTGCACTGATGCCGAGGTATTAAGTGAGTCTTGGCAGGATGCTCGGAAGCCAGACAAAGGGCAGCCTCCCTGAGGAGAGTCCACCAACAAATATCCCACTCTGAGTCCTGGGCCAAACTTTTTTTTACAAATATGGCACTTCTCCTTCACATGTGAGTCCAAGCACTTGAGGCAGCTGCTGTGGGGGTCACTTACAGGCATAGGCCTGTTACAATTTGCACAGGGCTTAAACCATGGAAACCGGGCCGTGCCCCACCTGGGGCCAAGTCCCCGCTGGGACTCTAACTTTTAACTACATTGAACAGCTACTTAACTACTATAAACAACTATTTACAAGGCCCTATGGCTCAAAGTCAGAAGAAACGAAACTGCTAGCCCTTGCTATGCAAGGAAAGGCGCTCCTACTAACCATCAAAGGCAGTAAAAAGTAACTGAGAGGGTGTAGGGCTGGTGGCACCTGATATATTGACATACGAGCGCAGCACCCAAGGGGGCGCCGCAGCCGACCCTACGGACACTGCTAAAGCAAACTTATCTGACGACCGTGCACATGGGTGTGTGCACACCTAGAATCGAATAGACATGAGCAAGCACTCGAAGAAGAAAGCTTGCTAATGGTGATGTCTCTTAAACTGTGGAAGCATCTCCCCAAGGGAATAGTCTGCCAAGATGGAAGCCCTCACAGATATTTCAAAGTAGCCTATATAAAGCACTGGAGAATGAATATATGGCAGGGGGAAATCCTGTAGTGAGGCTAAGGGGAGACAGAAGAGAGGACAAGAACACTCACCAGTGGCGGGCTTTGGCACTACAGTACTTGAGGTCCTTATCTGGCTCTACCACCTGCCCGTTCCTCCAGCATTGGCCACAAACAAATTTCATTTGGAGGTCAAAGCTGCTTGACGTCGGAGCCCGGGGGGCAGCCTGTGAAGGATCACATGAAGAAGCAGGATTCAGGCAAATGGACCTCAACACCCTGCTCCAGTCAGTACTGTGTACAGGCAAGGGTCACGCATCCTTTGCCCTGGGATAGGCACCTTTCCCCATAGGCACTTGTACACTACAGCAAAGAGCACAGTATAAAAGACAAGACAGAGATGGACTGAGCTCTCATATAGCAGTACATCAAGATACCAGATTAAACCAAACCACTGGTCCATTTAGTCTAGTTTCCTACCTCTTGCCATATGAGATAGGGCCACTGATCCCTCCTGTCTGCAGCCTCTCTCTAGCAGTGGCCAAATCCAGATCTTCAGAAGAAGACACAATCACCTCACAATGCATATAAACAGGCCACACACCCTGCTAGCACTGACCGAGGGTTCAATTTGGGCCCACTGGTGCCGTGGGCAGCTGCAGACAAGGGGTGGGGACTCATTCGCAGGGAGGGGAGGGGGCCATCTGCATTGAACTTCCTGGGGATGTTGTCTACCTAGAGAAAACTGTTTAAAGTTACAGTTTGGGCCCCTTAGGAGCTCTGATATCAAAGGAGGCCCCCCGGGCTGCATTGAATCAACCTGTCTCCTGCCACGCTACATCCAGCCACTGCCACCCACTTTTGGGTCACAGCTGGGTGATGCGGATCCCACCTTGTGCCTTTTAACTCCATTCCAGGCTGACTTTCCACCCCTGAGGTTCCTGTGCCCAGAGATGCACAGCTGGACTCAACCCACCAGCCTATTAACCAAAATGTGACTCGAAGCCTGAGGATTTACAGCCCTTACATCATGACCCCTGGCTGAAAGAGTCACAAAATGGCTGTAGTCCTTGCATATGCTGTATTTGTAAGGACATGCTACATGCCTGGCAGACTGGTAATGAAACAAATCGCCAGGACATGGAAATTAGGGTCTTGGGAGGTTGCTACACATTAAGTCAGTCAAAGGGGCTTCAGGTTATAACAGCGCCCATTGTTATGAAGCCAACACAGAACACTACAACAAAATTAGCTACTAAACTGTAGCAACCAAATGAATCAAGACTTTGGCACAGCCATTCTTAGCTTCATTGTTCCAAATAAGGCACCAGACACATTACAAAGGGGAAAAAAAATTCTCCTTCGCACATTTTCCCTCAGCGCCTAGGGACCAACTCTGATGCTGACCTCAGAGGTTGCTCAGCAGCTGGCCACTGTGATGTGGCCCAGTAACTTCTGGAGTTGCTAAGATCTCTGGGAGTCAGGGTAAGTCTACTGCAGATTCCCTAAACCACCTCCTCTCCCACCCACGTCCAGCAGGGCTTTGCTCCTGCACTGCTGCAGACTCGGATCAGAAACTCCTCTGACCAGCTCTGGGTGAACGGCCAGAGAGCCCCACGTCCTCTGGGAGTGAGCCGAGCTCCAGCACTAGCCTGCAGAGCCAGGCCTTTGGCATGTGGCACCTCCTGTGTGAACCTCCTCTTCTCCACAGCATTTCAAGTCAGCCCAGCATTGCGGCCTTACACTATTCTCCAACCAGAGGCATCTAGCTGGTTTGAGGGGTCAATTAGCTGCTGTGACAGTTTAGGTTCCTCCTAACCCCCCATCGGAGATGCCTTGTTCCTGCTCTCTGAAGGACACCCTAAGAAGCTGACCTTGGAGCTATTTAATTTACGGGTGAGAGGAGGGGCTGGCTTACACAGTGCTCCTGGGAAGTTGTCTTTGCCATGCAGCCGAATTATGAAACTGGGTGGATGTTATGCCAGGCTGGATAAAAACAAAGGCAAAAACAAACTTCTCTCTGCTGAGTGGGCTAGCCCTGTCCTAGAGTCTGCAGCAGCGAGTGGCTGACTCTCCTGAGCCTACTGTCCGAACGCTCACTGGTGCCAAAGCTGTGGTGCACTGCCAGGCACGCATGTGGCTTTAATTGATCGCAGGAGTGTCTCTCACTCTTTTTAAAGACACAAAGGATGCCCGGCGTCAGTGTCAGGCTGGGGCGCCGAACAGCTCCACGCCCGTGAGAAGAGATGGCGTGATAAGCAAGCACCTTCCAGCCACACTGACAAGGCATCCCACGTGTCCCACGACAAATGTGGGGACACGGGCCCTGCAGCTCTGTTATGTTGCAGAACGCCACAAAACTCAGCGCCTGGCTGTCATGCAGCTTTATGGGAACGTTAGCAAAGGGGCCTGGAAATTGTCAGCTGGGTCTTCAATCCCCACAGGCACTGACGTCCTCCTGATCCTGGCACTGCACAGGTCACTGCTCTAGGCCTTTAACGATAAGGGGAACATGCATATTCCAGGTGTTATTTCCTCCTCTCCAACCTTTGTCTTTATTGTTTGTACATTGTCCATTTTAGGACCTAATCCCTCTGCTAGGCCGAGGCACCTCAGTTCACAGTGATTCTGAGGGGAGCTGAGGATGCTCAGTGTCTCACAGGACTGGTCCCTAGCTTTCCAGCTCTGCAGGAAGGGAACTGGTTCTTATAGTCTCTACGCTGCCAACAAAGTATTGCTGCTCTGTCACCCAGGCATGGCCCCTCCTCAATATGCTGCAGATGGAAGCAAAGACCCCCTTGTGGCAGGAGGGTTTAACAAGGCCTCCCCTGGCGCCTTCAGTGGGGTCTGTACGCCAAGGCCTTACTTGGCGGCATAGAGACTCTGCTCCTACTTTTCTCACCTTGTCAGCCGCACCAGGCAATGAAAGGAGAGAGAACTCTGTGTTCTAATGCAAGAGCAGCTTTAATCTGACCCGAGGGTGGGGCTGGGCTCAGATGGTTACTCATCAGCTGGGCTCTGCTCCACCACGCAAGCCACCACCACCACCAAAGAGGGCAAGTGGTTAGGCTGCGGCTGCCTGACACCACCCAGACCCTACAGCTCAGAAGGAGGCAAATGTGGAGCGGCGCCCTCTGTGTAAACACTCCTCTCCAGGGTCAGTGCTGCCTTGAAAGCCTGGCGGGGAGAGGAATACGACCAGGGGGACAGGCAATGCCTTTCATCTGCTCTGCCCCCCCCCCCCCCCCCAGCTTCCCCTGGGTTGGTTGGCATGACCAGCTTCACCAGCACCTGAGCTTGCATGTCCCCTGGAGTGGTTTTTAAATGGGCTCCTCCACCCTAAAAGGTGTGTTTGAACCCGGCACCAGTATGACAGTTACTGTCCCCCACAGGATCTGGTTTGTGTTAGCGGGACGTCCTCCTTCCCTGCAGAGGGGACACGGGCGGAGGGGAGGGCGGGGGCAACACAGGGTCATGTGCTCGCCCCCCCCCCCCCCGATTTCTTGGCCCACCTCTCTCCGGGACGCCTAGCAGCGAGGAGGCAGCGGCTCGTCCTGGCGGCAGCGCTCACCACGTGTCTGTGCAGCGCAGGGAGGGAGGAAGCAGCAGTGTGGTTGTGGGGTGAGCTCCCCCATCTGCTACATGGGGCTGCTTCTCCTTCCCTCCTGCTGTCCCAGTGCTTCCCGCTGCTCGCTTTGCAGGCTGCCCGCTGAGGTGAGCCAGGGGCATCTTCGAGACTGGGAAGAGGAGCTGAACATAGTGCCCAGCGCCAGGCAGCTCAGGTGGAACCCCTGGGTGAGCGAGGGGAGCAGGCTGGGGGAGCAGGCTGACCCTGCTTCTGCAATGCACCCCCAACAGCAGATTGCAGCTGCTGGGAGTGTATTGAAACAGCAGCAGCCTCCCAAGTGTCTATTAAGGAGAAGGCGATTTGGGGTGTGATATCCCCGCTAACAAAACATTGCTGATAATTCTGCAGCTTCTTCTTAACTGAATCTAGCCAGCCCCAAGCACCATCCCAACTGTGTTCAAGCTCTGCAAGGGACTGGCCAGCCACAGGGCAGAGAGCAGGAGCAGGAGGAGGAGGAGGAGGAAGTTGCTGGTGTATGTTGTCTAATACAGATCAAGTTTTAGGGGATGGAGGCAGAGGCAACATGAAGGGCGGTGACGTGCCCCCACT
>ML677350.1:783333-846619 GCA_007922305.1 Dermatemys mawii
CTAGAATAAGTGTGAGTAACAGCTCCTGAACCACAAACCAGTCCGAGGGTCCCCGTGGCTTCTTACCGTGCTGCTGGTGGCTTTGCTGGCATGCGCCTCCATCAGCTGCCAGTACTTTTTAGACTCCTGGACAATATCTTCATGGGTCATCCCTGAGGACGACAAAGCAGAGACATGACTGAGTGGCCCATACCAGTCTGCTGACCCTGGCACCCGAGTGTCAAAGGCATCAAGGAGGAAAGGAGTGTGGTGTGGCTCCTTTCCCATCACCAGTCCCAGACTCTGCTTCTAGTAATGCTGTAGGTTCACCACAGGCCAAGAGAGTTCACATTTCCTTCACACTCTCTCTCTCACCCATGTGAATCAACACTCCAGAGGAGAGAGAAGAATTCAATCTCCATGGCTCAGTCATGATGTCTTTGGCCTTCCTGCTGAGACAATCACTGGCTCCTTTGCTGGCAATTGTTAAGATGTGGACACTTGTCCTACAAAATCTTGATGAAGACCCACCAAATGATTTCACGCAGAGCGCTGACCAGCCAGCAGAGGTCACGCACATTACTACCAACCTGCGGCTGGGTTGGAGCTGGTGTCTTAAGGATGAAAAGCTGCATAGAGTAGAACATCAGAGTTAGGGACACCTCAGAAATGGAGGTTGCCCATAATTCTGAAATATCCGTAACTCCGAACAAGATGTTACAGATTTCAGTCATAGGTGAGGGTGTCGGGGCTTCTGATTCTCAGAGCTTCATCCCTGCAGGAGGCACTGGGGCATGGGAATTTAGCTACAAGGGGGCTGGGAGGGGGGCCAGTTTCAACCCCAGAGCTCTCTCCATAGCTAAAGCTCCGAGCTCCTGAGCTCTCACAAAACAGAGCCCCAGTGCCCCCCAAACCTAAAGCCCTGAGCCCTGGTGCTCCAGAAGGTCAGAAATCCTGACCACCCCGTGCCCAGATTCCTGACCTCCCACCCCTGCAACGTGCAGCTGCAACCCAACCTCACCCCCCCCCACCCTGAAGCCCTGAGCCCCTGCACTAAAGCCCCGATGCAGTAAATATTTGGGGGGGGAGGATGTCTGTCTCTCTCTCCGCTGCTGCCTGATGACTTCCGGTTCCAGAGGGCGTCTGGTTGACTGATAGGAACTCTGGTGTCCCTATCTTTGAGGTTCTGCTGTACATCACATTCCCCTGAGTCAACGAGTCTCTCATCAATCTTGAAAGTCTAAGCTAATTCCTGGCTCCCAGATTCAGTCTGTCTGTTTATGGAAAGTCACCCAGTTTTGATTAGGGATTTAACAAATCCACTTAAAACCAAAACCCAAATAGCAGACCATACATTTTACTGGATTCCAACTCCTCCCACTAACAAGACATTCACATATTTGGTTGAAGATAAACATCTACAGTTTTTGTACCAGTATAGCTATATTGGTTAGGGATATGGTTGTTTACTAGTATAGCTCCTAGTGTGGACAGTTATGTTGGTATAAAGATAGCTTTTCCTGTACAGGAAGAGGAATAAGCATATTTATACCAGGAAAAACATGTCCAAGAGGCTGTGGCACTTAACTGTAGTAGTGTAGGTAAAGCAATACAACTTGTGTGTGTAGACAAGCCACAAGGGCTGAGCTACACCCAAACCGTCACTAAATAACTAAATTAGGTGTAATTCACACCACGTAGTACTTAGCTGCAAATCTGTGTGTAGACACTCTTGTTTCAAAAAAGAATGTCCTATTTCAATTTTGCTACAGCTGGTAAGAAAGACTCTTACATAAACATTGCCTTGGTCACAACTTATCTCAGGAGCTAACTCCTTGATGGGTTCAAGGATCTGAACCAGAGCATTTGTCAACACTACCAGCGTGGAGACAACCAACCAGCATTAAGATTCTCAGAGCACCAAACAGTGAGAACTTGTTAATCTTCTAGCAGGCATACAAGCATGTAGTCAGTGGAGCACTATGTGGGGTGAGACATCTTTAACTAGCTGGGTTAATGCCAAGCTTAATTATCTCAGTGCCGTGCAACTTAGAGACGGCGTATGAAGGATGTTTAAGATGTGTGACCGACCTCCAATTCACTGAAACGCAAAACACCAGACGGTTGCTTTAATAAAGCCCCACTGATACAGAAAGGCAGCAAAGCTGTCTATACTACAGTCACTGAAAGCTACTGTTATGTTAGGGCTTGGCTTTTACACTGACATTTTACAGCGCTCTAACTTGCTGGCTCAGTGGTGTGAAAAATCACCCCCCAGAGCATGGCAAGTCTGAGCACTTCAATGCGCTAGTGTGGACAGGCTCTGAGCGCTGGGAGCTAATCCCCTCGTGGAGGTGGATTACCAGGAGCACTAGGAGAGATCTCTCCCAGCACTCGCATGTGACCACACTCGCACTTCAAAGTGCTGCCGGGGGAGCGTTCCCGCAACAGCCCTTTGAAGTTTCCAGTGTAGCCATGCCCTTACCTTCGCTATTACAAAGTACCACGTGAATGCTCTCTTGGCTCTGAGAGCCTGTGTGGTCCAGAGGGTTGAAAGCCAGGAAACGCTATACTTCTAATGACCTGCTGTGTGGCCCTGGACAAGTCAGAGTATTCTGTGCCTCAGTTTCCCCATCTATGAAATAATACCGTCTGGCGGGGCTTTCCAGGCATGTTGGGGCATTCATTTTGGTAAAGCGTGTACAGTGCGTTCAGGAAATCCAAAGCATTAGGTAAGCATTTTTATTTTTCAAGCACACCCAGAAATGCCTCTAGAGCAGCAGCTGCCCTGTGTTTGGTACTCAACCAGCAAGACATTGGTTTATCTCCTTGTTGATACAATGTGGTGTTCACACCCAGGAAAGCCTGGAGAATGTCATTCTGGCTCCTCTTCTCCCGGCCCTCATGCATTCTGCAATTCCAGACTGTAGGGTAAAACCAACCTCTTCCCAGGTTGATCCTGTTCAAAAATCTTTTTAAATTTTAAAATTACATTTCTTGACCTTGTGGTTGTGTAAAAAAACGTTCCAAGTGCAAACAGTGCTGTCCTCCTGAGTCTGCCAACAGCCTGAAACAATGGCTCTGAGGGGTGTGAACTGCCCAAGCACCTCAATGGGACAGGAATGCTGAAACCTAAAGCCAACTACTTAAATTTTGACATTGTCGGCTTTTTCACCATCCTCTGTACCCTCTACCAGTATGGAGGGCAGCTGCCTGGGGAGTCCAAAAACACCCAAGTGTTGGATGGTGGCAAAAGAATGCACACTACCATCTGCTGCTTGCCAGACGATTGCCCCCATCTGGCTGTGATGGCCCAGGCATGTGTGTCCTCCAGGCTTGACGAGTGCAATTCATCAGCCCTAGGACAAAGTCTGAGAAAACTTAAGCGGCTACAAAACGCCGCAGCCCACCAGCTTAGCAACATGGGTTCCTGAACACATCACTTCCAATACAGCCACGCTTGCACTGGCTCACCAGGGAACAGAGTCTAAGTCAAGCTCTCAGCCTTGCTGGTCAAAGCTCTCCATGGGATTGGCCCTAGGTCCCCACGAGATCCCCTCTCCCTCCATACCCATGAACTGCCATGGTAGCTACATTTCACTGGGACCATCAGCCACCGAAGGACAGGCTCTTGAGTGAGCCATAGACAAAACTTTCCCAGGGACTGTCCCTAGATAACAGCACTCGCTCCTGCAAAGAGACAGGAATGAGCATGGAGCGAGTCCCCTGAGCAACTAATTGAAAAACCCACATCCTCTCCTCACACACAGACACACACTCACTCGCACCCAGGCCGAGGAGAGGGAGGGAGATTATATTTGTTCTCTCTCTTTTTATGTGCTCAGGAGGTATTTAAATACTATAGAGCCCATCAGTCCAACAGGCCACACAAGCATCTTGAGAGGCAGGCAGATATTTCTGTGCTTTCCCCTCCAGATGGGCACCAAGTGGAACTGTCACAGGTTTAGAAACCTGCCTAAATGGGTCTCCTCATTTCAGCCGAACTCCTTCAACCACACTGCTGGGTTCTCCGGGAACCGTTCCAATGCAGGAAAAAGAGTCGGGCTTCGTCCTGGGACAGGGCAGTGAAATTCTCTGCTCAGCGTGCAGTGAGTCAGAGAATCAGACAAAGCAATTGGAGGGGAGAGAAAAATCAGACTGAAGAGATCTCCAAGCCATTATGTAAGTGACCTGAATTGAAGAGCACGCTCCAAGAGGGACGGACAGCCTATTGCCAAGTACTTAGATTTCATCACAGCCTCTTGGGTGGGAGTGGCTTTATCAACGGTTTTTTGAAAGTTCAAAGAAATCCCACTGGTTACTACTATTCTGCGAATGTGTTCAAAGAAGCGAAACATCAGAGGGGCCCGATTTCCTTTCCCAGCAGCTGCACTGGCTTGTCCCTGCCATGTCCCGATCATCTCGCTGTTCTAGGCTTCTGCTGCTAACGACCATTTCCTCCAACACACGTGGTCCTGAGGTAGAAGCTCGCTGGGTTAGAATTCCCAGGCCTGCCCCTAGACAGACAAACCTGGCAATCGCACTGGAAGGGCCGACCTCCCAGTCGGAGCATTTCAAGGTCCCACCTCTATCTCCTACAAGTTGAGAGAGGGAAGGGAGGGGAGGGAGTGTATGTATGGGAAAGCGAATGTAAAATTTCTTGAACTCTGCCAGTCCCTGCTGCCAGGCCCTCTCTCTGCCCCTAGTGGCCCAATATAAGTACATGCTCTCTCCTTCGCTCCCCCCGCCTCCCAAAGCCACACCCACCGGCACACTTACCCGAGTACTGCTGCAGCAGCCAGACCTTGAGCTCGATGAAGCTGTGAGCGAAGTGGCAGCTGTCCTCACGCAGGCAGCCGTAGCGCACCTCATGCCGGCACACGTCAAACTGGAAGTGCTCCTGGAACTGGCGGATCTTAGAGTATTTCAGGGAGGTGGAACGCACAATATGAACCAAACACCTGCAGTGGGGAAATGGCCGAGCCAGAGAAACAAAAGGGATCAACGAATTGACTCTTCACCATTCCTCCCCCAACAATTCACTGAGCCGGCTGAGGCACGGGTGGGTATTAAAGCCAATCTTA
This sequence comes from Dermatemys mawii, assembly GCA_007922305.1. Taxonomy (NCBI): domain Eukaryota; kingdom Metazoa; phylum Chordata; order Testudines; family Dermatemydidae; genus Dermatemys; species Dermatemys mawii. The sequence goes on from ML677350.1 coordinate 788,397, forward strand.
GGAGTCACTAACAGCCATTTGCATGGGTGGATCCAAGTCCTGGGTCATGCCTTGTCCCCAACCCTGGAGCACTTCAGGCAGACACCTTGCACCACCTCGTTTAAAATATCTGACCTCTGAGTCCCTGTGCAGCATAGGTCAGATCCAAGCTCACTGGAGTAAACTCATTGGGGCCTTTCCACAGACATCAGTGGGTTCTGCTTTGGCTCCAAATCCCTTGGCACCAGGTGTCAGACAGGCAGCACAACAGATCACAGCTTGTGCTTTCAAGTGCCACGGATGAGAGGAAGAAATGAGCAAGTAACATGAGCTGGCTGGGCACTAGTGGGGTTACTCTGGCAGGCACTGCCTGGGCCACTTCACTCACTTGTTGTCATAGAAGCTGTGTTTGGCAGCAAGGTTGGAGCAGACAGCTGGAGAGTCCTTGGTCCCTTTGCTGATTATCCGGGGTTTGCTGTCAAAGCAGATCTGAGAAGGGAAGAATCAGCACACTAGGAAATCTCAGAGAGCAGGAAAAAGGAGAGATGCTGCCAGAGATCTCACCCAGACTGGGATAATTTCATTTGGAAGGGAGAAGAGCCAGGGGGAACTTATTCAAGAGGTCCAAAAATTAGAACAAGCCTGATGGAAACTTCAGCAGTAGAGCTGCTTGGAAACTAGTCAACACATTTTGCAAAAACTTCCAAACAAAATATTTAGCTTTTTTTGACATTCCAACAGTTTTTTCTTCACTGTTGGAAAAATTTCAACCAGGTCAACTTATAAGACCCTTCTTTTCATCCAAAAATGCAAAAGCAAGGGGAAGTGATTGGGGAAATTAAAGGTGAGTAAGTCATGTTCATTTACACACACAGTCACCCTGGGGAACAAGCTGCTGCAGGTCAAGACAGAGAGGGCCAGATCCTCAGTTGACGTAAATCAAAGTAGCTCTATGAGCTTCAAACAGCCTGTGTTGTGCAGGGGGTCACACTACCTGACCACAATGGTTCCTTCCGGCCTTAGAATCTATGAACCAAGTGACACTAATTTGCTTCATCCGGGGATTTTGCCCATCACGTGGTTATGGTTTTTCAAACAGCTGGGTCAAAGTTATGATTATTAACAACGTTGCTAGACATGAAAGCCCAGGGCAGTCAAACTGCATGCTCTGGTGTGAGCTGACTCCCGTGCAGGGGGCGGGGAGGAGTTACCCCCTCCCACAGCATCCCACAATTGCTCAGGTACATCAAACTGTTCAGCTTTGTCACTTTCCTCTGAAGCAACAGCGGCTGGCTGCTTCTGGAGGCCGGATACTGGCCAGGATGGAGCAATGGTCCGGCTGCATGCTGACAGCTGATCTAGGGTGGGATGCAGCCACGGGTGAAAGTAAATCTAATGACTTACCGGTACAGGGCAGGATCCAGCTCTGGCCCCTGGAAGGGGCGGGGCCTCAGGTGAAGAGGTGGGGCTGAAAGGGTCAGAGCCAGCCCCAGCCTGCCCTGTTTGGTAAGTGCTCCCTCCTCCCCTCTCCCCCTTCGAGGTAACAGTGGCAGCCAGGGGCTATTTAAAGGACCCAGGGCTCCCCTGCCCCAGCCCTTTAAATAGCCGCCAGATCCCTGGGGTAGCGGCGGCGGGGCTCCTGCGGCTATTTAAAGGGCTGGGGCAGCAGAGGCAGCTAGAACCCCGGGCCCTTTAAATAGCCCCTGGAGCAAGCCTGCTACCCCATGGCTCTGGGAGCTATTTAAAGGGTCCAGGACTCCCCTATTTCTACCACCCAAGTCCTTTAAATAGCCGCAGGAGCCCTGGGGTCACGGTGGGGCTCTGGTGGCTATTTAAAGGGCCAGAGCAGTAGAAGCAGCAGGAGCCCCATGCCCTTTAAATAGCCACCAGAGCCCCGCAGCCACTACCCCAGGCCTCTGGCAGTGGGGCTCTGGTGGCAATTTAAAGGGCCTGGGGCCCCAGCCACTGCTGGAGCCCCAGGCCCTTTAAACTGCCCTCTGGGGAAGCCGGGCCATCCTGGTATGGTGCACCAGCTCTTGCCGGTATGCCATACCGGGGCGGACCAGCTTAGTTTCACCTCTGGATGCAGCGGAAGGGAGTCTGCCTCTTTCACGCACTTACAGTAGAGTTACATTTTGGGTTTGCACCACTAAAGCAGGCACTCCTATCTGCAACAACTGGGAATGTGAGAGGTTTGTGCCCACAGATCACTCCCGAAGGAAACAGTGCTCCCCCTCCTCTTCCTCCCTGTACCTCACAGAGGAAGGTGAAGATGCCCTGGTGTTCCTTCAGGAGCTTGGCAATGGTCAGGTTGCCCCGCTTGATCCCTCCCAGCGGGTCAAAGAGGAGGTCGCGATTGAGTGTTCCCTTCCTTTCCTCCGTCCACACGTCGATCTCCTCCTGGTGGTACGCGAAGGTGCAGTTATCCCCGTACTTACAGTCCTGCTTGTTAATCATATCTACAAAGCAACAAAGAGCAGAGCACCCCAAACGGAGGGGGAGGGTCAGGTCAGAAACTGAGCTCGCCCTCGTCCTGCTCCCCACAACTCACAAGGAGCTAAAACTGAAGAGTTAAGAAAGACACCAAGCCTGAGCTTTTGGCCCTTCATTAGACACCTTACAGTTATACCACCTCTGAGACAAGTCTGGTTACACCTCATACACTGAGCAAGGTCGGGCCTGGTCTGGCCTAGGATGGAGAACTTCTTGGGAAAGCTCCAATGCTCTGCAGCAGAGTTGGTTAATCAGCAGGAAGGGCTCTGGCCAGAACCAAAGTCCCAGCATGTGCTGGTGAGAGCAGTATTAGTAGTTAAGTGCCGGTGGGAGACAGGGTCTCTGTCTCAGCAGGGCACCTAAAACTGGTTACTTTGAGAGAAGCAGACTACAGTCTTGCCATTCCCCCCGACCTGCGAAATCTCCAGTGGCCAATTGTTTCGCTCTTTCCAAGCCGTCCTGTACCCAGAGCGATAGCACCAGCTGCTGCTCCACTGTGCGAAGCTCCCGTTTTCTACCGTGTGTTACGAGTTCATCCGTCTTGTCTCTGGTTCTCACTCCTCCTCCCAACCCCTGAAACCCAGTGATCATTTCACGAAGGAGCACGAAGGCTCCAAAGGGAGCACGTGATCCCTGCTGAAGCGCCCCTGCTACCTTTGCCGGCATATGCCTCACAGCCCCTCCACCCCCACAGCTCACCTTTGCACAGATAATAAGATCCCACAAAGTTGGTTTTGGTGGGGCGGGGCCGAATCCTCTTCCAGGTCTTGTCTTCAGAGCTTCGCAGTCTCCCCAACAATATGTCCCGTTTGCACTTGTGCTCCAGGCCTTCCCGGTAAGTATAGTCACCGGCCTTGGGGCCTATGGAAAAGGAGGAGCCGATCAGCAAGAGGGAAAACAATCCCCAAGCACACGAACTGCTGCGGGTGTCACAAGCACATCACCTGTTTTGGGGTAGCAGAGGTGGCAGGCTTGTTTGAAGATATGAGTGGATGCCAGGGGGTTCTTCACAAGCAGGGCAGTGTTGGGCATCACCACCTCTGGCTGAGACTGCAGGAGCTCTGCCCCCTTGGGGATGGTAGGGTGACTCACCCCACTGAGGCTGACCTGAAAGACAAAAACCACACACATCCCTCTTCTAAACCTCACAGCCAATGGACTGAAACTGGCCCCCCGACTAACACGAGGCCCATTCATGCCCCTGCAAACACACAACAAATCATGCTCATGCCTCAGCAAGATGGTCGCCACCAGCAGCAGGCAGCTCAGAAATGGCAACAGGACCACCAGAGTTGTGTTTTCAAATACACTCAATGGACAATTTATCTGCAGCAGAGAAGGACCCTTCCTTCCTCACTGAAGGGCCAGTAACTCAGGGGACAACAGCCCTCTTTTCATTCTCTCCCCCACCTTCAGCACAATGAGCTGTGCCTACCACGGCACTTGAACAAAAGAACTAACCCTGCCGCGCAACGTGTCAGACAGAAAGACGACAGGAAGGATGGAGGTTCAACGATGCCCCAGCCTCACTCAATAACCTCGTTTAGACAAAAACAATGAGGATCTGATGAAGTGGGTTCTAGCCCACAAAAGCTTATGCCCAAATAAATGTGTTAGTCTCTAAGGTGCCAAAAGGACTCCTCTTTGTTTTTGCTGATACAGACTAACACGGCTACCACTCTGAAATCTAGTTTAGACAGAGGCTGATCATCCCATCCATAGAGCTCCTGAGAGGAAATGCCTTAACACAACCTCAGACCGGGTAAGACCAATGTACAAGCCCATGCATGACAGAGACCGGAATGGAGCATTTAACTCCATTCACACCCCAATAATCCAGTGGGGGAGAGGACAAAGAGGGAAGGGGAAAATGCTGTGCTACCACATATGGAGAAAGGACTCCATACAGCCTGGCCATCACATGGGGTGAGCGGGAAGGAGGTTACACACACAGGCCAGGGTAACTGAAGCCACCAGATTTTGGAACTGATTAAGAAAGGGCCCAAAGTGCAAGAATAGCCCTGTACCCTTCCCACTCCCATGGCACACGGGCACCTTGGTACATCCAACGGGGGGTAGCAGCTCACTCACCGCAGGAGATGGTTTCTGGTTGCCAGCAGCGTGTCGCAGTTCCTGAGGACCAGCTTCTTCTGGGCAGAGGAAGAAAAATCCCAAACACACACATCTCACTTTCGGAAGCTGCTCTGATGCCCGAGACACAGATTTAAGCTTGTTCAACAGTTTTTTTAATTCTTTTCATCTTCCAGGAACATTCAGTAAGTACCAAGGGCAGAGACTTGAAAACCTCTGCAAGAGCCGCCCCTTTTCTGAAATCCCTGAAGGCAACAGAACCTCACTGCCAGCTGCCTGAAGGGCGCTTTTCACAAACAGCAAGGGACCAATGGAATTCAGCACAGACGGGAGCCAAAGTTCCAGCACAGTCCTCCCCGGGCAACCTCTTCTCCACTTGTGATGCTCCAGCACTCAGTCTGCTGGAATGTCCCCATGGAACCTACCTATGCCCCAAGGGGCTGAAACCTCTTTACCCCATCCCCCTCCAGAGCCCGGCCCCACAGAACATGACTGGAGTGCTGTTTGGACTGTGACACTGACTGCCCGCAGAAATCAAAGGAGGCAAAGACTGACTAAACCATCTAGTCCACCACACCCTGCCCAATGCAAAATCCTGCCCTATGGTAGATTGGCCAAGATTTTGCCAAAGTCTGTTTTAAATGACTTGGAGTAAAAGGGCTCCCACTACTTCCCTTAGGATATCACTCACACTCAAAGAGATCTCTGTGTCAGGCAATGTTTTTTTCATATCAAGCCTGAATGTCCCCTCATTACTCTAGCTTTACCCCCTGGGATATCCCTGAACAACAGCTTTCCCTCCTTGGTGTCTATACCCTGCAGATCCTTGTAATCAGCGGTCATTCCCCACCACCACCACACCCCCATTATCACTCAGACAAGCTGTGCTGCTATTTAGTTCTTCTAATCTTTCCTCCATCTCAGTCAATTCTCTGGAATCTTTATAGTCTCTCTCTTCTCTGGCATTGACATCTGCCTGTTGTGGAGATGCTCAGAGCTAAACACAGTGTTCTGGGGGCACTGTCACACCCATAAATGCCTGCCACCCCCACTCCTCTGTGCCTTGCACCTACCTACAGCAAAGGAATCCAGGGCATCCAGTGAGCCTCTGCTAGTCCCAAAGGCATCCAGGGCATCGAGCCGTGGCTCTGTGTACGGGAGCAGGTCCAGTGAATCCAGAGAATCCAAGGGGGAGCCACCACTGCCCCCTGTGGGCTCAAAGGCATCCAGGACGGAAGAGGAGAGCTGCTTGGTGGGATCCATCACTAGGCCGAAGGAGGCAGGTGGCAGTGGATGTTGATTGATTGGGATGTTGGCTGTCACCACAGGGGGCAGCAGAGGGGTTCCGCCCGGAAACACGGGGATCAGCTGGGGCATCTCAGTAGGCAAGTTGGTGGGAATGGTTCCCTGGACGAGGGACTTTGAGAGTTGGAAGGTAAAGGGAGCACAGAGAGCATGTTAGAGAAAGGACTGGAGGAAGCCTGTGTCAGAGAGACGGGTGGATGGACAGAGCACACTACAGCAGCAAGTATAACAAGGTCTCCCACTCCAGGGTGGACAGCACTTAACTTCAGAGCAATAAGTCAGCATCTACCCTCCAGGCCCATTTCCACCCCCCACACTGAAAAGCAGGGTCGGGAGGGGGAAAGGTGCTAACTTCATTCCATTGGAAACTAGCCCCTCCATCTGGATTTATGTATTCCACTCACACCAGGCCTTCCAGTAAGCCAAGATCTAAGATGGGCTCCTTAGAGACACACAAGCCAGCGATGGGAAGAAAGAAAGGGACCGAGCACACACTACTAGAGGAACATGCGACAGGAAGGAGAGAAAGAACGTGCTCTAAAGGATGGATTCAGAACCCGACCGGAGCTCTTACTAGAGGGTACTGTGACCCATCAGCCAGGGAATCCAGAAGAGAGTCCAGTTCTTCCCCAATAACCTCCCCATCTGTGAAGTCCTCCACACTCTCGGGCACGGGCAGGGATACGTAATCCGGAGAATGGAGCAGTGTGTCGGCAGGGAGAGAGGTGGGCAGGCCCTTTGCATCCATGTCAGAGGCTGAAAGGAATGCGCCCTCGCTCACAGGGATGGAGGTGGCGAGGGGAGCAGGGATGCACTGCAGGTCCATGGAGAAGTCTGCAAGGGGGCGGGGGGAAGGGAGACACAAAGCCAGTCACATGGCACCTGGAGGTGAGTCCAGCACAGCTTGGCCAAAGAACACAAGATGTACAACTTAGCTGAACCTCAGGCACTTAGCAGGTGAAACCTTTAGGGACTGGCGGCTCCAGTTTCAGGGATTCTTGGCCTTTAGTTTTTGTCTCAGACCTCCCGAAGGCCTTCGCAGAATAGCCAAACAATGGTTCACCTCCCATGATGATGCCTGGGAAGTGTCTGCAGGCCAAATCTTAGTCTCACTGAAGTCAATGGCAAAACTGCGATTGAATTCAGTGGTGTTCAGTCCTAGCCCCATGAGTCCAATTACTCTATACCCCATTGTCCGTTGCTTTTTAAATGCTTCTGAACTGCCTGCTCCTGCAGGGTTCAGTTGTCCTCCCAGCACCTCTGCTCCCTGCAGCCCCTCTGTCCCCCACTGAAACCCTCTTCCCCTCAGGCTCTCTAAGTTCTGAGCTTTCCTGTGGTGGAAGAAAAGGACACACACAAACCCTGACTGGGGAGGGGAGCAGGGTAAGGAAGCCCAGACAAGCCTCCCAAAGATCATACAGAATACTGGGTCCCCCAACAAACATTATAAGACTCACCCGATGCCCTTGCCAGAGTGGTGCCTCACTCTTGAGTACCCCTCCCCTTAATGTCTCCAGGAAACAGGCCTCCCGCCTTAACGATCTTTACTGCATTCCTGAGGCTTTCCTCAGTAGTTTTAGGGGCGAGCAGGGGAAGGAGAGTCAACTTTCCCTACAGCTTCCTTCACCCTATGGCCCAGTGTTCTGACTATTCGAAAATGAGGCAATTCCGCGCCTCCACCCACCTCCCCAAATACTCTGTTACGGTGAAGTTAAGGTAGCAAGCACACATTTGTCATCTGAGCACGCTCTATCCTGCAAAACTGTTAGAGTTTACAAAGAAACAGTCCAAACGTTAGACCCCCAGGAGATGCAGAGTTACACATGTAAGTCTCAAACCACGCACCCAAACTACCTTCATTCTGCCCCCGTAGCGATGCCTGAAAAGAAAAAAAATCAGAAAAATACCACCACCTTCTCCATCCACTACAAAGAGTTTCATGTTCAGAGATTCCAAAGCCAGAAGGGACTGCTGTGAGCATCTAGTCTGACCTCCTGTGTAACGCAGGCCACAGAACCTCCCCAAAATGTTATCCACAACCCCAAAACTAGAACGTCTTCATCTCAGCTGATTAGTGATTGGGCTGCTTTATGGTATTACACACATACCAGTTCCTGATCAGACAAATGGCAAAGCGAAAGCAATCATTCTTCACTCTGCATTAACAGCCCAATTCTACAACATCCTGAAGGTTCATAAGAGACCCTCATCGTCTCACAGGTCTGGGTCTTATGATTCCATGTGACAGTCCATTATTCAAAAGTCATTAAGCACAGAGCTAATGTGTTTCCAAATACAAATTTCAGCCACCCAGACCATAAAAAGGGGCCCTTTAAGGGGGCCCAGCAATATTTAGTGCGCTTCACAAATCTCCATGCTTAATATTGTGGACATTTATGCAAGGAACAAATAAAAACCAATGTGCTGTGGAACATGGTTTTCAATACGCTGTTAAGACGGGTTGGTGTGAGGCTGGCATTTCTATGAGGGCTTAAGTTAAGGTAGTTTAGTACCTGGCAGGAGGAGTGCAAACTTGCAATTTTCACTCTGCATTTCCTGGGATTCTAAACATATAAGGCTCCAAATCTACTGTTCTTGGAGGGTAGCGTGTATTCAAAGCACTGCTCTGTGTCTACAATCTTAACTTGAAAGTTGTTTTGTTTGGGAATGTACAGCAGAATCACATTTGTTCAAACCCAGCTTTAGAGCTGAAAACAGATTATATCCCCACGTGTTTGTTATTTGCATGGATTAGTCTCCATTTATCCAGAAATATGACATGTCCTTCATCCTGCCTGGATAGCTAGAGTTCTACTCTACAAGTTTGTCCTAGTAAGTGCCTTCTGAACCTGATTTTCCCCTCTGTCAGTGTCTTAATAGTTCACTGAGGATTCTGAAGACGTGAAGAGAAACCAATTTAAAGCACAGCACCTCCATACACTCCTGCTCCACACCACATCCTGCCCCCTTCCCCGCCGGGCTGGTCTCTTCCAGTCTCCAAAGTCAGGACGCAAAAGAGGTCCAAATGAAAACAAAGCAACTATTAATCCAGCCAACCTGGGAAGGTGCCTTACTGCTGCCATGAGAAACAGAAAGGAGAAAGCTTTACCTGTTTCAATATCATCTATGGAGCCCAACCCGTTGGAAGTCATCTGCAAGGTAGAGAGGAGGAGAAGAACAACCCATTACTACAAAGACATCTTTTGAAAGGTTTTAGGGATTCACAGCTCCAAATCTCCCCTCCCAAATATTTTCAGTGCAGTCTCCTGCTGCTTCCCTCCTTTCTCCCCGCCCCTCTCCCACCTTTCAATGCTGGAACAATTAAACTGATGTACTGTGAGACCACTATTCCACCTCACCTGGTATTTCACCTTCAGAGGAATGAAGGTTTTGGTCATGGCTGAAGTAACAAATCCCCATAACACCTGACCTTCTCAATAATTCTGCACATGGGATTGCATGTAGATGAGAATATTCCTTCCTGATTCCCAGAGCCAATCTGCTAGCCCCACAAAGCATGAGATCTGATTAGCCTTATCTTACATAACTAGCCTTTCTTAACTTACATATCTTTCCATTTAATAACCACTAATTTTTACAGCAAGACTAAAAACAGGAAACGGTTCCCACCAAAACAACCGCTGACTGTGAGCGCTTGGCAAGGAATAGATGGGCAACTTCACAGAAGAATGAATGGTGCTGCTGGAAATAATTTTCCTAATAATTTTATTAGGCCTACTATGACTCCGTTTCCACACAAACATTCCTCTGATAGTCCAAAGGCCACTTGGTGTTGGTTATATCCAAAACACAAACATAAGCAAATATACCTACATCCTATACTCCATAACAATACAGTTGTAAGTATTTTGGCCAAACAGGCTCCGGTTCAGGAGACAACTTCCCATCATGGCATTACTCTGACAAAGAACCTGTAGAAAACATTGCCTTTTATATACTCTAACAAACAAATGATGTCACTGCTGGTTAGTGGACCTTGGCAAAGGCCAGATGAAGAGGCTTAGAGCAGAGCTCTATCATCTGCCCTGGTTGAGACAAGATTAATGAGTGGGCCTCTTTCCTCAAAGTTTGCTTATCTCATTTTACCATATTTCACTCTCATTATTAAACTAAGCATTTTTTTACAATCAACTCAACCAACCAATCATTTACTGCACCTGATACCCAAATCATACTTTTAAAAATATTTCTATGACCTCAGCCCAAACCTTTAATAAGATAACACTGGTATTTTAAGGGTCACCACAAGTTTAACACAAACAACTCTTCCCTCTTATGATCTGACTCTCTTTAAAAATCACAGGCTTTGGGCCTAATTCCTTATGCTAATATCCAAACTCGAGGTAAAACCGCAGTTCACCCTGATCTAATGTGAGTCTATATTCCAACAGTGCAAACACATTTCTCTTCCTGCTTTCAGTTAAAAATGGCAGACATCAGCATGACAAATATTAGAGATTACACACTTGCAACCTCATCAGTTACAACTTCAGTTTTTGCAGTGTTTGAATTTTCCTTAAAAAGGGAAAATTTTCAGTGGAAGAAGATAATGGGTGGCTACAAAAAAATGATCTAAGGCAGATTCTCATTGCTAGACAGATATTAAGGCAAGTCACCCATCAATGTAAACTTCAAATTGTACTGTTCTAGTATCTTTTAAGGGAGTTTTAGGTTACTTTTAAAAGGGACAAATGTCAAATAGTGCTAGGCCACAAATTTAAGAGCCTAAAATGACTGTTAAATAATTTTTTCAAAATATGAAGCGTTTTAATGAAATCTCTCAAAAACTTGCAATGAAATCAGTGATCTGATTATTTTTCTGTATTTGTACAGAGCCTGGTCCATGACTGGAGCTCCTAGGCGCTACAGTAATACAAAAGAGTAAATAATAAATCAAGCAATGTTTAAATTGGCACACTTCACTCAGCTTGGACAGTGAATTCCTCCAGTCTAGTTTCATTTGATACGTTTCTTCATCTGTTTCACTTCCTGGTTCTTGCATATTAGCACTTTGTAATTGTACCAGAGAGGGAAATAGAAAGTGAAGTCATCTAGTCTAGGTAAGTGAAATGTAAGCTTTGACAGTGAAAAGCAAAATTAAATTCAGAATTTTTCGGCTATAATAACGTTATCAGCACCGCAGCTATGGAAATATTTAAAAAATAAATGATTTTCTTGACACTGTTCCTTGAAAAGGGAAAGAGAGATAAACACTGATATTTTATTCCTAAAAGATGGTAATAAACTTGCATGAAATAAAATATAGAAACTCTCATGTAAAATAATGTACGGACATTGAGAATGTCAGACAGGAACTGTACCTGATTTGCTAAGCTGGCTGATGTGCCATTACTGAGTAGAGAGAAAGTTTCCAGTTCCTGCTGCAAGGAAGAGAGAGATTTCATGACACAGGGTTTCCTTGAACTCCTGCAAATTAGGTAGTGGCTGATTGTATCTGGTCAGCCACTGCTATCCAACAGTACATTTCCCTATCAGGCATTCTCTACAAGCACAAACCATAGGAAGAGAAATCAGGACCGCCTGCTTTTCCTTAGTGTGCACCAAAATTCATGTGATTGTCCCTGAAGCCTGTTGCTTGCAGGATTATGAAAGAGACCCAGATTCAGTTCAGCCATCCTGGTGCAAAATGCACATTGATGCAATATGAAAACACTCCTGTTGCAATGCTGCATCAGGAGAGGGTAAGTTTGAACCTCACCCCACAACAGATAAATTCAGCCTTGTCATTTAAAAAATTAGTTGTGGAGTGCATTAAAGCACTGGAATGAAAAACAGAAGCTAGAGCAAGCTGCAGCAACATGCTACTAAAAGGTTTCAATTAATTAAAAAAGGGAGTCTTGTGTTTTGCTTGCATAGACACAGTTTAGACTCATCTCTATGGAATAATGAGGTAGAGGGAAAAGTGCAGAGGGCCAACCAAGTGAGTCAGTATGAAAAGTATTTTAGGGAAAGTTTCCCTTCTCTCAAGATTCAATAATTACAACATTTTTAGAGAGCTAGCAAGTGGAAGATTTTCTTCTAATCCAACACAACTTCTTATTCTGCATTACAAAACACACATCAGTTACCCAAAAGCTCTTTACCAATAACTACAAATCAGTTCACTTGGCACTGAAATGCAGCCACTTCTCGGCTGGAATGTGCCAGCTGTTTAACACTGCACAGCAAGGTTACACAAGAGTTAGAGACAGGAACTGAAGAAGAATGTTGCCTCTAAATAAAACTGCAGAGAGGAATATGAGGGACATAGAACGTCAATCACTCATGCTGTAATTCACCAAGGGCCTTGGGGCTAACATTTCTATTCTTGAGAAATGTGTCCTAAGAGTGTGAGTGACCAAAAGTGGTTTCGCCTCATCTAAAGGACAGCCTCAGCAGTAGCTCAGCGCCTCTTAGCACAATCCTGGGGCGTATGTTTCATACTGATAGAGAGAAGAATGTTCCATACTGAACCACCACCTCCATTTATTGCAGTGCAAGGGTTTTCCTTAGAGCAGCGGTTCTCAAACTTCAATGCACTGTGACCCCGCTTCTGAGCAAAAAAGAAAAAATTACTACACGACCCGGGGGGACCGGAGCCTGCCCGACCAGGGTGGGGACAGACACGCAAAGCCAAAGCCCAAGGGCTTCAGCCCCAGGCAGGGGGCCTGTATTCTCAACCCCGCTGCCCAAGGCAGAAGCCCTTAGGCTTCAGGCCCAGAAAGTGGGACTCGGGCTTTGGCCCCTTGCCCCAGCAACTCTAAGCCAGCCTGGGGACCCCAATAAAATGGGATTGCAACCCAGTTTGGGGTCCTGGCCCCCAGTTTGAGAACCGCTGCCTTAGCGCTATCCCCTCAAACAACATCTAGGCTCCATTCTGCTTAGCTTGGGACGTATGAGATTGCGCAAAGTATTCATGGCTGCAAGCCAGAAATGCCTCTGCCCCTCCCTCCCCCCCACACATAGGGGTGCTGCAGGCCAGGACAGAAGAATGACTGGCAGGTCTGGGGGTGGGGACATTCCCAGGAGTGGAATAGCAGGCAGTGCTGACGGCGATACCTATGGCAATGCAGCCATAGCCTTTACAGAAACATATCAGTGGAATCCAAGGGACAGTCTAGAAAGAGTCATACCTGAGGCCTCTTATATGCTTTTCGAACCCTTAAACCCAGCTTCTGTGCGAGCTCCTGACCAAGCTGCGTAACGCTCTCATCCTAGAGAAAACATAAATCAAGGACATTGTCACTTTAAAGCATGTGGTTTTATTTTCCTGCACATACAATAACCAACCAGAAACAGACCACAAGTTACACAAACAGACCACAAGTTACAGCTCCACAGACTGAATTACATGCTATTATTCTTATTGGTATGCAAGACGAGCGGTAGTCAACTGCCTGACTCTGAGCCAGGAGAGACTATGCAGATTTAAGACAGTCATTCAGCCCCGCAGAGACAGAAAGCTGTGGAAATGGAGGCGACATCCTTTCTCCAACAAAGTACAGTACCGAGTCTCCAAATGCAGGGCTAGTGATCCTTATTGACATAAGGGCCCCACCCTCAACCCGCACAGCCCCCTCCAATCCCAGGATCTGGGTGGGAACCTTTGACTTTCCCCACTCTCTGCTGCACTGAGCTCTGCTAATGACTTAGCTCATCACGTCCAGTCTGTGGTCACTTTCTCGGTTCCTCTCTTTAAAAAAAGTTTCCAGTTCACACAACACATAGATGCTACTTTCTGGAACCACACAACAATCCACAATGTAAATTCAGCCAGCTAAACTCCACTCCATTAACCCACAGCACTAGGTCCCTCCCAGCATCCACTCCTGCTCCCATGTCGCTCAGCATCTCTGGAGGGAGGCCCATGACCGCACTGCATTCCCCACTACAGTTTTGTTCTCTCCTCCTTCAGTTCTGTCATCTCCCTGGCCAAACGAAAACAGGTTTCCTCCCTCACCGAGTCCCAGAGCACAATCCCCACCCTCTGCCTGCCTCCTTCAGCCTCTTGTTCCCCATCCTTTCTTCCCTCCTTGCAAAGTATTTGGTCAACTTCATCACAGTGAAAAATCAACTAAATCCTCTATGATTAGCCCCCTGCCTGGGTCCCTTCAAACATCTTCTCCATCACCAAACTTTGAAGTCTGACACCTTTTTTCCACCACTAACCCCTCCACCTGTCCCAGTGAGTCCACTGATGCCTGGCTCTTTACCTGCGTTGTTCCCCATGCTCCTCCCCCTCCTTCTCAACCTCTCCCCAGCCTCTGGCTCTTCCCCGTCACAATACTAATATGCTCTGGTTTCCCCTTTCTTTAGCACACCATCCTTCAACCAGACCTGTCTCTCCAACCACTGCTCCATCACCATCCTCGCCGTCTCTGAACTCACTGAGCACAACCTAAAACCAACGCATTTACTTCCTCTCCTCTAGCTTGGTCTTGGACCTCTTCCAATCTCACCCCACCTCTCCTCTCTACTGAAACTGCTCTCGCTAATGTCTCCAATAACCTCTTCCTGGCCAAAACTCAGGTCCGCCAACTCTTTGCCACTCTTGACACTGTCCATTACCCTCCCCTTCTTGACATCTTATCCTCTTTGGATTTTTGAGACATCACTGCCTCCCGGTTCTCCTTCTACCTCTCTGTCCACTCCCTCAGCTTCTCTTTCAGTGGCCCACCTCCTCCCCTCTCCCAGTCCCGATGGGGGTTTCCCAGCCCTCCGTCCATGACCCAGAGGCAGGGTGTAAAGTGAGGACAACACAGGGCCAGCTTGTCTGTTTCCTTCTGTCCAGCTCCACTTCCCAACTTGTCTGTGACATCTCTTGGACATCCTATCATCAGTTAAATATACAGTATGTGGTCAAAACTGAACTACTCTCTTCTCTCAAACCTCCTCTACTTTCCATCCTTATCTCTGTCAACCACACCACCACCTGCCCTGTCACTGTCACTCAGGCCTGCAATTTGAGGGTTTCTTTTGTACCCTCTCACTCTGTGACCACAAATACTCAAGCCAAATCCTGCTACTGCTTCCTCCTTAACAGCTCCAAGATCCATCCTTTGTTTTACCATTTCCCCCACAGTAAAAGCCTCCATTCAGGCCCTTGTCACACCCCATCTCGACTATTGCCACATACTTCACTCTGATGTTCCAAACACACGCATTGCTCCCTTCAGTCCATACATAATACAGCTGCTAAAATCATCTCCTTTACTCGTCAATTTGTTTAGTCTCTTCCCTCTTCAGATTCCGCTACCAACTGCCCATAAGCCATTATAGCAAATTCAGTCTGTAGGTCACCACCTTTAAGACTCTAGGGGACTCTGCCTTGCCCCAGTTATCCCTCCTTCTCCAACTTTGTGTTTCCCCTGTCAGTCTATCCCACAAATGCCCCCAGGACCCCCTATGCATGGGCCCAGCTCCTTGACCTTAGCCACAGGGCCCCTACTCTCTCTACATTTAAGTCTCTCTTGGAGACCCACTTCTGCCATCCTGCCTACACTGAATCTAATGATTTATTTAAATAATTTAAAGAATACCCATACCAAATGGGCTAAGAATTCCTTAACATTACAACAACGAGGAGAAGAATTAAATACTATACAGTACCACGGTATTATTTACTATTATTTAGATTTTAAGTTCCTTGCGGGATAGAACATTTTTTTGTTAAGTAGGTGCACAGGGCCTAGCACAATGGTGCCCTGATCCATGATGCTACAGCAATAGAAATAATATCAATATCCTCGTCATACTGGTAATGTATTAACCACACAAGCCAGCAGCAGGAAATAGCAGAACCAGGTACCAAATTAACTCAGTCAATCACTCAAAGTTTTTAGATAGCCTAGAACTCAAACAGGAGTTACAGAATTGATGCAGGAGTTCCTGGGTGAAGCTCTCTGGCCTGGGTTATACAGGAGGCCAGAATAGATTGTTACAACAGTCCCTTTCTGGACTTAAAAATCTAGGTGATCAATGCAACATTGCAGAATCCCAAAAATGTAGGGACTTTGATCTCCTTTGGACTTTCTCCAGTCTGTCCACATCTTTCCTAAAGTGTGGCATCCAGAACTGGACAGAGTACTACAGCTGAGGCCTCATCTGTGCCAAGCAGAGCAGAAGTTACAGTGTCTTACATAGAGCACTTCTATTAATATACCCATATTAAAGCCCCTTTCACACACTAACACCCAAGAAACACTGGCCCCTAAAGACCTGAACTCAGTTCTTAATAGGTAAAACGACTGCCATTTATCACTTAAAACGTATTTATTGTGCTCTACTGAGGTTCAAGGCATTAGGAACAGGGTATTAAGGTATGTCTGCTCTAGAAACTTAAGTCGACCTATATTAGGTCAACTTAAGAGTCAGCACAGTAATTACTGTGCTGGTCCATGCCTTTACTATGCTCCCTGGGTCGGTGGTGTGCATCCTCACCATGATCACTTCCACCGACCTAAGAGGGGCAATGTGGGGAGATGAAAGCCCAGTCTCTCAGCTCCGCTTGCAGCTCCCTGCCCAGAACCCAGCTGCCCCATGGGCTCCTGGACTCCAAGTGGGCCGACTGGGGCTTCTCACCTCCCTGTTCCCTGCTGAGAGGGAGGGGAAGCCACCTGGGACTTCCCACCTCTGGGAAGTGGGATCCAGCTATCCCGGCTTCTTGCCCCCCGCCCTCCATCTGCTAGGAGCTGGGAAGCCTTGTCAATTTCACAGCTACAGCATGGAGCCATGACACTTGACAAGACAGCCAACGCTTCCACCAAGACGAAACTGCCCGAGCTTCTCGGCCCAGCTCTCAGAAGAAAACAGGATCCATTCTTGCTCTGGCTCTCCTGCCATGAAATGACAAGACATGGAGCAGCTGATGTAAGTAATGCAGTGTCTACACAGCCACTGAGTTGCCCTAGCTACACTGACATAAGCTCTAAGCCTCCTGTGGAAGTGGAGTTATGATGTCGATGTAGTAGGGCACTTACGTGGACGGGAGCAAGGCTGTAGTGTAGACACTGACATCATTAGATTGACATAAACTGCTTTATGTCAATTTAAACTGTGTAGTGTAGACCAGGCATGAATGACTCTCTTCTATGTCTCCAGTTCCCATCTGACCTAGACCGGTAGTGACTGACAGTCGTTCCCACCTAACAGCTGCTCCAACAGGGACACAAATCGAGTTGATGATCTCAGCTTAGTTCCAACTGAGGCAGGCTTCCACACCACAAAGCCATCCCAATAGAAACAAGGAAGCCCTTTGGTTGGCAGCCCCAGCGGAGATGACTTGGGCTGAGAGGGACATGGAGTCTGAACGCCCCAAGAGATGCGATTACTGGGAACAGGTTTGTTGTATAGAACAGCCAGCTTCTCTCTTCCACTACCATCACCGTTCACACCGCACGAGACTGTGGGAAAGGAAAGATGGGAAAGTGCCTCAGAGGTTGGGGTCGACGCGCATGTCACAACACTTACATGTGGGAGGGACAGCAGGCAGCGGCTATTACATTCATACGCCTCCTTGTGCCTCCCCAGCTCATTTAAGGAGCGGGCTTTGCGGAAGAGGGCACGGATGTTCTCCTTGTCAAGCACCAACGCCTTCTCGCTGTCTTCCAAGGCCTTCTCGTACAAGCCCTGCATGAGAGGAAAGAGACCACCTGAGCAGGCAATGGTGTCTGTCACCCACTGGAATCCACCTCCTCTACCGGCTTGAAAGTTCTGCCCAACAGTTTACTGCAGTT
Source organism: Dermatemys mawii (assembly GCA_007922305.1). Taxonomy (NCBI): domain Eukaryota; kingdom Metazoa; phylum Chordata; order Testudines; family Dermatemydidae; genus Dermatemys; species Dermatemys mawii. The sequence goes on from ML677350.1 coordinate 806,021, forward strand.
CACTGCGAACATATGTCATCAAAAACCATTAATATAAAAGCAATTGCAGATTAGATATAATTACACACACCAAACTGCATTAAAAGAACATTATAAAGGTTGCAGAGTCAAGCACTCAAAAGTTAGGAAAGGTCAGAATTAAGGGTGTCTGCGTGATCTTAATTCAGCCCCTTCTCTGTATACAGTAGTCTTTAATTATGTGAGCCCATACTACTTTTTCCACAGGACTCTTGCGCCATTCAGTGCACAGGATGGCCCTGCTCTAGGGATGAATAAGGGTCGTGTAGTGAAGGGGCCTAGTGTTTGTAGGACTCCTGCCCCATGTGTTGAGGGTGTTGGAAGGTGTAGTAAAAGGAGCAGGAAATCGAAGGAAGGGCAAGAATGGTCTCATGGGTAAGGCAGGTGAATATTGCCCTGGAAAATGGGATTTTAACCCTGCCTCTACCACCGAGTTCCTGTGTAATGTTGGGCAAGTCACTTAAACCATACTTTTTACAGGTGGTCCCCACTTGTGTGTTCCTCATTTTCTGGGTGCCTGAGACCCTGGGGTCCATTCTGGAGAAGGGCTGAGCTGCAGCTGAGCTCAACGGGAGCCCCAATTTAAACATTAAAAGTGCAATGTAATGCTGAGTACTCCAAAAAATTAGATCCTAGGCATCTCAAGTTTGGCACCCAAAATTAGTGCAACTTTTGACTTTAATCATCGAGCCTCAGTTCCTCATCTGTAAAACTGAGATAACACACACACACACACACACCATCTTACAGGGGTGTGTTGTGAGAATAAATTAGTTAATGGTTGTGAGCATTCAGATACTGTACTTATGAGCGCCACAGAATAGCCTATGAGGAAATTAACAACTCTGTCTTCAGAGTAGTTTGACTAGAGTGCATTAAATAAGCCTGGGGCCACACTCTGACCAACGAGGAGAAAACAAAATATTGAATAGCTGCTCACTCAGTAAGCGCTGTCTGTTCTGTGCTGTGCACCACCCACACTGAATGAGGCGGGGTTCTCTGGAAAAAATAGTATGTAAACATGTAACTAAAGCCTGCATCATAATACCAGGCACAAGAGGGCCAAAATAAGATCACACAAGCAACCATAATTCAAGCATTTCTTAACTTTTGAATGCCTGACTTTACCACCTTAATAATGTTTTTTTTAGCACATGTGTGTGTGTGTGTGTGTAATTTCCTAGGTTTAAAAAAAGCAAAACAAATGCCATCATACTGATACATTTTTAACAGTGAGGGTAATTAACCTCTGGAACAATTTACCAAGGATCATGGATTCTCCTTCACTGACCATTTTTAAAACACAATTTGATTTTTTCCCCCAAAGATATGCTCTAGTTCAAATAGAGTTACTTGGTGAGATTTTTTTGTTCTATGTTATTCAGGAGGTCAGACTGGACGATCACAGTGGATCCTTCTGATCTTAGTATCTAAGGGTCATAAGCATACTTGGAACCTTTAGATTTACCACCCAGACTTCTGCCACTTGAGCTAGTGGAGTAACCGGTAGCAGAAGTAGGTTGTCATCGTCTTTGTGTACCAGCACTACAGGGAGATGAGACACCCTGTCAGTGGATTTCACAGATATTTGCTGACAGCAGAGGAATGCTGAGACTCAGGAATCCTAGGTTCCATTTCAGGCTCTGGAGGAGAGTATGATCTAGCAAGCACAGATTTTTCCACCCACTTCCTCCAAGCTTAACCCCTTCTGCCCCTGGCCCCTCCAGCCCACACCTGGCCCAGTCCTGTCTCTTTCTCACCCCTGGTTCTTCATCCCAGTGCCATTCTCTGCACAGCTAGCCAGTCACAGTCTCCACTCCTCATACTTTTCATCCCAATCCCGTTGCCCAGCCAGTCCTAGTGTTTCCCTCCAGACTCCTTGTCTCAGTCCCCACAACTTCCAATCTACCCCCACCCCTGCTCAACTAATCCCAGATCCGCCCCCACCACCCAGATCACTGTCCCTAGTTTCTTTGCTGAAACAGTCTTAGTTCCCCTTCTAAACTCCTCATCTGCATGCTGGCCTCCAGTCATCCCCACTCATGTTCCAGTCTCCCTCCCCAACTTCTTAGTCTAATCACAGCGTCATCCCCTCAAGCTTCTCGTTCTAGTCTCTCTACCCAACCAATCTAAATTCTCCCATTGCACTTCAGCTCCTTGTCAGATCTGTCTCCTCTGCCCCCCAGCTACTTTCCCCTCAACCCACTAGTTCACAGTTCTGGTCTACCTGCACAGCCAGTACCAGCCTCCCCCTACCCCAATTTCCAGTCCCAGTTTCCTTCTTCCACCCCACCTCACCTGCCTGAAGTCCCAGTCTCCCTCCCACCAGAGTTCTTGTCCCAATCTACTCTCCCTTCCCCACCCCAAGTCTGACTGTTGTCCCCTTTGTATTTGAATCAGTCAGCTGCTTCTTCCACACTGCATGGGCCCAGTAGAGGGTGTTCACTGTTGGCACAGGAGAGACAGGCTCCTTGCTCCAGTACCCGGCTCCAGATTAGCCCATAGCATCAAGGAGCAGTAACTACAGGCAAAACCCCACTCAGCCACAAGCTGGAGCATGCTCAATGCCCACAGAATCTTGAGGAATTTTGCTACAAAGCTTTAGCTTGTCTCAGCTGGGTGCAAACTTAGAATTTTTCAAAGGCTTAAAACTGGGCTGGATTTTCCTAGAGTTGGCAAAAGACACCTCCCTGTCACAAAGGCCACCTTGCTGCCAAATTAAAGTCCCCACTTCAAAGCACAAGGTAGCAAGAGCATCTTAAAGAAAAGCTTGTCAGAAATTTTGAACATGGGCAAAACATAATTTTTCTGCTCGCCTTGTTCTCGGAAACAGCTGAACCGTTTCAGCTGAAGTTTTCCCAAAACATTCAGCAGAAAGCAGACACCAAGTGTGGAAATTTTCAGCCTGAACAGCTACTGTTTGGCAAAGCTATAAGCAGCTTAAAACAGGATCTTATAATGGGATGGAAACAACTTTAATAATAGGCAGTGCCTACCAGTCCCACCTATAATAACTTTGAAATGGGCATCTAAAGAGAAGAAATCCAACTGGTTGACCTAAGCCTCTACTGCAAGAGTATCTGGTATGACCACATTGGGATCCTGGAAGGGTAATGTTTAAAACCAGTTAGACAGGAATACAGAATATACTACCATACCAGATCACAGCACGGGTGCATCTAGTACAATATCCTGCCATACCAGTTCAAACAAATAGTCCACCCAATCCAGAATCCTCTCTCTTACCATACCAGCTTTGACCACTAATCTATTGAGTTCAGGATCTTATATCCACCAATGGTTGATACTTCAGAAGAAGGTGGCCCTTTAGCCAGAGGATCAGAAGAGAAAATTTCCCCACAACTGCCTCCATTTTTCATCATATCTCCAGAGACACTGCAGCTAATAACTCTTTTCTTAACATGTAAGGTTCTATTAGATCTGCCTTCAGGAGGAGGAGTTTAGTGGATAAGAGCAATTTAATTAGGAAGGGACTGGGGGCTCATGGCATACTTTGCTGAGAGTTTTATAGAGTTAGGGCTAGTAGAAATTTTTTCATCTCATTTGGGATGGGGGTAGAAGGGAGTTTGTTGACAGATAATTAGGTCTTCACTAAACAAAACTTTTGCAAAGTGTCCTATTTCCACATAAAATTATAGTTTTTTCCCCATTGAAAAACTGAACATTTGAGAACCAAAATATTTATTTGTTTTTCATACAAAAAAATGAGATATTTTAGTTCTGAAATGCCTCATGGAAGCAGTACCTCATGCTCCTATACTCCTCTATAGGTGGAGTTCCCAGCCAGATTTCACCTTTCATGAGTCACTGTGATCATGACACTGCCATGATGCCCCACATCCACTTATGAAGAGGGGAGCTGAAGGGTATCATGGGAGATGTAGTCTGACCACGGAACCTGGTGTATAAAGAATGAGGCCCTTGAACTACAGTTCCCATGAGGTTCTACAGCAGCATTTCAGAATCAACATTTCTCAGTTTTTGGTTGAAATATTTCAAATTCAAAATTTTTTATGTAAACCCTCCACCCACCATGTTCATACCAGATCTAGATTAAATGTATTTTTCTCAAGCACAGGAGAAAGAATAATTTACAGAGCAATGCTCCCAAGATTGCTTCATCATAATGGAATACTTGAAGGAACTGGCCCTTTATAGCTCAGAACTCCACAGCACCTCTACTTCTCCCCCAGCACTATGATCTATAATTAGTGTACTTTCAAAGCCTTTAAGAGCACCCCCTCACATATTCTGTCTGTATCTTGTGACACCAATGTCGTATGGAGAGGAGTTCAGAGTTTTCTGCATTCCTCTCCCCATGCTGGAGGAGTAGACGAGATCAGTTCAAACTCCAATCCTACGCATGGCCATCTGCTGAGTCTCCCCACTTCCTGATGTTTTTTGTCCAGCTCTTGGGAATGGCTCCAGTAAGTGCTCACCATGGCATAGTAGCAAGCAGCCCGGTTGACATGCAGCTTACATAGGAGCTCCACTGGGATGGTCACCTCATCTGAGGCCGCATAGTCTGCCACGTTTAGCCCTTCTACGTACTGCACCAGCGCCAGTTTGAAGTCCTTCTCCCTGAACAGGTCATTTCCCTCTGCAAAAAGGTTCCGCACCAGCTTCTGTAAAAAGGCCTAGGTGGAAAGAGAATATAAACAGAGTAGAGTGGAGATTCATAAATTCCATGGCCAGAACAGATCATTGTGATCATCTAATCTTACCTTCCCTATAACATGTCCAGAAACAGAGAGAGGTTTCCCAACCCCGCCATTCACCTTTATGTGTGCTCTCAAGTCAATTTCTCCTGTCAAGAAATTAATTCCCCATCCTCATTCCATCTGTCTCCTAGTGAGGAGGCTAATTCAACCAAATCTCCTTCCCTCCTAAGGCTAAGTGCCATCACCCAAATTCCCCCTCTCTTAGAGGTTAACTCCTCCAAGTATTCTTTCCCTTAAAGATCTTCCACTATAGACAAATGTCACTAGGCCACTCCCACACATAACTAGCCCCTCTTGGCTCTCAGATGCAAGGACACTAATTTATAACATCTGTGCAAGAGGGAAACATGTATTGACCGAAAGCCACCATTATGTGGTTACAAACGCCTTTGGAAAAACAAATCTTAATTTACCTCATAATCTTCCTGGCTTAGGGGTAATGTGGACCTGAGGAGAGAAGAGAAAGGTTTCATGAAACATGGATCTGTGCAAGCACATGCATTTCTCTCAGCTCAAGAGAGAGCTTTCTGGCTCTGCGTTATAGATCTCATTACACATTTTATTCCACATTTACTATTGGTTACTTGTATTGCTGTTGTGCCAAGACGGCCAGTTAGAGATCAGTGCCCCACCGAGCTAGGCACCAGACACACACAACAGGAGATTGTAAACGCTTTGGAGTAGTGACTATCTGACTAATTTAGGAGACTGCATTTTCGTGGCTATTCCCTGTGCAAACCAACGGCTCTAGGGGCAGCATTCAGGCAGCCAGGTTTCAATCTGTGATCAGAACAGATATTGTCACGATAAAATGTTGTTTTATAAAACAACATCAATTTTTAAGAGAATTTGGCACCAGTGACGGAAGTTGGATTGGTACTCCCAGAATGCCGAATTCCTCTGTTTAGCCACAGAACAAGTAAGGCCCAGAGTGCAGCAAGCTTCTTCCAGGCTTCCCCCAATAAAGGGTCTAAAACGGAGGATTTCAGAACAAAATTCTTGGTGGGCCCATGGTGTGGCCACCAACCCTTGGTGGTGCCCGCTCTCATACTTTTTCCTAAAATACTTAATTAGCTTTCAGAAAACCAAATAAATATTCACATATACACATCCAAATCATTGTAATTTATTTATTGCTAGCTAGTAAGTCTGTTGTGAAAAGTGATACTAACACACATACAAGTATCACTTTTCACAGCAGACTTATTCAGCCCTGGCAAGCCAGGAACAGATTAAGCCCTCGATGCAGGGGGTAAAGGAGGCAGTAGGGGGAGTAGAGACTGAAGCGCAGCTGCCAGAGTCTGGGGCCCACTGCTGCACAGCCAGAGCCCAGAACTGGAACTTGAAGCCCCTCAGCCACTCCATGGCCCCAGGGCTGAACCTGAGATCCACCACCCCATGGAAGGTGGAGAACTGTTCCTCCAGTGTTGTGCCCCAGGGCCCAACCCCCTGTCTCCAGAGGCGGGGCAGGGCCCCAGCAACCAACATCAAGGCAGGGCATCCAGAAGCATGAGGGTAGGGGAGTGGCTGCTACTCTCCCCCGCAACCCCGTCCCTGCCCAGGAGGCTGTGGCCTTTGAGAAATGCTGGTCTAAACCCTCCCTGAAGGGAGCACCTCACAGGAGCTCTGGCTCCATAGGTCATCAATCTTGCCTTTTCTTCAGAGACCACCAGCCAGAGGGCCAGTAGTGCTGGGTGGCTACTGTGGTGAGAACACATATCCCATAACAGGACCGAGACCATGTCATTTCATTCAGACCACCAAACAGAAGTCTGACAATAAGGACTTTTGGTCGCTTTCAAGATGGGGCCAGACTAGAACAAGTGACCCAGAGGTGAAAGACTCCATATCCCAAACCCAAACTTTAGATCATCCAGTCACCTTCAATAAAGCGACTTTTGTTTAACCATCACACAAAACGTCTTGTTTCCTCCCCTTGATCAATGCACCAAAGCCCAGATCCACAGTGTTTCTTTTCTTCAGGAAAGAGAATGCCAAGCCCATCCAAAAGCCCTTCACTTCTCCGATGCCTTTCTAACCCCTGTCCACCCTCAGAATACTACATCATACTTATCTCATTAGCCAGATACACCAAACTCCCTTCTACAGCTTATCAGTTATTGCGCCTTAAAATTAGGTAGAAGAATTTTCATGGACTTCCTAAGTAAAGGGTGGGGCGAACCATCAGACCACTAAAATTTGAAAGCCCCTCCTCCACAGTGACCCTTCCAACTAAGACATTAAATGAAACTTACACTGCTCCAAGGTTCAGGACACGATATACAGGAATACTACTTTACATTTTGACAGCACTTTCCCGATGAGGATCCCAAGGCACTTTAGAAATATGAACAAATTAAGCTTCACAACTTCCCCTGTGAAGTAGGTTAGCATTATTAACCCCACATACTCAGTCTGGCAGAACTAGGGCCAAAATAGCACCGCAAAGCCAAGGCACCAACAATGGTTTTAAAGTCCTATCTCACAAACTGATCCATCAGCAGTACAAATACATATTATATGCTGTTGGACAACTAGCCTTCTCAGCTTTCCATTACAAAACTGATCTTAAAAAACAAAACACCAGCATATAATTCTCATTACCATCTTGCTTCTCTCTCACACACACTGGAATTTCAACCTGAGTTTACAGCATTTGCTAACTCTACTGTTGGAGAAAGAATATAAAGCTGTATTCCATGTAAAAACAACTTAGACCCCTAGCTTCCAAACACTGTACAAACATTCATCTCAAACTCTAGCAGCCAGGTAGTTGCATAAGGACGATCTGGAAATTAAATCCCAGAACTGGCAGTTAAGGGATCTGGATTCGTTTTCGGACATTTGGCACCTCTTGTGCCTTGGTTTCTTTGGTTTTCAAATGGAGATACTAGTCTTACCTACCTCACTGAGGTAGTGAAAGGCTTAAATGATCAATGCTTGACCAATGCTTTGAAATCCTGAGACGGAAGGCTTTGAAGAAATGCAGTGTGTTACTATTATTATTACTACTGTTACACTGGCTATTAAGATCACATTGGAACAGAAGTAGTAGGCAAAACCAAGATAGGAATTGGACTGAGGTGATTTTAAGTTTGGATATCTTGCAGGACTAGCAACACTTGGAAGAATTAGGACAAATGCTCTCTGGACCTTTCCAAGCGTCAGCCCTGGACCAGTGAACAGAATGAAAAGAAAATGTCGTTATTTTTTCTTATATCATATGTTGCAAGGACTAGGTCCAAAGTCAAAAGAAAATAGCAGTGAACCCGCTCACTTACTGAATAAATTGAAGTCCCTTCTCTATTTCCTCTTTCCTTTTCTGTCTCTCCATATTAGCGTCTGAAGAGAGAAAAAAACAAAGTCAGTTATTGTAGATCTTACTGTCAAAGTAGCAGTGCAGTATTTAAGTGAATATAGCACTAGCAAAATGTTACAGACTGACTGCCTTGGACACCAAAAGATTGTATTAACCCACAGCGTGGGAGACAGCAGCAATGCAAACTCACCACCCATATGCCACAATGTTGATTTGCAAGAGACCACCCAATGGTGTGAAAAGGAATTCATTCACACCGGCCCAGTCAGTCCAAGCTCTCTGCTTAGATTGCCATCAACGGTAGCATGTTGTCTGTGTACGCAATACATGCATGGCATTCCCTAGGACCAACCATGCCCGCAGGATGATTCCATCCGGCCCCCAAATGCCCACGGAGGATGCATTTTGAAGAACAAAATGGTGTCTTCTGCACAGCATGCACTTGCATGCACTGAATACGTGAGGTTATGCCACATCAAGGATACAATTTTGCATGCAAGTGTAGAAATGCATACCTGACTAAAAACGTCCCGGTATGTCATTAGCCAGCAAGGAAGTCAATTAGTGAAAATTGTGATGGTGGTTGTTCACTAGGAAATTAACTGAGACCTTCCCCCTACTAACTAATTTAATGCAGGCTACCAAGCAGCCATCAGATGATAAGCAACTTTGATCACGACTTAGATTTTAACCTGGTGTAAAGTGTAGGGGGGATCAGATACCATGGAGATATAGACAGACTGCCTACAGTATTTGAGAGATGTAAGCACCATGGCAGCTGAGGAATTGATTTGTGTGGTACAAATAAAAGTACAAGGATGAAACTGGGCAAAGAGAATTTCAGGCAATCAGAAAATGTTTCCTAATAGTGACACCTGTTAGACTACAGAACATTCTCCTAAGGAAAGTGGTAAAAGCCCATCATTTAACATGGAATGGACAGAGCCCAGGGGAAGACACTGTAGAGAACAATCCTGCATTGGCCAAAGATCGAAAAAGACTAGATCCATTCTCTTCCACCTCTATTTTCCATGACTCTACAAATGCAAACAAGTTCACCATACAAAGGGGCCAATATTCCCCCTACCTTAGATTTGTGAGGAGTGAGACCTAGAAATGGGTTAGATTCAAACAGTTACATTTCCATTGTTCATCTGCTGCCGCTTTGGTGCAAAACCATGAATAGCCCACTCTCCACATCTGCACTGCTCTCTCAGCAGCAGCACAGGAGTAGCAAAGAGAGCAAGGAGGCACCCTGGAATTCTGTGCCAGGAAAGAGCTGTTGAAGCCCACTGATCCACATGGACATAGAGAAGCCATGTTCATGAAAGGTGTTCAACCTGGTGCATGGGGGGAAAGGCAGATAAACAGAATGAGAGCAGAAACAGGGAAGTGAGTGGAATTTAAGCCACCACGTTCTTCAAGACACCATTTATACTCCCAGGCTAGGGCTGCTACTGAAAAGGTTATTGGGATGGGGAGGCAGAATAATCAGTCACCCTTCCAAGCCCACATCAAAACATCCAAGAGATATAGCCTACTTCTTCTTTACAGCAAGGCCATTTCCATCCATTTTAAGTTTTCTTTATATTAAAGTAAGTACAAGTTAAAGAAGACTTGCTGTAAATGAGAATTAAGCCCTTGACACAGGGGTGGCCAACCTGTGGCTCCAGAGCCATATGCTGCTCTTCAGAAGTTAATATGCAGCTCCTTGCATAGGCACCAACTCCGGGGCTGGAGCTACAGCTACCAGCTTTCCAGCGTGCTTGGGGGCACTCACTGCTCAATCCCTGGCTCTGTCACAGGCCCTGCCCCCACTCCACCCTTCCTACCCCCTCCTCTGAGCTTGCCAGACCCTCCCTCCTCTCCTTCCCCCATAGAGCCTCCTGCATGTCATGAAACAGCTGATTGGGAGGTGCGGGGAGGGAGGAAGGGGGAGGTGCTGATCAGCAGAGCTGCCAGTGGGCGGGAGGCACTGGGAGCTGGCGGGGTGGGAGTAGTCGATGGGAGGCTACTAACATATTACTGTGGCACTTTGGCAATGTACATTGGTAAATTCTGGCTCCTTCTCAGGCTCAGGTTGGCCACCCCTGCCTTGACATCTAAGCAAGAAATGGCAGCAGAATCCAACCAATATCATTTATTGAATCCCTCTCACCACGCTCTGCATTGTACATAGACAATGTCATAGTCCCTACTCCATGGAAGACTGGATAGACACTAGTGCTCAGATATGTAACACATCAGAGATCAGAGTGTAAAGTGGGGGCAGATTGTTTAAATCTCTTTGGGGATTCTCTTTGCTAGGACCTGTGGAAGAAGGGCAGCTTTATAAGGGATCTGGATGAGGAGAGAGAATATGCTTGATGCAGATAAGGAGACTGTTCCAGGAAAACACAGAAGAAGGTATGAAAGCTAGAGTTGGAGATGGCTACAAAGGGAGCAGTGAAACAGGAGGCTTGGACAGAACAAAAGGAGCCAGAGTGAGAGTAAGAAGAAATGCAGGCAGGTGCCAAGCTGGGCAGGGTCTTGAAGATGAGGTTGGGAAGCAGATACCTGCCCCAGATGATGGGAAGCCAGAGGTCATGTTCAAAGAGAAGAGTGGTATGGTCCGAGCCTCAGGTGAAAAAAGACTATTTTTGCATCAGCATTTTGGATGGACTGAAGGAAAGAACCAACGAGGCCAGAGAGCAGGATACTGTAATAAATGAGGCAAGAGAATAGCAATGTACAGACAAAGACTTTTAGCAGAAGGGACTGAGGAGACTGGATGGATGTCAGAGAGGTTAAAACAAAAGAACCAGGAGGTTTTATCAACAACCTGGGTGTAGGAAAAGAGAGGAGAGAAATCTAACAATGAAAGTCATAAGGCTGGGATGATCAACAGTGATAGAGAAGGGAAGGCTTGGAGAGGGGAGGATACAGACTTGAGTTCTGGCCAGAAGGTTTGATCTGATGTCAGGAAGATTAGATTTAGGACTAATCCAAATAGAGTTGACATGATGAGAAAGAATAAGGTCACCCAAGGATGAAGTAAAGAAGGAGACAAAAACCTCTATGCAAAGAACCTTCAGGGACATGACAAAGAGAGGGAAAGGAAGTGGAGAAGCTACCACCAGAGACACTAAAACAGCAACGAGAGAGGCTGGAAAGGCAAGAGAACACAGAATCACAAAAATCCAGAGAAGAGAATGTAGAGGAAGAGGGAGATACTGACCATATCAGATAGAACGAAGGATATGAAAATAAAGCAGTTGCCCATAGACTTGACTCACTGGGGACCATGGTGAGAGTAATCAAACATCGGCAGGTCATTTGCAAAGCTAGTGGCAACAAGTAAAAAGATTTGCTGTGGCAGCACTTTAAACTCCTGTTTATCCACACACCAAGTACAACATGAGCAGCAGCTATGTACATTTCCTGTACACATCACCTAACCTAACCACTGCCATTTACATCAACCCTATTCTCAAGGGACCAGTAGGAGGAGTTGGCAGGGGAAGAGGAGTTTAGCCTCCATTACATCCTTAGCCTTCCTGCTCGGACACCCCACGAGGGGGCCAAATGGGGTGTGGACATGGGTTACGGACATGGGTTACAACAAGAACTGGAGTAGGACTATTTCACACATCACTGAAAAAGCTGTCAACTGAGAATGACTTTTAGTCACTACTATGCAGGATTGTTACAGTGATGACAAGGTGATGGACACTGTGCCTTTTCAGACTGGAGTGAGGGGGCATTGACAACACACACAGCATCCTCTGTCCTGACACAGCAGCCCTAATCCTGGCCAGGTCCTGGCACAGGGGCTGCAGAGCCAGCTTGCCCCACACTGTTCTAGGGTGTTGCAATCTGGGAAACAGAGTCATTGTGCTGCTCAGGTTTGGCCTGGCCATCACTCTGTCATGACTCATATCTCATGATTCCTACCCATGACATTTACATGCCATTTCCCCTTAAACCTGTGATTTTACTATATTTGATTTTTGATTAAAAAAAATGCCACGACAAATCTGTACCCCTAGTCATTACTGACCAGAGGCCTGGTTGGAGCAACTGACTGCGGGGAAAAGGCTCCATAACTCTTCTCTGACTCCGCAGACTTATCCAGCTCCCCTTGGAGCTCATTTCAGATTTCTTCCCTTTTCCACAACCCCTACTTCCCCCACATCCATCTAACCTGCCACACCCCACATCTCCCATTCAGAGCTCCCCACTTTGACGACTCACCAGCCTAATCTACCACTGCTCTGACCCTTGTACCTGACCACTGATCCCCACTGCATAACCCCACATAGAAGACCATTATCTCCTGCTGAACCCTGCATACTGTCTCCTCTGCATCATCCTCCGTGCCTGAGAGGTGCTCTTACCTCTTTGCACTGCAGGCATAGCCAGCCCTTTAATTGACCTTTCTGCACTCTATATGCCTAATCGTGCCCCTCCTATCACACATTGTTAATCAACCTCCTCTACTGCTGACCCTGACCACTTTCCTTTACTGTTGAGCCCATCCGCATCTTTTTATGAGCCTCCACCCCTGCTTTATACAACCCCTACATACAAGAACTGTCCTCCCGCATCCTGCCATCCTGCAATACTACTCACTCCTTTATATCTCTCAGACATGCCATCTCCTTCCACTATCTTTCACTGAACAAGGATCACCATCACTTTCCACTGTGCCCCACCTCATCAGGCTGACCACGCACTCATTCTCCCTCCATAACTGCTGTGATCTGCCTGACCATGCACCCAACCCCTTCTGCCACCCCCACTCTGCAAATCTGACCATTTCTCCATCTCCCTCTGCCATTACTTACTCTGTGAGTCTGACTATTCCCCAGTCCCCCCTGACATGTCTCATCCTATGCCTCACAAATTTCAAACCCGCTAATGTGGAATACGAGCAATCCAAATGTGTGACACATAAGCAGTATGTGGAGCACCTGAATTTTGTGGCATGTCATACTGTAACTGACAGAGAACTGTTTTAAAGGATGTGTTCACACCATCTTAATTAAATAAGCTAGGTTTTGTTTTGTTTTGTTTTTTTAAGAAAAATGAAAAACTATGCTATACCATGTGCAACAACACAATACCCTCTCTGACTGAATCAGCAGCAAGGTTTAAACCCTGGGCTTTCACATTCCCTGCACAGGCCTCTGCCACTTGAGTCACAGAGGTTAACTGTTACCATCTGTGTGGATTAACCACTAGAGGGGAACTTTAGTTTGTAACTCCTGGCAAAATGTGTGTATTTACTAGAGAGCAGCAAAATATTGGCAAACATGCATCCTAAATTCTGTCCCTGGCTCTGGCAGGGAAATGTGGTCTAGTGGTTAGACAGGGTAACCCAAGCACATAGATTTGGCACATTCAGTCTGAAAGACAGTATGACTCAGTGGAAAAGACTTGAGTCTGCCATATTAGAAATCTGGTTTTTATTTCCAATTCTGTCTGTGCAAAGTTTCGGTGAATTTATTTGAAAAATGGGGATTGGGAAGACTAATACTTGACCACAGGATTTGGTTACAATGCTTTGGTCAGTAATATGTGCTACAAATGCACTGAAAAATAAATGGCAATCGGTAGAGGTGAGATCGGAACTCATGGTCTCCTCACTCCCAGGTTTCAGTAGGCACAGGGTATATAGATAAAGAGCTGGTAACCTGCAGAACTGTACCTGATTTGGAGGAAAAAAACAGATACCCTAATTCAGCTCAAATGCAGAACATTCTGCATAATCCAGTCCACCAAAGAGCTGTGCTCCATCCTGCACATTTGATTGTCCTCCACTCCATGTGCTTGAACTCTTCCCCCATCCTTCTTCACCATGGCCCATGCCTGACAATGCCCCACGTCCACCCTGTAAACCTGACCACCTCATCCTACGCCCCACTCTCCATGTCTGACCAACTCCCATCCTCTCGAAAATGCCCCATCCCATATGCCCGGCCACCCTCTCTCGCCCTACCATTTTTCTTCCCTCCCTTGTGTCCTGCCCATTAAAAATGCTGCAAGCCACCAAGGCCATCCATGGGGTCATCATTACAACCTCTCTGAAATAAATATGAGGCACTGCTATAGCCACCCCTGTGCCCAGAGTATCTGAGTGCTCCCCATATTTAAAAGCACACACAATAATGCCATTAAAACACACCGCTGGATAGCGCACCAAGCCTTGGGGATCCCCATGCCACCTCATGCTCAGGCCTTGCCCCACTTTATAGCAGGTTCCCATCTGCACTGAGCAAAATTTCCCCCAGTCGGTGGGTCCGTGCATCTCCGAGGGGCTAGGGGTGGCATTTCAATGCAACAGGCATCCAAAGGGGCAGGGGGATTTTTTCCCAGCTGCTTCTTTGTATTGCAGACGCTGCAGCTCTTCTCCCCTCTCCTCGGGGCGGTATCACTCCCTTGCCCCACTGAGGGCCCTAGCAGCAAAATAGCCTGGTTTGATCTCCCAGGAATAAAGTCATCTCTTCCCCTCCCCCACCAGCCATAGGCCGCCGATCCCCGGGCTCGCTTAGCAGAAGCAACGGGCGGCAGGAGCATCTCGGACGGAGACCTGCGCTAAGGCAGCGCCGCCTTCCTTTGGCAGCTACAAACGTCTCCCGTTTAGTGTTCCGGGCGTTGATCCCCCCGAAGTCAGCTCTCCCTATTGCTGGGAGGTTTCTCCCATCGCCAATATCGCCCAGCTCCCCACCCACTTAAAAAAAACAACTCCCAGCCAATTTTAAACAAAATAAAAAGAATCACCTAGTTCCAAGAGTTTGGGGAGACGACTTAAAAAAAAGGGGAGGGGGGAGTTAACACCACCCTCCACCCAGAAACCGTAAAAGGGATCAAAGAATAAAAACAACCTTTCTTATTTGATGAACTTTCCAACCCCTGAGAAATGTGCATCTGAAAAACTATTTCACAAGCATTTCTTTGCTATTTCATGGGGCTTATACCCAAAAGAGGGAAAACTGCAGGCAAAACACAGAGAAGGATAAAGCGTTGAAATCTGAAAACCACACAAACATAAAACCATTACTACCCAAGGTTCACATCCACTCTAGGGGCTTTTTTAGCTCGCTAATGACTTTTAAACTCCAGTTGCATTTCTTTCAAAGGAGAGGATTGGGATCTTTGACAATTATTTCCTGCAAGCCCCACATTTTTTTGATGGGAGGTGGCCTCGAAAACAAATCGTTTTCTCCACTTGTTTTTTGCTACTGCAAAACATTTCCACTATGTAATTACTATTAGGAAGGGGGGATTTTGCTAGTGTACACAATATTTAGCTTTTCTTCCTATTTCTCAGACCTGTCCCTTTTATGTCTAGAGTTAGAAAAAAATCCAAAAAAAATAATAAAGGACTCACCTCCGCTTGGGTTTTCCCCCACTC
Source organism: Dermatemys mawii (assembly GCA_007922305.1). Lineage (NCBI taxonomy): Eukaryota > Metazoa > Chordata > Testudines > Dermatemydidae > Dermatemys > Dermatemys mawii. The sequence continues at coordinate 821,496 of ML677350.1, forward strand.
ACACTATGTATAACTTTCCTTGATAAATGGTATGATATTACTAGAGATATTATTAGAGTATTATTACTATTAGTAATAATAATAGTAAATGCTATTTAATTACAGAAGGAAGCATTCTGCTTCCGGATCTGCTGCCCCTGCAGCTCCCTCCATGTGCCTCCTGGTCTCTTTACTTTCATTTCCAGGTCTCTCTTTCTCCCTCCCTCGGCAGTAAAAGCAGCTTCCCTGAGTTTCCTCTAGGTCCTAGTGATAACCGGTTTCGCCTAAATAGACCCTTCCCTCGTGGCGTTGGAAATCGGTTATTTGATTTTTACCAAGATAACTGTCTTGCTACCAAATTGTCTCAGTGTTTTCACTGATTTCAATATCTTTTACTGCTCTGTTTAGTAAATACATGTACAATAACACAGGCCTGGAATCTTTGCATACACACTTGAGGAACTTTATGTAAATAAGGCATCACATTCAAGTCAGTAGTGAGACTATGCCACCTAAAAGGACTATCACGATCTGTGTGCACTGGGACTATCACATGCATGAATCTAAGCAACTGCGGGTGCCTAGATGGTTTGTAGGATGAGGGCCATGAAAATTAGAGATGGAAATTACCTAGTTCATCCCACACTGCTATGGGATTGTTCTTTACCCAGTGGTTCTCAACCAGGAGTCCAGGGGCTTTAGGGAGTCCAGATAGTAAGTGTGAAAAATCAGGACAGGGGGTGGGGGTTAATAGGTGCCTAAATTAAAAAAAAAAAAAACACAAAATCAGGACTGTCCTTATAAAGTTGGGACATCTGGTCACCCTAAGGGGTCTGGAGCAGGTTTCAGGGAAGCCTCCAAGCTGGACCAGCATTAGCCTCACTGGGGCTCAGGGCAGAAAACTGAAGTTCTGTTACATAGAGCTGAAGCCCAGCTCCCTGAGCCCTACAACCAAGAAATAAAGCTGAAGCCTAAACAATGTAGCTTTGTGGGGATGCCTGTGGTATAGGGCCCCAGGCAATTGCTCTGCTTGTTATCCCTTCACACTAGCCCTGCCTTTTATATGCAGAAAATCAGTTATTGTGGCACAGGTAGGCCACAGAGCTTTTATGGCATGTTGGAGGGAGCCTTAGAAAAAAAAAAGGTTTGGAACCTCTGCTTTACACTACGCTCTTAAACTCTTTATCTCAGTACAAAAGACACAAGCAACATATCCAATTTCAGTTACTTTCAAACTTCTAATTGGCTTCTGGTGGGAACTGATTGTCTGTTGCTAGAAATATCAGCTGTGAAATAATTTTTGCTGCTTTTTCAAAGCCATACATATTCCCAGTTTAGGCTCTGATCCCACATAAAGCTCCATGCAGGCAGAACTCTGCGTCCATGCCTTCCCTCCAGTTCCTCTCTTGCCCAAAGTCCTGCCAAAAGTCAAGAAGATTCTGTTCACCTTATTCTAATAGCTCCAGCATGACCCTGTCAATATGTGTTTTGACTCTACTAGCATATTGGTCAATTTCTACTGTTATTCCTGAGAGATGTAGATGTGGTCTACAAAGCTATTGCCACTTCCTTCATTCCAACCTCCAGGCCCTCCACCTGACAGCATGGATGCTTCATGGCCAACAGCCTTGGAATGAGTTTGCTTTAAGTGGGTGCAGGAAGTTCTGCTAAATAGTAGGAAACCTTCAACTGAATCTACTTAGCTTGATAGATAGAAGAGATTCTCTGTCTGAGCCCTACAAAGAGGTGTTCCTGCAGCTCAAGTTCCGATTTCCCATATTTTAGACTGTCTTTTGTTTCTGAAACAACAAGGATTAGTTCTTAGTTCCATCAGAGTCCATTTGACGACGACCCAGCTTTTCACCCTTCCAAGGATAACAAATCAGCTTTTTTAAACCCTCTCTCCATCAGATTTCTCAAGGGTTTTCTCAGATTATACCCACAGGTTCACATCCCAGTTCCACATGAAGTTTAAATTTAGTTCTAGCAAAGTAGATGTAAAGTTTGAGCTGCTAGCAACTTGTTCTTTATTATCCCTCTCTATGAAGGTGGCTTTCTTGATTGCTATAACCTCAGCCAGGAGAGTACAGGAGATGCAAGCTTTAGTATCAGGGGTAAAACCCACTAGAATGCCCTGCCTCTGCAAGTTAAACCCTGCTTCCTGGCAGGAGGCCCAGGGGCAGGGACTGGCTGTAGCCGGCAGGGGACCCAGCTGGAAGCCCTAATGAGGGCTAACTCAGGGAGCTAGGCTGGGCTAAAGGGCTACAGCTGAGGCTGGGAGCTGTGAGGGCTATAAAAACCCTGACTCATAGTGAGGTGAGGCCAGGCAGGGAACAGGAGGCTGTAGCTCTGTCTCCTTGCTGCTAGTAAGGTACCTTAGGGGCCTGGAAACCTAGGATCCAAGACAGTGGGGTAACTGTCAGGGGATTGTGGGGAGCACTGTTTGTTACACTGAAGCCATGAAACAAGCACTGTAAATAAAGGACCCTGGGGTGAAGCATTAAGAAACAGTGTGGTCAGTGAGAACACAGGACTGGCGTGGAGCCTGTGACACGCCCCCACAGTGTCTTACCCCCATAATTTCCCACAACTTGACATTTTAAATTGATAACAATTGGGAAGAATGCTTACAATCCACAATTTTGCTCAACTGTGAACATTTTCATTGATAAAAATAATTAAAAATAAATATTAATATGTCAGAATTGCAACAATAAAAACTGAATTCTGTGAAGACTACTTAAGTTACTTGTTACATTCTTGAAAATTACGAGTGTCCTTGTTGTGCCTCAGGACCAACCAGTAGAACAAACTCGACCCTATAAAGCAGGGGAGCCAACCTGAGCCTGAGAAGGAGCCAGAATTTACCAATGTACATTGCCAAAGAGTCACAGTTATATGTCAGCAGCCCCCCATCAGCTCCATGCCCCTGCTCCTAGTGCCTCCCACCCACCAGCAGCCCTGCTGATCAGCGCCTCCCCCTCCTTCACCACACCTCTGGATCAGCTGATTTGTGGAGTGCAGGAGGCTCTGGTGGGGGCGGGGAGGAGCGCTGACAGAGCAGACTCAGGGGAGGGGGTGGGATGGGGTGGAATGGGGGCAAAGCCTGTGGCAGAGCCAGGGGTTGAGCAGTGACCCTCCCCCCAGCGCATTGGAACGTTGGCACCTGTAACTCCAGCCCCAGAGTTGGTGCCTCTACAAGGAGCCGTATATTAACTTCTGAAGAACCTCATGTGGCTCCGAACCTACAGGTTGGCCACCCCTGCTTTAAAGTCTTCATATCCAACAGCTGGACTCATTGTACAGGTTGTTCCGGCTGTAATTTGAAATAAAATCCAGGTCAGTGTAAGTAGATATCAGCTGTGTTCCTATTGGGCCAAGCCAAGAGGAGCTATGCTAAACTTGTTCCACCAGGGAGTAACTTGTTGCATAGCTTACATTCTCCTACAGTTCATGCCTTTTGTTTTATTGGGCTCTATTGACAGGGGGAAATCTCACACAAATATATATAGTCACAGTCCAAAAGTGTGTATTGTTTAAACACGACATAGAATCTCTAACACTTCCTAGGATGCCCATCTTCCCCATTAGGCAAGTGTGACAGCAAAATATAAGAGAAGGGAGATCTATAAAGATAATATCATTCAAATGACAATTTAGTGAAAATTCACAGAGTAGGGGGTCACCTATAGTTGGGTACCACAGAATGGAGTTTTTCACCCGGGACACATTAACTTATCCTGAGCTTGTTGTATTTATGTATAATGCAATATGATGATTTTTCACTGGACTGTCATCACCTATCACAAGATTATCATTATGCATCTCAACACGGTAACGTTTTGCAAGGCATGAAAGTTATTGGGAGACCAATTAACATTTTACAAGCCCTGCTGCTTGTGGGACATGGAATCATCTAACAATGGTTCTCAAACGATGGTACGTTTATCCCAAAGGGTACTCAGAGGTCTTCCAGGGAGATACATCAACTCAGCTAGACAGTTGCCTAGTTTTACAACAAGCTACACAACTAAAATTCCATACAATGATTTGTTTATACTGCTCTATGTACTATACACTGAAATGTAAGTACAATACTTATATTCCAATGGATTTATTTTGTAATTATATGGTAAAAACAAAAAAGGCAGCAATTTTTCAGCAATAGTGTGGCTGTAACACTTTTGTATTTTTATGTCTGATTTTGTAAGCAAGTAGTTTTTAAGTGAAGTGAAACTTGGGGGTATCCAAGGCAAATCAGACTCCTGAAAGGGGAACAGAAGTCTGAAAAGGCTGAGAGACACTGATCTAACAAAATTGAGATGATCCTGGAAATATCAGGAGGGCTGTCAACTGTATATTCACTAGCATTTGCATAAGTTGTGTTTGCTATCCTGTTCATAATTCATATGATCTCATCTTCCACGAAAGCAGACTGAATCAGTTACCAATGCACATCCTTCCTCCAGATATCTGGAAAGGCTGTAAACCATTGCCCTGATTCTTTCTGTATTAAGTACAAAGCACAGCTAATGGAAGGCATGCAACAGGAATCACCACAAGGGATTCCTGAGTGCTTGTGCATGGCGTAGGCTGGCAGCGAGCAAGGAATAAAATCATTTGGGAACCCACACGTGATACTAATACACACACAGTTTGGGAGGAGTTCATGGGTTTGGGGGCCTTTGATGACCCAAGCAATCTGTCTACTGGCTCAAGGGGCATTTGGGACCTGGGGTGGAGTAGAAGGTCACAGAACATACAGCTTCAGTGACAGACAAGTTGACATTGAATAACATATACTGCTCAGATTTGACAGAAAACTTAACTGTAAAAAGCATGTCACTACCTCTTGGGATGGTCTCTCGAGGGACCTCAACTTCTCCTGACTGACCCTATTACAAGGCATTATTTGTTTAAAGTTGTTAACAAGTCATTTTAAAATAATTAGAGTGTGCTGAATCCAAATATGGTTGTTAGCAAGCTGTACGTTGTGTATAAAGGCCTTACAAAGAGAACAAAGTTGGATCTTAATGGGCTGTAGGATGTAATAAAAGTAATCAAATAATATGCATAACTTTTTCATAAAGCTATTGAATTTCAATTACTTATTCGCAAATATTTTAATATGTATACAACCATGAAAGAGCATGTTTAGCTGGCTCTTATAACTTGAGCATAAACACCTTGAAACAAATGTATACAAACTGGTTTCTTGATTGATTTTCCTCTCAGAAATACAACACAATCTGAAAATACCTGTTTTTCATAGAATCTCACAGTTGGAAGGGACCTCAGGAGATCATCTAGTCATTTTTGTCCCATATCCCTAACTGGTCCCCTCAAGGATTGAGCTCACAACACTGGGTTTAGCAGGCCAACACACAAACCACTGAGCTATCCCTCCTACCTGAAAAAGAAGTGAAAATATTTTCTTAACTAAACATTGAGTTAACATTTTAATGCACACAAGTGAAGTATGTGTTAATATTGTACTATTTCAAGAAACCCTGGAACACAGTGACATATTGAATAAATGTCTTAGTGTATTTGGTCACTTACTGTGACACATGTCCTCAAGCACTAAGGGACAGGTACATCAACACAAACTTGTTCCAGTGCTCTACATTTGTATGCTTCTATACAGGTCATGCTGTTTTGCAGTGGCATTGCTGACTTCCACACCCTGTGCAGCCACAGAATACTGCCTCCAGGCAGTCTGCAGGTATTAATGGCAATGACATGCGCTATAGCAACAGACCTTTGTTCTCCTGCTTTCAAAGCATTGTATTTGGAAGAGGAAGTACTGAATTTGGACAGTGGGCCTGTCTCCAAACTATGCCTACTAATGAACTGTCTCTATGTGAAGGAAAAGAGCACCACCTGTTGGGAGTACAGCTTCTGATGACCACACCTATGTGAACAAAATACCATGTGCTTTGTCAGTTGTGTGGACCTCTGGCAAGCTACACATTTTACAAATAAACTCTGCACTTTTCATCTTTTCTGAGTCCAGGTCACCCTGTCCAAAGTGTGTTAAAAGTTGATGGTGTCACTGAAAAACTTTTCCTGTGGTAATTTTTGCTGGGTCCAGCAATAAAAAAGGTGGACTCACAACCAGTCAGGGCATGAAATGGGAGCAGAGTTTCAGAACAGTGGGTCTGTATTGTAGTTTCTCATAAATGGCATGAATAGGAAAGTATTTTGGCTCCTTTGGTGTTCTAGCTTTCATCCAAAACTGCCTATGTGCCATTTTGCTATAGTGAGCCAGCAAAAGAATAAGCACATCAGTGTTCCTGGCTGCAGTTGCAACAACCACAATGATGGCATTCACTGTGGACACAATATAAAATAATTCTTGTGTCGGTCTCTTCCCAATGAGCACACTGCTGATGGATGTTAACTGTTGCTTTCAAGCACCAGATTTCATAGAATCATAAATTAGGGTTGGAAGAGACCTCAGAGGTCATCTAGTCCAATCTCCTGCTCAAAGGAGGACCAACCCCAACTAAATCATCCCAGCCAGGGCTTTGTCAAGCTGGGCCTTAAAAACCTTTAAGAATGCAGATTGCACCATCTCCCTAGGTAACCCATTCCAGTGCTTCACCACCCTCCTAGTGAAATAGTATTTCCTAATATACAACCTAGACCTCCCCCACTGCAACCATTGCCTCTTGTTCTACCATCTGCCACCACTGAGAACAGCCTAGCTCCATCCTCTTTGGAACTTCCCTTCAGATAGTTGAAAGATGCTATCAAATCACCCCTCACTCTTCTCTTCTGCAGACTAAATAACCCCAGTTCCCTCAGCCTTTCCTTGTAAGTCATGTGCCTCAGTCCCCTAATCATTTTCATTGCCCTCTGCTGGACTCTCTCCAATTTGTCTATATCCCTTCTGTAATGGGAGAGACCAAAACTGGATGCAATACTCCAGGTGTGGCCTCACCAGTGCCGAAAAGAAGGAAATAATCACTTCCCTTGATCTGCTGGCAATGCTCCTACTAATACAGCCCAATATGCCATTGGCCTTCTTGACCACAAGGGCACACTGCTGATTCATATCCAGCTTCTCATCCACTGTAATCCCCAGGTCCTTTTCTGTAGAACTGCCGCTTAGCCAGTTGGTTCCCAGCCTGTAGCGGTCCATGTGATTCTTCTTTCCTAAGTGCAGGACTATGCACTTGTCCGTGTTGAACCTCATCAGATTTCTTTTGGCTCAGTCCTCCAATTTGTCTAGGTCACTCTGGACCCTATCCCTACCCTCCAGCATATCTACCTCTCTTCCCAGCTTCAGCCTCATCCTGAAAGCCAATAGCCAGAACAATGATTTTACCTTGTCATTAGTTGCTCAGATAAAAATATTGCACGATCCTCCTTATAGCTTCTCCCAACAGGGGTAATGGTGGGTGGAAAATGGACATCAGCTGTCAGACTAACACCCAGTATTGCTTTTGTGCCTGTTCTTAGACTGCCATTTCTCTGTGCTAATGCCAAAGGGACAGGCATTAACTCATGTTTCAAAATCTGTTGCAAATTCACAGCCTGGACAGTTTCATAGGCCGTGATTAGTCACTGAAGAACATTTCTGCTTGCCTTCCTGGTTGAGGTCTTTCCTTTGACCTCTTTCCCACCCCATATATCATGGAAAAAGTTGGAGTTTGGCAGTGGATCATGAACGTATACACATCCAGGCTCTCCCTCTTGTGTCATAAGCTGTTTATCCATAAAATTGTCTAATTGCACTTTTCCTAGGATATTTACATTCAACAACGTGTCTTGTATGGCTTCTGCAGCCAGATCTTTTGTTGCAAGATTTGGCAATGAAGTGGGTGGTACATCCCCGGAGAAAACCTTGAACCTTTGAAGGGTTTGTAAGAGTGCATCCTTCTCTTCATTGTCACTTTGCTTCCTGGCCTTTCTTGACTCATTGTGAATAAGCTGGACATCCAAGCCAACATAAAACACAGTTTTGGTGTCTGCTGCAACATGAGCTCTCCAGTTGTAAGACAAGGCTGATTTACTGACTGCTGAGAGAGTCTTGGTGATGCCTACACTTCCACCTCCTTTCTTTCCCATGCCATTAAGCCACTCATGGGTTCTGATCATAGTCCACTTGTTTTAACTTCTCACATGATCTCTTGAAAACAAAGTTCTCTTGTAGGAACTTCTTGAACATGCATCATCTCCAGACCATATGTTTCACAGAACTGGACTGTCTTCTTTTACAGACACTCGTGTCTTTACTAGGATCACTAGAGCTTGCCACACGTGATACATCAGTTGCAGATGGTCTTGCTTTCTATAACCTTTGGATTCTGCATTTGTCAGTGTATTGGGCATAGCAATTTCTGTGCCACATGTACTCCTAGGGGAATTCTGTGCCAAAAATTTAAAATTCTGCACCAAAAGATAAAAAATTCAGAATACAGTATTTTAAAATTCTGCATGTTTTGTCAAAATAACACAAAATAATCACACCAGATTCCGTTATTTTGGTAATTTATTTCAAAATACCTGTCAGCAAATATCTCTAATAATACAGAGAACAAAATTCAGGATTTATTTTTGATAAATAGATTTCTTACTAGGCAAATTTATACAGAACTTCAAGTAATTCATTTTAAGTACAATACAGAAACATATTTCCTGCATTGCTCAGAAGCAATGCAAAGGCTTTGTGGAGTGAGAGGTAACAGAAGAGCTGAGGGAGAGGGAAGGAGCCTGGGAGTGATCCTGGAGGGTTGTTGGGTGTGGATGGGAGAAGAATGGAACTGTTTTTTTGAGGGGGTAGGGGATGTTAGGGAGCCTCCCCCATGCAGACCCTGACTGACCCCTAACCTCTCCCATTCAGTCAGGCACATCTGCACCCATTCCCATGTGTCCCTGCAGCCCTCTGCCCAAACCCCATGTGGCCCTGCAGCCCCCCTCCAATTCAGCTCCAGGCTCAGTGCTGTTACCCCACTAGCTCCTGTTCCCTCGCCCCAATCTATGACCTCCCCAGCAGTCCCATGTGATTCTATCTGTCCTCCCACATCCTGTGCTTCCTAATCTGGCTCCATGGTCAGGGTGCTGTTATGAATGCAGCTGGCTGCTACTACTGGTCAGCTGCTGCTCTGTATTGGTGCCACAGCGGCCTCTGGTGGGCAAAAGGCAGAACAGCAGCACTTCTCAAACAATGTATTTTCTGAGCAGAAAAAAACTTTTCTACCCCAAACAAGAATTTTGTGCGTGCGCAGTGGTGCAAAATTCCCCCAGAAGTACACAACTCAGTTCCGCCAGATGGACTCAATTCTGTCAATGGCCTCTCTGTATTTGATATCTTGTACAGTAGTCTCTTTCTAATGGCTGTTGCCTCCCATATTCTATACAATCCTTGTTGATCTGTTTCATGCACATCTTCTTTACTTAATACTTCACAAATAATGTAGAAACTGTAGGAGACCAGTATGGGTCTCTTGAGCCTTACTACTGGTTCCATGGTTTACTGACAACTGTAATCAATATAAGAGTCATAAAACATCATCTCATCCAACCACTGTTTCTGTTTGTAAAAAATGCCATCACCACCATTTCTCTGTTAATTCTGCTCTAATCACAAAGCATTATATATGATAAAATAAATACAGTTTGAAAGAAAAAGAGAAAATTATTTCACATATTACAGGAAAAATAAGTTACAATTAATTTACTTATAATACAGTACATGAATAACCAAATACTATAAAAAGTTGAACATTAGGGTGCAGTTTTTAAACCAGTGGGTCCCAAACGTTTTTACTGGCTAACCCTTTCACATAGCAAGACTCTGAGTGCAACCTCCCCATCTAAGTTAAACACACTGTTTAATATATTTAGTTACAAATGCTGGAGGCAAGCTGGATTTGGGGTGGAGGTTGACAGCTCATGAGCCGCCATGTAATGACATTGCAACCCTCTGAGGAGTCCTGACCCCCAGTTCGAGAACCCCGGGTTTAAACCATGAAGTTTGACTTCTCATTTCTGTTCTTAATAGATTGACAAGGAATTATGTCATGTTGTTGTGGTCAGTCCCAAGCTATTAAAGATAAGACAGGTGAGGTAATATCTTTTATTGGACCTACTTCAGTTGGTGAGAGAAACAAGCTACACAGAGCTCTTCTTCAGGTCACCACATTAGCTTGAACGCTTGTCTCTCTCACCAACAGACGATGGTCCAATAAAAGATATTACCTCGCCCATTCGTTTCTCTAACGAATTACGTCAAAGTGTTTGATCACACTGACAAGTTCATGCAGGCACTGTTTGCATACCAAACATTTCTGGTGAACTTTGGCAGCCGTATGTGTTTGTGAGCCGCAGGGTCTGAACATCAAAGCTCCAACTTAGCAACCACCAGGTGTGAAACCAGCAGGTTCACAGGGGGACTAGAAAAAGTTGTTACCAACTTTGAACAAGAACTGCCTCCTGGCCCCGGGCCCCCACAGAGGCTGAAGCAGCCATTTCAATCCACTCCCTAGTCTAGGGGCACCGCCCACGTGCCCCCTCCTTGCCAGGCCCCCGACCTCCTGCTCTTCACCATCCTCACCCACCTCCTACCCCCACCCCTCTTTTAGTGGCTGGTGCTGCGCGAGGCATCCTGGGAACCACAGTCCACGCGCACAGCTTCCCCACCCGAAGGCCTCGTTCTCCTTTTGTGGAACTCCAATTCCCGGTATGCCTCGCGGCACAGCGAGCCCTCGCGGGGTGCACCACGGGACTCGTAGTCTTCCTACGCGATCGGGGAACCTCCCCAGGGTCTCCAGGGGAACCACACTTCCCAGCGTGCCCCGCGGGGAAGGGCGAGCGCCCGCGCCACCCCGGCGGGCGAGCGAGCGAATCAGAGCCGGGAAAACAAAACTGCCGGGTTTGAAATCCTCCGCCTCCCCCTGCGCCATCGTCCTCGGCGTGACGGGCCAGAGCCAGAGCCAGACGTGTCCGACCCGCGCGCAGGTGAGAGGGCCGGGGCCGCGGCCGCGCGGCTTGTTTATTATCGGGTCGGCCGGAAGTTGGCTCGGTGGGGATGGGCGGGTCCAGGCGGGTCCTGACGCTTCTTCTTCAGCCCGATCTCCGCGGGCCCCCGCCCTGCCGGGTGCCCCTGCGGGGTTTCCCCAGGTAAACAGCTGCTAGGGGCGGGTGTGGTTCTTCCCCCTCCCCCCCGCAACCTCATGCTGCCCCCCTGTGGCGGGTCCTGCGCCCCCCTCCCCGCCCCCTGTGAACCGGGAGACGCGTCTCCGGCTCCGCATCGCCTCCCCCCACCCCGCCCGGTGGTTTCTCTCTCTTGCTGCGTTGCATAACTGAAGCCGCCCTGTTATGGTGCCCGCCGCCGGCCCTGGGCTCCGCGGGAGGCTCGGGGCGGGGGAGTCATTTCCGCGTGGCGTGGGCCGGGTTGTTGCATCACCGAGCGAGGAGGTGCTAGACCCGCCGCTCCCTCTTCCAGCCTCACCTGGTGCGCGGCGCTGTGGCCGCATCGCCAGGAAGCCATTGACCGCGGCGGGAGTAACGGTCCGCCGGGGGCTGGAGTGTCTGACACGGCAGACGGAGGGACGAACAGCTCCTGTGTTTTTGTAGCCCTGTTGGTCCCAGGATATTAGAGAGACGGGGCGAGGGGTAAGGTAATATCCATGATCAGATCAACTTCTGTTAGTGCTGTTAGGTCTACACTACAAACTACTTCAGTGTCACTTGCGTCACTCTGGGGTGTGAATAAACCACGTCTGAGATTAATTATATCGACCTAAGTGCCCGTGTGGACTGCAGTATGTTGGTGGTAGAGTTTCTGCCACTGACATAGCTACTGCTGCCGGGAGGCAGGTTCCAATCAGCTTTTAGAGCATCCTCACCAGAAGTGCTACAGCAGCACAACACAGCTACAGTGCAGCTGTACCACCGTAGCTGCTGTAGTGTAGCCCTAGCCTGAGAGAGAGAAGCATCTGAGATCACTTAGCTCAGCTTTGGTTAATGGCTGGCCTGAGAATCCACAAAAACATGTTGTGTAATTACCAGGTGTGGGGAGGAATTATCTAGTATAATGTAAAGCATTTCCACCCAGGATCAGATGAGTGAACCAATTTAAAGGAAATCTTGGACTGTCTGCAAAATATATCAGATGTTTCAGGCTGTGGAATAGTCTGTCAGGGAAAGAGGTGGAAAACCACCTTTGCTTGTTACAGTTACAACTAGACTGGATAAAATACTTGTAAATAAAAATGTACACTGTAGTTGTTCTTGTGTCCTGAACCCATGCTGTGTCTGTGGTAGCCATTCAGTAACCAAGTCTGATTCTAGTTCTGTGCTCACTCGTGAGTACCAGCCAGGATGTAAATGAAAAGGAAAAACGAGTGTGTTTAACTCTGGCTCAGCTTGCAGAGGAGGGTAAACTCGCAGGACTGGATCATGGCTTGTGTTTAAAGGCTATGATTTTGGGGAGACAGGAATACTATTTTGTAGTTGTAAAAGTATTGCAAACAGAGTAATGTCTTGTGGGGTGTTGTCAGGTAGTTCAGGTGCCCAGTTCAGTTACGTTGATTAACAGGAAGCACTAGATTAAAATTTAAACCTTTCTTTGCAACACACTTTCAGATTCTGAAACTGACCAATCTAGTCTCACTGTCATGATTTGTTATTGTTTGGGGTTTTTAAATAGTCCAGTCAGATTTCTAAACAATCAGTGTTGATAACCTGAGATGCTATTTGTAATACAGATTAAAACTGTGTGTATTCAAGTGGAAATTTTTTCTTTTTATCTTGACAGTGTACTCCCTTTAAATCAACAGTTCTTGGAGGTCGGGGAAGTGGAGAAAATGGCATCCGAGGACATTACTAAGCTAGCGGAGTCACTTGCCAAAGCCCAAGTGGGCGGAGGACAGCTGAGCTTCAAAGGCAAGAGCCTAAAACTCAATACAGCCGAAGATGGTAAGACAAAATGCTTGTGTTGGGGCAGTGTTTCCCCTGGGTACATGTTAGTGCCATCCCAGAGCTGTGTGTCATGAACCTCCTCCTAACTAAAGGTGTCTGGACACAGCTAACTCCAATATGTGAGAGTCTATGTAATGTGGCAGGGGCACACAAAGGTCAGCCATCTGAGAAATGGGGACTTCTGACAAAGAAGCAACCCCTCCCTACCACACTATTACAGCATCACTGCTACAACTGGAGAAACTGGTTTTCACTCTCCCTGGCTTATAAATGTTGATTTTGTTCTGAGAGTGACTCTTGCCTCTAGCAGTTTAAAGCATCAGTGTGTGTATTAGAAGGACAAGAGACTTTCCTCCTCTAAATACTTCAGGAAGCCTAGTAAAACTTGGAATGATTGAAATGCCGAGGGATGCTAAAAAGACTTTACAAGGTCCGTGCGGGGGATTGGTTAGTCTCCCCTGCCTGCCTCCACAATCCCCCTTGTCCTAGGATAGAGTGCCTCAGTTCCTGTGTCAGTCCTAGACAGGCTTGTTGTTGTTTGTCTGGAGTGATCTTCCCCCTCCCCCCACCCTCGCACATCTCTTTTTAGGATAAAGCAGTGGCTGGGGCAGTGATGTCTTTTTGTCTTGGAGTGCCAGGTGGGGAAAATAAATCCTTGACTATCACTGGGAAGTATGTTGTTCTCAAACCCATGGCTGACTTTTCCTGCTAGTTTGCATGGCGATGCTCTCCTCCTTACCCCTCCTTGGTAGTGCAAAACTACCTTAGTTGTGGGTAAAAGACCCAGAGGCTGGGGAATAATGAGTAGCGATGGGAAGAGAGACTCTGCAACCTGCCCTTGTATGGAACCTAAGATGACTTGTGTTAGGAGGAGAGTAAGGCTCTGCTTGCTCTGTGCAGCCAAAGAGGTGTCTAAGGAAATTGAGGAGTTTGATGGCTTGGAAGCTCTGCGCCTGGAAGGCAACACCGTGGGTGTGGAGGCAGCAAAGGTCATTGCGAAAGCCCTGGAGAAGAAAGCTGAGCTCAAGGTGAGATCTTCTAGTAGTACTGAAGGAGAGGATATATTGATTGGATGCTAAAGGCTGTCTGTTTTTGAGCACTGACCTAGGACAGGTCCCTACAGGAGCAATACAAACTTCAGGTTCTTTCCTCGTCCCACCAGCATATAAAAATAGACCCAGGAAACTAGGCCTGTGTAGGAATAAGTTGTGGCAAACCCTCAGGACCTCATAAATAGGCTTAACAGCCCTGTGAGTAGCACTTGCTGAAATGCTGCATTTCAGCCTTGGGCAGCTCCCCATGGCTGAGACAAGCAAGCCATGAGAGAAGACTCATACCAGGGTAAGCCTCTGTAAATCAGAGGGGAGCGCTCCAGTAATGCAGTGTGGCCACTTAGGGCTGTGATCTCATCAGATCTTGCAGAGTCAGACTTCCGGCTTGGGTAGGAGACTTCAGGCAAAGCCCAGAGTGCTGCCGGAAATGGTGATGGAGGTTCACCACAATGTTTCCTACCCCTTGAATTATTCAGTATTCTAGCCTAGCATTGAGGTAGGTGTGTACTGGGCCACTGGAAATGTTATCTTCTCAGTGAAACCTAAACCTGAAGCCTTGACCCCTTGAGGTCATTGAATTGTCTGTGACCCTCCTAATAACTTTAGGCTCCCTATCCCGATGAAATTCTCATTCTGCATCCTTCAGTTTTCACTGTGTGTGGTAATGTTCACTTATGTCCTCAGTTCTTATGTGGTGTTGCTGTGTGCTGTTAAACAGCTGATTAATTCTACCCCAGAAATGACTGTGTTTCCTTAGTGAGTGAAGTGAATTATATAGTTTGTGACAAAGAGTCCTGTGGTACCTTAAAGACTAACTAAAAGTATTAAAGCATAAGCTTTTGTGGGCTAATACCCACTTCATCGAATGCATCCGATGAAGTGGGTATTAGCCCACGAAAGCTTATGCTTTAATACTTTAAGAGTCCTGTGGCACCTTAAAGACTAACTAAATCTGGAATTGCAAAAGTGACAAACACGGCTACCCCTCTGATTCTATATCGTTTGTGTAGCTCTTTGGCATAATTAGATTGCAGGCCCAAGAGAAGTGTAAATTGTAATATATCGTGTCCCCGTAGAGTGTTGG
The DNA here is from genome assembly GCA_007922305.1 of Dermatemys mawii. Lineage (NCBI taxonomy): Eukaryota > Metazoa > Chordata > Testudines > Dermatemydidae > Dermatemys > Dermatemys mawii. Next base: position 836,544 of record ML677350.1, read on the forward strand.
GGGCTAGAGGACCTTTGTGTGTGCTTCCAATATTTGACAGTCTTATTTGTTCCATCTGTTTCCTCTTTAGAGGTGTCACTGGAGTGACATGTTCACAGGGAGATTGAGGTCTGAGATCCCTTTTGCTCTGGTAAGTGGGTGAATTTGAGGATTAAAGTTTGATTTGTGATTAATCTCCTCTCGCTCCTTATGTTTACACTTAAAACTATCCTTCCTTTCCATGGATCTGAGTGCTGTCAGAGACCCAAATACAGACATAACCTCTCTGATAAAGCATAAGCATGTATGGCTTTCCCTCTCCCTCAGCCTCTGGTACGATGGGAAGAAGCAATAGCATAAGCACTTTTTGGCTGACCAGTAAAGCAGCTCTTCCCTGCAGGAGGATCACCAGCATAGCCATCTGATGGGCAGGGAACGAGGATTCCAGAATAAAAGAATACCCTCTTAAAGCATCAACTTGGAATGATTCTGGGGTGAATCAGGAGATGGCTTCTGTAATCTTAAAATCAATAAGAATAATTGTTCATTTAAGAAACATATGTTTGGATCTGTGAAGCTTGGTGCTTGGGCAGGTCATTAAAATGCATATTGCTCCTATGGCCTTCTTTTTAAAAAGGCCTGGTTAACTTCATGGTATCTAATACTTTCAATTAACAGTAAGTTTGTGCACTGAAACATGGGACTTGATAACTGCCCTGGCAATCAGAAAGGATTCCGTCTCCCTCATGCAGCACTCGATAATGCAGGGTTTGTGTGTGAGGTGGCGGGGAGAGGGAAGGTGTGGGACTCCTCTCTAGCACTGGGTTGTGGTCTAAATGGGCCTGTGGAGCTATGTTATTAAAAACCAAACCCCTTGTCTCCTCGCAGAGTGCCCTGGGGGAGGCCCTTATCACTGCAGCTTCCCAGCTGGTGGAGCTGGACTTGAGTGACAATGCCTTTGGGCCAGATGGCGTGCGTGGCTTTGAAGCACTGCTGAAGAGTCCTGCCTGCTTCACTTTGCAGGAGCTCAAGCTGAACAACTGTGGCATGGGCATTGGAGGTGGCAAGGTAAGTGCCACTTCTCAGTCCCAGCTCGCTTGCATTGGTCATCCCATAAAGACTGGGTGTGGGGGGCCTTGGGTTCCAATTTCCCCAATTGTTTGTTGTCTTGATTACAATCATACTGCAGACTGATTTCATGAAGTGTCCAAGAAGAGCAGAGTTGGGCTATCCCCATACCTGGACAGGAGAGTCTCCCAGCAAGAGAATTCTGGTGGTCTTCTGTCTGAACCAGTGCCTGAGGCTGATCTTTTGAAGCGTAAAACCAAGGCCTTGACAATTCGTGGTCACTAAAGAGCCAGGATTGTTTACTCAAGTATGAGTTTAGACAGGGCAAAGAGACTATTGTGTTTATGTGCTGTAAAATTTCCTCTGTAGTTTCAAGTGTGACTACGTTAATATTGGGTAATGGTGGTGGTGTAAAATGGTTCCTGTGTCCCACATCTGAAGCAGCTTCACCTTCAGTGAATGGTTCCTATATGTACAATTCACAAAACATTTCTGGGATCCTCCAGGGTGAGAGATGCTATAGTAATGTAAAGCTGTTAATGTTGTCTCTAGATCTTAGCAGTTGCCCTGAAAGAGTGTCATAGGAAGTCAAGTGCCACGGGCAAACCTCTGGCTTTGAAAGTATTCGTGGCTGGCAGGAACCGTCTGGAGAACGATGGTGCCACTGCACTGGCTGAGGCATTTGGGGTAAGCTCCAAAGTAGGACTTTGTGTATGAGTGTGTCAAGTGTATGTGGCCGTGGGTTCTGGCAGTGATGGGGGAGCAGTGTGTATCCAGACACACATGCTAAAGAAATGTGCATTGAGGAGAAGGACGTGCATAAAGTACTGTTCCTCAGTTCATTTTTACCACAGCAATCTGTACACTGCTAAAACAGTCAAGCATTTGAGGACGTTAACACCAGGAGAGGACTTGGTTAGAGGCGGCATAATTGAGAGTAATGGGACAAGAGTGAGCACGGAAAAGAGAGTTCGTTTCCATGATGATTGACTACTCCACACTATAATCTGCTGACTGTTAAGTGAAGTGATGTATTGCTTGAGTAACTTAATACTGTACAGAACAAGTGATGCAGTTGAAGATAATCTGGCACTGGGAGTGGGTGGGCCAGATGACCAGTTAGGTCTCTATCTTTAATCACTATGATAGATAAAAGGTAGGCCAGGACCAGCTATCTCCCACAAATCTCCTGCAGGGGGTACTACCAGCTGGTGTCTCTTTTCTTCCCTTAGCCCTGATTCTGATCAAGCTACTAGTGCTACATTTGGGTGGGGGAATGGAAATCAAGCTGTCCTATGCCCACCTTTCTATCCAGTGAGAATGAATGAGACTGGAATTTGGTTTAGACTTGTGGTGGTTTTGGGGGACTGAGTGACAAGGAGTCTCTATGTTTACTCATCAGCAAAGCCTCCCTCTTTCCTCCTGTGACCTCCATATCCTAAATCCTTTGTGCCAGATTTCAGAACATTGTGTGCCTTTCAGCTAAAAAAAAACCCATAATGATTATATACAGGTCTGGCAAAAAATGAGGATTTAAATTCAGTGCATGGAAATTTGATGTACATTCTGAAAGGGTGGAGTTATCCTGAGAGAGACTGGCTGCCCTCCCAAAGCTCTTCTAGGCACAAAATGTCTGTCTTCACCCTGTTTCTTCCAGCCATGAGTACTAAGTAGGGGTGGTATCCATGAAGGGACAAAGTGTTGCAACACTGAGCTTCACAGCACCTAACTTTTAGATGCCTAGAAAGTGACCAAACAATGACACTTCAACAGAGAAGGAGATCGAAGCTTGGATTGGGCCACCCAAATAGCCTGAGAAATAAAACCCCTTCCCATTGCACACCGCTAGTTGTCACCCATCACCCCACACTTGAACTCCTATGGAGTATTATCAGATATTACAATCCATACTCAATAGGGATCCATCCTGAAAGAAATTTTTTTTTCTTGAATCCCCTCCAAATAACACTCCCCCAACTTCTCCAAGCTCATCAGAAGCAAGCTCCCCACAGATCAGGACTCCAACTCAGAGCTGCACCAGATCCTGCTAGAACAACAGATGCAAAACCTGCAGACATATCTGCTGCTACAATGATCATTTACCCGCCACAACGCACCTTTCAAGAGCCAGGGGTCCTACATGTGCCTGTCCCAACATGTGATGTACCTCATCCAGTGCACTAAATGCCCCAGTAACAACTATGTGGGTGAAACCAGCTAATCGCTATGCTCTCGAATGAACTCTCACAGGAAAAGACAAAAATGCCATATCACCTGTTTCACAAAACAATCCGTCTATATTTGACCCATCAGTCCTCATCCTCAAAGATGTACAACACTTTCAAAAGCTGAGCCTCGGAGCTTATATTCATTACTCTGCTAGACACTAAAACGCACGGACTGAACAGATATTGGATTTGTGGCCACCATCTGCAACTCACTAATGCCCTCTTCTTGTCCTTTGGCTCAGAGGTGTTAGTGGGTCACTCTACCTTGGATGGTCCCTTTATGTACTAACCACTTACGTTAAACTGTCTGTTCCATCTTGCATTTTGCTGAGACGCCCTGAAGAAGAGGTTGGTGTGGCAGGAAAGCTTGTCTCTCTCACCAGAAGTTGGCCCAATAAAAGCTGCTACCTCCCCCACCTTGTTGCACCAAAGCCAGTATGCTAGGTGAGCAGGCATCTAAGCTAGCCAACAGGAGATGCCAGAAGAGTGATATGCGCTCAGCCTTACCCATGTCTCAGAAATAGGAACTTAAATCCAGGCTTCAGGGAAGCGCCTAGCTCTGCTTATCATTCAGTCAATGGGAACTCGCATATAGATAAGCATCTGAGGTGTTTTCTTGCAAGTATGAGTTAAATGCCTGTCTTGTGCAAAACAGGGTGGTGATGCTGGGGCCCACCTCCTACTTGTTAGTTCGGTGGTTAGAGCACTGACCTGTCAGAGAGGGAGTAAAATGGGAGACCCCTATTCAAATCATCTCAGTGTTCTAAGCACTGAGCTAGGGGGTATTCTGAGGTGGGTCTCCATCGGTCTCTCCTGTCGAAGCTGTTGCATTCTGGATAAATGATGGAAGAGTGATAGGAGCAGGGGGACTGGACTTGGGGCTTCCCATGTGGGTGTCCTGACCACTGGACTACAGTGTCATTCCTGTTCTTGCCCGTTCTCTCTGTGGCTAAATACTAAATACAGTCACTGAGCCAGAGGGAGCAAGTACATGAGTGAGAATGACTTACTGCAGTCCAGTGATTTAGACACCCACCTGGGAGGTGGAAGAGTCTGTGTCCAGTGCCCATGCTGCAATCATGCCTCCGTTATTTATCGAGAGTGCAACTGCTTCAACGGGAGAGACTGAGGAAGCCCCGTACCAGAATATTGCTTAGCTCACTGGTTAGAGCTCTCTTCTGAGAGGATTTGAACAGGGGTCACCAACGTCCCAGGCAAGTGCTCTAACCATTGAGCTAAAAGTTTTATATGGTGGGTACCACCTTCTCCAGACTTGGAATAGGAGCTGACCTGTAGGCCCTTAAGCTGACTTCAGGAGCCAAATGCCTGTCTTCCAGAGCGATTCATGAACCAGACAGGCTTAGGCAGGAGTTGTCTGCCTAGAGGGAGACAGCAGCATGTGTGCCCAGAGACAGGGACAAAGGCACTGAGGGACTCTGAAAAACACCTTCACTGAGTGAGTTTAGGCACCTATATGGTTCAGCAGGAGTTTTGTGGACGACAGTGGTGCCAAAACTGGGACTTAAGTGCCGAAGTTCCTTCTTGGATCCCACCCACCATAGCTGCTCACCAGATAACTCCCATCCAAGGCAACAGGAGTCGTGGGCACTTGTTATTTCTCAGGCTCAGTCTTTCAAATGTATGTTTTCCGCCACCTAGTGACTTTAATTATCTTGCATGCTGCAAGATATCTTAGAACTATCTTGCATGCATGCTGTCAAATGTGCCAGCAATAGTGTTGCAGAATCCACTTATTGGTGATGCTATCAGTATAAGTATTGTTGCAAATAAATGTGTAGATATGATCCTGCCTCTTTAACAACTACAAATAAACAACACTCTCTATCTTTGGCTACTATATAAGTATCTTCCTAGGCCTGTCTTACTCCTAATGACGTTATATAAATATGTGTACACAAAAGAGAATTCTCCACCTCTAACAGTGCTAAACTTGCCTGCAATCCCTAAAACATTGATAGGTTTGGTTTTTTTCCATATAGAAAAGCACATAGACTTGTGTGGGCTATAGTCTTCTTTTCGTGTTGTATATTGTATATGCCATATTGCACTAATTCCCATTTTTGGAGGATTTCCTTTGCGACCCAAAGGGCCAGAAGCAGAACTAAAAACCAAGCAGATGATTTTGATTCTGCCAAATGGTCATGTGCTTTGACCTGGAAAGCAGCTTCTTGAGCTAATTCTGAGTTATAGCCCCAAGGCTCAGAATCTCTGGCCAAAGAACAGAAGGAAAATGATATCCTAATCCAGCCCGCTGGATTGCCACCCCCATGGCCACACTCCCAGAAGCGGCCAGCACCATGTCCATGCAGCCCCTGGAGAGGAGGGCACAGAGGTCTCTGCGCTGCCCTCGCCTGCAGGTCTCGCCCCCTACAGCTCCCATTGGCCGGGAATGGGGAGCTGTGGCCAATGGGAGCTTTGGAGGAGGTACCCACAGGCGAGGGCAGTACGCAGAGCTCTCTGCCCCCCTTCGCCCCTTGCCCCCCCATACCGTTTCTGCACCTCAACCCCTTGCTCTGAGCCCCTTCTTGCACACTGAACCCCCTCCCACGCCCACATTCCCTTCTGCACCCCAACCCCCTGCCCCAGCCCTACATTCATGGCCCTGCATACAACTTCTCCAGGGAGATGTGGCCCTCGGGCCACAATGTTTGCCCACCCCTGTCCTAAGTCCTGACTCACCAGGTAGAACATCATTCCTATCTTGAGTTGTCACTGGAGGCATAGCTGCTGGGGTGGGAGAGGTGTATTGGTAGTAGTTAACAGGAATGCAGGGAGTTTGGTGGGTGATGTAGTGGACTCACTGTGGGTGGCAGAGAAACAACTTGTAAGGTAATCCTGTGGGGGGGTGGTTGTCTCTGTGCTGAATTGTCTTTTTCTAATGGCTAATCCTGTCTGGATCTAGCTCATTGGGACACTGGAAGAGGTCAATATGCCACAGAACGGAATCAACCATCCTGGCATTACAGCGCTAGCCCAGGCCTTTGCTGCCAACCCTTTGCTGCGGGTTATCAATCTGAACGACAACACCTTCTCAGAGAAGGGGGCTGTGGCCATGGCCGAGGTGAGTTACTAGCAGTTGCATTGGGTGTGTCTCTGCTCCTCTCCCTCTCCCCCCCCCCCCCCCCCCAAAAAAAAAATTAAATGGTCTCTTCAGTGCTTTGGGGCTGAATGTCCTGGTGAAGGAGGGAGGGAGAAGAGGCTCTTTCCTCTTTGAGTACAAGTGGGTTGATCGTTCCTCCTCCCTTCACTTGAATTTCTGCCTTCATGGGTGCGCACTCTCGCTTCCTGCAGACTCTGAAGACACTCCGACAGGTAGAAGTAATCAATTTTGGGGACTGCCTGGTGCGCTCAAAGGGTGCCATCGCCATTGCTGAAGCAGTCAAAGAGGGGCTCCCTAAACTAAAGGTACCACATTCTGCTGCTCCATTCTCAAATCTCTTCTCAAAACACCCTGTATGTTTCCCCTCCCTTGTTGTACATCCACTCCCTGCCCCACCATGTAATCCTAAAACAAGGTTCTTCCAAGTGCAGGGCCGTCAAGTTCTACAGTTCTGCCTACTGCTGTTCTCAGTGATGTGATCTGTGGAAACTACAGCATACAGGGGTCCAATGTGAGCTAAGCGGTGGTCTGTTCAGATCAAGGTTGAACATTGTATTTAAAGTCATTTGTCTCATCTACTCTGAAAGTTGCTAACAGGTTCTTGGGTGGGTTTAGAAGCAGCTGCTCTAAACTGTGGGACGCCATAAATCAGGAGGGGTACAGGATGAGTGACCACTATAGTGTGTTCATAAAATGCAGTATCTGTATCTCCATGTCTCATCTTGGATGAAACCCCAGTTTGCTAATATTTGTACAGATGCTCCCCAACTTACGCAAGCGTTCCATTTCAGAACCCCTTGCGTAACTCGGAATTTGCATAAGTCGGAGACATATCTCTGAACATTATGTGCAGAAAAACCCCCAAACCTCCTATTTTTAGCTCGCAGAGCTTTTTCCATAAGCTTGGATTTCCGTAAGTTGGGGAGTGTCTGTATTATCCTGGCACCTTTGGGTCCCATATTGGCTGCAATTCCTGTCCAGTACCATACCCTTCTATTGCAATGTCCCTACAGTACTAGCCTTTCTCTCAGCCTCTTCCAGGATGTATCTTACTCAGTGAGGTGTTTTTGGTAAGAGTGTCCCTCTAACTCCAGCCATTGAATTATTATTTACTGGTATTATCAGAGTGCTTTTGGGTTCTGGTCTATGCCTAGGGCTCCTTTGGCCTCAGCACTGTACAAACGCAGAAAAAAAAAATTGATGTTTGTCTCACGGAGCTTACAATCTACACAGAAGACATGCTACAACAAATGGATACAGACCAACAGGCGAGTGCAAGAAAACAGTGAGACAATATTAGCTACACAGGGTTATCTAGTGCAAAGAGTTGAGTTAACAACTTGCTTTGTGAGTTTGAAAAAAGTGTCCGCTCTGTAGTGGCACCCGTAGCTCAGGCCTGTGTTGTGCGCTCTGGAAGTCACATTTTAAAAACCATGGGGTTAGTTCATGTATACACCTGTTAAAGTAAAACACAGCAATTCTTTCTCCCAGGTGAAAGGATTCTAGGATAAACAGGCGAAGGGAGAAGGATGTCAAACCAAAATAATCCATTCCAGAACAAATTCCCTTCAGCTGTTTAATATTAATTCTCTTCTCGGGGATCATCTCATTCAATATGTCTCAAGGGATGTATCTGCCCATTGAATAATTTTGTTCTTATTGGCCTGTTAGCCTATCTGTATTGTTTAGTCTTTGCTCGCTGCCTGAGTCCCTGCCAAGTCTTTTTAGAACTTAAAAAAATACTACCTCTGTGCTGAGACCAGCCCCAAAGGAGAGAATTCCTTAAACAAATACTAGCTTCACGTACTCAAATTATAATGGAGAATTTGCATACACTGTTTCTATAAAGCAGCTTCTCTTCTGCTTCTCAGGAACTGAATTTGTCCTTCTGTGAAATCAAACGAGATGCTGCCCTGACTATTGCAGAGGCTACGGAAGACAAGTCTGAGTTGGAGAAACTGGATCTTAACGGTACATGAGCATGAAGTTAGATCGAAGCTCATCCAGTCCATGACAGACTCTAGAAACCATTGGGAAGAAGCCTGTGGGATTGAAATATCTCTATTGCTGCCAGAAGTGTCTATGTATAAAATACTGGTGCTGCTGGGAGCAGCTGAACTGACTAAGCGAATAAGCTCTTCCCTCTTCGCCAAGGCTTTAGTGGTTATACTTACACCTCTTGAGCCACAGTGTCAAATCCTGACTGCTTAATCCCTTCCGCTTCCTGAAGTGAATAAATCTAAGTTCCATATGTCTGTGGTGTGTCTAGGGTGAGAATTTTAAAAACAAGGTCCTGTCTGCTCTGCATTGGTATTAAAGATCCCATGATGCTATTAGTTTTGCATCGAGGTTGTCTTCTATGTGCTTGGTCACAGTTTCTCGCTCCTTGTGTTGGTTCTTGCCTTCTCTCACAAAGATGGCTGCATTTCTATGGTACTATACATTATAATTTGAGAAGAGTTTCAGAATCACCCAGGATGAAAGGAGCTGTATAAAGGTACAGAGAGTTCAGTCTCCAAGACTCAAATCTCTTCTGGCTAATTACATTTTTGCTGCTTTGAACTTCCCTTGCAATTGGATTCTGTAATGTTCTTCTCGTCTCAAACGCTTGTGTGGTGTCTGAGTTAGTTGGTAAACAGCTGACAGATTTCAATGACAAGTCTGCTGTCCAAGCAGTTTGTGAAGTGCTTTGTATGAAAGGTGTTTATAGAAATGCAAATCAAGCAGTCATCCTCCCAGCCAGCCAGAGGTTGGATTTGTGGATTTCACTGAGTGCTCTAGTTAAACTTTGTTTTCTTGTGACAAATTCAGTACCCAACCTGTAAGTGTCTGTCTCTTCCCCGCCCCCAAGCTGACTTTTCTCTCTTCTTGCATCCTAGGTAATGCTCTGGGGGAAGAAGGCTGTGAACAGCTCCAGGAGATTCTTGAAGGTTTCAACATGGCAGATGTGCTGGGTTCCCTGAGGTAGGCCCTAAGTCAAGGCTGTGGCAGGGATCTGCTCCCCGTTCACGTCAGAGCTCTGGCTGCCTGCCCTTCACATCTGTTTCATGAGAGTTCCTGTTTTTATGGAGTCTGGCACTGCTGAGAGGTGTTGGATTAACAGGACTGGAAACTGAACATTTTTGTCTCCACTGGGTATGAAAGTCCTGTCCCCTCAGTGTCCCTCGCACTTTGCTCTGGAGGGAGTTCCATAATAGTGAGATGAGAACACAGTCTTCGTGGCCCGCTCCGTCTTGATTCTTCTGCCCACACTTGTTGCTTTCTCTGGTGTTTTTGTGGACATCTGTCCACTAGGACCTAGGCAGAGACTCTCATCTCTGTTTCACCCGCTGCCAAAGGGCTGTCTGGTGGGAACCGGGCTGTCTGGTGGGAACCAATCTGTCACTGGTGGTCTGATTAGAACAGGTGACTTAAACATGCCAGGCTCCGTAATCCATTGCAGTCCTCATAGGCTCACACTCCCTGCCCTAGAGGTGATTCGCTGCCGGTCACCTTAAGTGTGTTAAGGCTTGGCAGGGTCTTATTGCATTTTGTAATGACTTGGAGAAGGATTCCCAGATGCCAGTGCATGACCAGGAAGTCTGTATTGCAGGCCTGCTTTTCATGTGAACCCTTCTCTTAATCCTTCTTAGTGATGATGAAGGGGAGGACGAAGAGGATGAAGATGATGAAGGGGAGGA